>KK118154.1:219214-236756 GCA_000611955.2 Stegodyphus mimosarum | reverse complement strand
TCATTTAAGTCGGCCTATCGACGAAAAACAACTTGCATTTTTTCATGCCTCCAAAGTTAAACTTAGGATATATATTAAATTTATATAAAACATTGTTTCATTTACATATTTTAACACTAAATCTGACTTTTTTCTAAAACGACATGCCATTTATTTTTCGATAGTTCGAATCTATGCCTTAACGCAAGTACCATTTTTAAAAAAAATATATAAAATTTTCATGTTTAAAATGCATAATTAATAATCCTAGTTTTAAAATTTCGAAAGATTTTAGCACATGTTATTTACTGAATAAATTAAAAAAAGTAAAGAAAACAAAACAAAGGTTGACGTAGATTAAAAATTAATTCGCCAAGTGAAAAAAAATTGACACCACCTTGATGATTTCGCTTGATTTAGGAAATTGTGGCCAAGCACACAATCATGATCTTCCTAAGGGGAAGGATGCCTTCGTGGATAACTTTCTAAGAATCCTATACTTTCGGGACCAAGAATAATTCTACCGCATAACTTTTTCTCGCACTGGTAGAGATCCAATAGCAGTTAATCGGTAGATCTATCAAGGTTACGCAGAGTAATAAGCCGGATCTCAACGACCAACATTCACCAATGCCCGGCATCTTCTCCACATCATCCTGGGTCAAGAAATTAAGTATATTTCATAGTATTAATAATCCACACGTGTATAATACGACAATGTATGAAATGCCATTAATGTTAACACGGCAACCATTGCTTTATCTTACTCAGCACAGGAATCAGAGCGTACAATACATATGGGAATATCAGTGGAGTTATATCTTCTTTTCTGACGAATTTCGACTTCGCTTATAATAGAATGATGGACGTATCCATGGTGGAAGCTCTGAGAAGAGTGAACACTCTAGACATTTGCATTCTTCATCATCATACCAGCATCTGGACTGATAATATGGAGTACCACTGAATATAAATCCGGTTGATCTCTAGTTTGCATATCCGGTAATTTGATAAACCACCGTTACATTACTGAGATTTTGATGCCCGTTGTTGTGCCATGTCTTTGAGGTTTTTATCACCTTATCTTTCTGCAGGACAGCAGCAGAGTGAACAGTTGCGAAACTGCATATTGCTCACGCTGTTCTATCTTTTTCAGTGAACATGTGTTCAACTCCTACATTAGATAAATGCATTCTCCAGATCTCTTACAACGGAAAACTTCTGGTCCATAGTTGCAGAGGAACTGGCGCAGCAACCACTGCCAACCGGTGCGGCAGATGAACTCTGGAATAAAAGTCATATTAGCTGCAATACCCTTAATTACCATCAAAAGTCTAATCGACTCTATGCCCAACGGTATAACATTTGCTCGGAGGCGGGTGCTCGGTACTGATACAGCGTGTCTGCATCTAAGAATTATCTTAAAATTTCCTTCTTTCCATTATAATGTATTTTTAGAATAAATAAGACGCTACTGCTTGCTTTCCTTCCTAATGTAGCAGTTTTAATGGCTGATAGTATAATTTAAAATGTGTTTAAAAAATAAAATATCCAATTGGTAATTTTTGTGAACGGTTATGTACATTCTTGCATGAGCTATAAATAATGATACCTATCGTCTTGTTATTAGTTGTCATGTCAGATCTTTTGATTTGTTTTTCGAACTGCAACAGTTTAATGTTTATCTAGATAATAAAATAAATTATTGAACAAAAACGCTAAGTGATAATTTAGATTTAATTCAACACCTAAAATCATATTAAGCTAAGAAGTTATGACAAGCTTAAAAATTGATTTCAGGAAGCGAAAAAAAAACAGAATATAAAATCATTTAAAAACGACTGTTCAAAATAGATATAAGAAATGGTAGGTAAAATATAACTTGCTATAATATTATTCCATTATAAATGATTGTCAAGTGGAGATTTTTGCATTCGTTTAATAAAGAAAGAATTTAATTATCCAAGATTTCATTTTCTTCACTGTATCTTAGAAACTCTATTTTGGGAAAACATGAAATTCAGTCAGTGAAAATAATGACACCCAAGTTTAAATGCTGAATATACTTTTCAGTAAAATTTTGGTACTACTGAATAAATGAATGATTATTAATAAATAATTTGCTTTTTAAACAGTGGGAAATCCTATACAAGAACAAAAAAGAAGAGGAGATGCCGATATAATAAAGGATGTCCCAAAATTCACACAATATTTGAATTTCGCTCCATTTGTGCGATAAAGTGCCGTCAACGAAAAAAAAACAACAGCATGACAGTTGACAGTTCACGGTTATTAAAATGGAGCGCTACATGAAAGAACAACGCGTTTTAATTATTGAGCTATATTTAAAAAACAGTGAAGGTTTGGCAGATACAGTTCGCAAAGTTCACACAAAATAAGGTCAGAATAGTGATTGAACTTCATCAACTGTGAAGGGATTAATTAAAATGTTTTGGGAGGATGGAACAATTAGTTATCTTAAGCAGAGCGGCCATCCTTCAACAAGTCGTTCAACATAACTTCAGCAATCATTCACAACAATCGAAGCACTTCGTTAGAATGTTGCTGAGAGCCCAGGTCATCATTTGGCACCGTGGCCAAGTTCGGAGCCATGGACATTTCAAAAAGCTTTCCACAGAGTATTCTGATGAACGATTTGCATATTCATGCTCAAAAAGTTCAGTTAACTCAAGAATTGAAGCCTACTGACCACGCACAGCGAAGAGAGTACATTGAATGAATTATAAAGCAAAAAGTGGATGCTGAATTTTCCAACAAAATCATCTACAATGACGACGCTATTTCCATCTTGATGGTTTGGTTAATCGACAAAATTGTCACGTTTGGAGTTCAGAAAATCCACGAAAGATTGCTGAGAAGCAAATGCATCCACAACATATCACTGTTGGTGAGGATTTTGACTGCAGCCTTCATCAGACCATTCTTCATCGAAAATGCGGCTGGTCAGACAACAACCATTAATGGGCTCGTTATCGTGACATGATAATTGGTTTTTGTACCTAAATTTCAAGATATGGATGTAAACGACACGTGGTTTCAACAAGACGGTGCCACATTCTAGCCCGAAAAGCAATTCAATTACAGCATTAGTCATTTCCTAGTCGTGCAGTTTCCCGTTTCGGTGATCAGAACTGGCTGCCTAGATCATGCGATTGAGAGTCGTTTTACTTTTTTCTTTGGGGTTTCTTTAAGTCTAAGGCTTGTGTCAACAAGCCCACGACCACCAATGCCTTAAGGGAGGAAATCAACGAAATTCACCCGTATTTATGCAAAACGGTCATTGAAAATTTCAACTTAAGAGTGCGAATGTACCGTGGAGGCCATTTACCCAATGTGGTACTCCATACATAACTCTATGCTATATACTTCATGAACCAAATCAAAAAATTTCAATTTTTAATTATGCACCTGTGTTTTCTATCAAAATTTCTTTTTGCGTGTTTTGGAGACACCCTTTATTTTATAAAATAAAAACTGATGGACGAGAATAGAAAGAATCTACTAGAAGCAGCAACAGTGCTGCCTACCAAACGTAAAATGACCTTTATCTTCCTTGGGCTGTCGCGTATAATCAGCCATAAGAATGCTATTTAATTTTACATTTCCTAATATTTTATCTAATTGGTATAAATTAAAAATCATTTTGTTCATAACTTACACATTTGACAGTTTGATGTTCGTAAAACATTTGCAGCTTTTTTATTTAATTAATAAAAAGGGCTTATATTACAGCTATAATGTCATATAAGCCCCCTTAGAAACTCCTTCACGGTGGCATCCTTCCTCTCAGGTAGATAGCTATCATGTGCCTACAATCCAAATAATCCAATCTTGTATTTTTAAACTTTTATTATGATTTACATTTTAAATCTATTTAATGTTTTATTAAAAAGATTTCAAAGTAGAAATTTAGGATATTTTAATTATAAATCACTTTTATACGAGTGAAATGCAGTGTTGCGAAAACAGACTGTTGAGCATGTAACAAATACGAAGTGAAGTATCATTTCTATTCGATTATTATGAAGAAAATAATTTTGTGCTTTATTAGTAAGAAAAATCAAGAAATTCAATAACAATTATTGCTCAATTAGTGTGTTTTCAAACTCATATTAGGCGAGAATAGAAGAGGCATCGATTTCTCGTCTGCGATCAACAAAGAAATTATCTTTAAGAGAAAATAAAATCTGAAAGGTTTCAGATTTTAAATGACTTCTTGCAACTGTAAACGTGGGTTGAATGGAAGAAAGGAGCCATTTCTGATTAAAAATTTTCTAAACTTACATTCTAGGATTCTAACAATTTCAGCTTAAATTTGCTTCTATTAAAACTAGTGGCTCTGGGAAGGCTTTGCCTTCATTTATGTTCATTAAACTGAAAATAAATATTCAAATGTTAGCAATAAAATAAAATATTTATTGAACGCTACACTTCTGTAAGCTATTATCACTGCAGCTAGTCGAAGGCAACATGAAAGCGTATCCACGCAAACAGCTTGGCTGCTCGAATAGTATCTGTCACCAGCAATGCATGAAAACAATATGCACACTACAGAATACCTAGACATTTTATATAATGCTGAAAACGCCGGCACAAAATGATTAAAATTTCATACATTTCCTAGGCATTCTACAAAATGCCAAATGGCAAACCGGCAAAGTATACATATCCGATTCGTTTCGAACATTCATACATTTCGTAGATAATCTATACATTTAATACATTTATGCATATTCTATACATTCATTCCATAATTCCTTACATTTCGTATAGTTTCGCACATTTTTTATGCGATGAGAAAGTCATAAATTTTGTTTTGTATAAATTGCATTTTTCTTTACGTATATTTTGAATAAAAGTTTCCTAACGACACTCTTTATTCTTTCAAAATAGCAGTTCTATTTTTGAAGAATGCACATGTTTTAAATATAGCCTTATCGTGATCTTTTTTCATGCTTTTGCCTACATAGCATTTGTCATTCTACAGAACGTCTACGTAATGCCTAAGGAAAGTATTTTTATAATTTGCCTTTTCATATTTTTCTCATATCTCATACTTTGCTTAAAAATGCCATGTATTCTTTAGAATGTCGACGTTTCATACATTTTCGGTAATATATCAACGACAACTAAACGAGAGATCTTTTAGTATTTTCAAAGTATAGAAGAGATATAGCTTCCAGCAAACCGTGAAGCTTCTGAAATCAATTTTTAACGCACATTCCGTAACAGTGGAAATTTTTTGTATGTTGGAAAATCAGAAATTAAGATGCTTTCTTCAGGATTTGCTTTATAATGCAGATTAGTTAAGCAGGCGAAATCCCCA
Organism: Stegodyphus mimosarum; assembly: GCA_000611955.2. NCBI lineage: Eukaryota > Metazoa > Arthropoda > Arachnida > Araneae > Eresidae > Stegodyphus > Stegodyphus mimosarum. The sequence goes on along the minus strand of KK118154.1, from coordinate 231,430 downwards.
ACAGAGGAACTGGATTTACGAGTTAGGGTGATAGAACTTCTGGAAAAATTCTCAAACTGAGTTTAACCTTTCAAGTTTTGTATTGAAAGTTTAGTATTGTAGCCACTTCATTGTTGTATCTACGTGACCAACTTATTTCTGATTCGTCTCCACACGAAGAGTTTGATTCATTCAAACATTGCAACCTAGTTGTTGACGCGCTAGATCAGATAATCTACGATCATATCTGAATTGAGCTTTTCTTGCTTGGAACATACAATCACAGAATATGAATGTCGTGGGTCGTCAGGAAATTATTTTAAAAAACCAGATGCATTGCATCTTCAGCGTGATATTTTCGGGAAAAAAATTCATGCTTTATTCCATTCTGCAGAAATCTGTCTGCTTCGAAGCTTCGGAAATGTACTTTCCATCGCCAGCTTATCGAATGCTATTTGCCTTGTACCTAAGTATTAACAATGAAATAATGGATTATCCCGATTGTTAGAAGGATGACTGCGAAAACGCCTCCAATCTGACTATGCCGATGACAACCGTTCCTCCGTAGTGATTCGAATAAATTGAACCCCATTTTAAATTTATGCGAAAGATAACTATTCAAAAAGAAATCGCTGAGTACAGTAGAGTGTGCAAGAAATTGCACATATTACATGTCGCAGGCAGGACTTATAAGAAAGAAAGAACAAATATCCTTATTTCTTTTTTTTACGTTAATTAAATTTCCATAAATTTCAGAATCTTTCTAAAATGTCTATATTTATTATACGAGGCATACGGCCAAAATTACCTTATTTAATCTCCAGTGGTAGCCACACGTGAAAGCAGTAGCTGCGTTCTGTGGGAGTCACATTCAGGTTCCTTTCTGCTCTACTTGTTTTATGTCTTCAAAATTTTCTTTCTGATATGATATGGTTTGATAGATAAAGTTTCAAGGTTAAACTTAATTGACTTCACAGACTATTATAATTTTCAAAGCAGAAAACGTGAAAAATCAGCTTGACCTTCTCCAGGATTAAATACCCTGAAGTTAATAGCTTATTACTTATAACCGATCAACACGGCACATGGGAAAAATGATAATCACTTACTTTTTTTCTCACTTGAAAGGTGACTAGGGATATGTAAGAGACCCAGGTGTCCAGATCGATGGGGGGGGGGAATTATTGTTAAAAGCCTTACTGTGCTGACTGTTGGAATTTTTGGAGTAGGAAACATGAAAAATTAATTGTTTCCTCTCCGGAATTCGGAAGACGAATTTTGCGTGCTAACTGCTTAATTAAAAAAGCATATGGGGGCAAAGCAATAATTCTTTTCAAGAGGAGAAGTTTTCACACTTTGCTTGGTACCCCGAATATACTTTTTAGAGTGGATGCCGATATGTGTGTAGGATCTCACTACAAGTGCTTAAAATCCGAGCAGTTATCTCGAAGATACCAAATTAACGTACGAAATCTTGCACCTGTAACAGACTTATTAACTATCCGAAACTGCATGTTCGAAGAAACATTTCCAGAAATCTTTGCTTGCAAGATACCTGATTGCTGATTTATGCGAAGAACTATGCGAGGCACAGCTACAGGCGAAACATTTTCTCCGTGCATCCTGGGTACCTACAAAAGCGACTACGAGCGAAAGAGTTATAAAACTCCCGTTGAAAACAGTGTCTGAAGAAACACGTTTGCTGGGAAAATTTCTTACGGTGTCGCACTGAAACATAACAAATGAACGAATAAGAGTTACTTGTATAGGCATTTATAAAAACTATTTTTTTTCGCTTCAGGCCTGAAATAATAAAAATTGACACTTAAGAGTTAGTTTTACTCGTAGTTGTTTTGAAGTGTTCGAGGTAACCCCTAGCGAGTTATCTTCTCGAAACAAAATAATACGTAATCTTGTTTTGTAGATGCATGCAAAACTTCTTCACTCCAGAAAGGAATCCTGATTCCTCGAAGTGAGTTGCAGGAAGATCGATCCAGAAATTCGAACCGAATTCCGGGGAGGAAATTCAGGATTTTAATATCCCAAAATATTTCCCGAAACGGAAACCAGGTATGATTATTAATATGGTTCGTGGCCGACGCTTCATAGCTTCGGGCTGTGCGATTCCATCGAAGAATATGAGTCCGTTCGTAGCGAAGAACATAGCAGACGTTTCAAAGAAATTTTTTAAATGTTTGTTTAGTATGATTAGATGCACTTTAAATAGGGATGGCATATTCGAATCCTTGAATCCCACGAATCTTGTAAATGATTCGAGAACTAGAATTCTGCGCCATTCGAATCTGCGAAAATATGAACTGCTACTCAAATATTTTTGATCAGTTGCATTCAGAAAATAAATCTTAAATTTCAAGATTTTCAGTTAAATACGTTTTTTCAAATTTAACATATTTTAAACAAATATGAGTGTGTTTTTTAAAACTGGATACCTAAGTTTGTTTTTCATTGAATGCAGGTTTTGGATTTTGCTTTTAACTCCAAGGTTTTAATATTAAAAAAAAATAGGTTGTTTCTCCTTATTATTATTTGTACCTGAAGAATCTGAGAAATTCGAGAACCTTTCGCCATTCCGACTCGACAAAATTTAGAATTCCTCCCATCTCTAAATAAAGCACAAAGAAAGCCGTTAAATATCGAGAAACTTAAGTTATAATCCTTAAAGTCAATGTCCAGTGCTACCCAATGCAGTGAAAGTTACTGGACCATTTTTTTCTGAGAGTCCATGCTTATAATGCAATTCAATGCAGAACAACATGTGGAGTCTTCCAGAACCCAATGTGTAACGTGACACTGAATCAGTTTCTCTTAGAAAGTCCTCTATAAAAGCACCCCTTCTCTTAGACAGATAGCCTTGAATGCTTTGCCATAATCAAATTAACGGAAACCTGTGAAAACCAAGAAGTATTCTAAGTATTGTTTCTGTTAATTTTGCCTGGATTCGAAACATAATTAACTGAGAAAGAAATACATCTAAAAGATTATTGTTTTGATCAATTTGCCACAAATCTCTCCAGAACAAAAGGGCAGTTTATAAAATTGACTACATTTCGTTTTTCAAAATTTTGCACACAAATTTTTATCAGCTTTTAACACCTGGTTGATTTTGTCCATACTCATTTCTAAATTTTGAGCGAACTGATATATCGTTTCACGAAACCGTAACATGCACTGTTTTTCTTCCCTTGAAAGAAAATATTTTTGACTGTGAGAATGGTTGCTTACAACGCCATTTATACGGGAACAAATTAAATGTTCATCCTGTTCAAAGTAAGATGTTGCAGCTTCCCATATTCACTGTAAGAAGTCTATGTTTGCAATTAGCTTAGTTTATATGAACGTTTTTGATCAGGGAAGATTTCCTGTAAATTCGAGAATAAACTGAAGCGCAGTAATAGAAAAATGAACATAGCCATAAAATCATTAAATGAAACATCGATCTTTGTATTCCAAGCGGCCTGGCAAATTACCAGGTCTGAGATGCTTTGGCATTCAATGTAGTATAAAATTTTAAATTGATATTTCAAATTAACATGCGCTATTTATTCAAGTGAGAAATTCGAAAGCAATATATGTGCATTTTAATGAATCGTATTTTAATTTTCATTCATGCCTTTGATGAAATATTTAATAACCCTAATCGATCTGATGTATAATAGATAACTTATAGTTCTTATAATCATTATCGTCACCACTGTAATTAATAAAAGATGTTTCTAACGTAAATTTAATGTAAAGCGAACACCCAATTAATTAACAATTGGTAGTGCGGATATTGGCCAATAGCACTACTTACCTTGATTTAAATATTAGAAGAATGTTTTCATGTTTGTAATTTTGCTTAATGTTAAAATATAATTGTGGCAAATTCTGTCGTTCTCAGTTATATGTTGTAATACATAATAGTAAATACATAATAATACTTTTTTACATGCATACATAGTAATATGATTATGCACATATCATTTTGTGCATGTATATGCAGAGAATATATACTGAGTACATGCAGAGAGCATTCTGTTTGTGAATCATTATAAAGAAAATTTTAATCTCTTTTTCTTTTGTTTATTTCAACGCAAATAGGTGTTTGTATGGCCCTCTTGGGCTTTCTGTCAAATCTAGTCTGTTCTTTCTTCGATTTTGTCCTTCAATCTTTTTGTCAAGTTGGTCGTTTTGCCAATTCTAATTTAAATTTTGGAAAATCCAGCGTGTTGATTATTTGCTCATCTAGTATTGCACAATTCTTCCCTCCTAGTAGCAAAGAATATAGTTCAGAGTTCTATTTTTTTCTTAGTTGTTTGTTTTAATGCTGTTTATAGGCACTGGTACATTTTTGTTTCTGGGAGCTGATGATAGTTTTCTGTTAATGGGCACTTGATGAAGCGGTAGTTGGGATCGCCCCTTTATCCACATACAGTTTTCAGTCTTTGCAGAAATTCTTAGAAAATCTTTTTAGTAAATCTCGTAACTGATCTACATGGCGAGGTTCCAACCGGTCTTCTAAGCTGCTAGATTGGATGATCTCTTCGAAATCGTAAATGTTAGGATTTGGATCTAGATACGGAAAATCGACCTCTTGGTACGCACCTTCTTCATTCTTACTTTCAGATGATAAAGCATTGATTTCCTCCGGTCTTTTATAATAGGGTTTAAAGATATTTACATGATAAATATGAGACTTCTTTCCAGACATTTTTACAGTGTAATTTGTGTCCGATTTTGTTTTCGATAACTCCCAGCCCCAACCATTGGGCCGCCAGCTTATTCGGTTTCGACGTAGCGAAAACCAATATTAAATTCCCTTTTTTGAATTTACGCTTCACGGCGTATTTGTCATCCATATCTTACGTTTAGCTTGCAGTTCTTCCATCCTTTGCCCTGCGATCGCTTGACACCGTTTTAATTTATTCATCAATTCGAAAACATATTCAGTTACTGGATTTTCTTCATTCTGCTTCTCCGTCCAGTGCTCAAATCATAAAGTTTCGGGCGTCCTTAAATTCATACCATGCACTAATTCGGCTGGTGAAAACCCAGTGCTTTCATGGGTTACAGCTTTAAAGGCAAACAACGCTGAGGGAAGGTGTTTTTCCCAATTCATTCCAGCCTCCAGACATAGAGCTCGTAACAGCTGTTTGATTGTCCTATGGAAACGTTCGATCGGATTTGATTAGGGGTGGCTAACCGAACTATGACTAACTTTAATGCCAAACCTCTCAAAAAATTCTGCAGTAAGTGCACTTGCGAAAGACGTTCCGAGATTACATTGGATTTCTTTCGGAAAACACATCCGACTAAAAATATTAATCAGGGCATCCGTCACAGAAACTGAACTCACATCACTCACTGGAATAGCGTCAGGGTATTTAGACGACAAACATATTGCTGTTATTAGGTAACGATTTCCGTTGAACAGATCGGCAGAGGGCCTACTGCATTAATGTTTAATTTAGAACAAATTTCTTCAATCACAGGGACTAGTTTCAGAGGAGCTTTCTTCCTTTCATTTGGTCTCCCAGCTCTTTGACATTTGTCACAGGAACGAACGTAATCTTCAATTTCCTTATAATAACCAGGCCAAAAAATACCGTAAAATGCTATCCTTCGATTTGGTAACCCCCAAATGAGCCGAAGTTCCTTCGTGGCATAATACTTGGGTTTTCTTCCGAAATGTTATCGGTACTACTAGCATTTTTTTCTCATTCCCAAAACGATCTCTTTGAACCCGAAACAAAAGATCGTTCTCAATATGGTAGGTTTGTTTCGATGATTGATCTCCATTTCTTGAGCTAATAGAGTCGTAAATCGCTTTTAACGTTTCGCGCCTTTTCTGCGAGTCACTAAATGTTCTTCGGTCAATCTTTATTAGAGCAATTTCTCCCCCGCTGCTCTCTGCTGGCGATAGCAAATTCTCCGTTCCCATGGTAGGGAGTCCCATTGGAGTGGGGGACTTACTTACCCCGCCTTCCCGAAAAGTCGCTTTCCTCGAAAACCCAATCCACCACTTCCTGTTCCACCTTAGCCCGCGTCTCTACGACGTTTATGGAGTTTGGAACTATTGACTGTAATCTTCATGCGGTTTGATTTCCCAGAATATACAGACCTCTGTCTAAATCCTCTCCAATGATTGCGGCTTGAGTTTGGATGAGGCCAATTTCATTCATCTCAAGCTCTACGCATGCTAATGACAGGCATTCCGCTTCCAAATCCAAGGGCTTCTTACCCATACTGTTTCTCCCGTAAACATTTCCGGAGTGATATAGTTACAACTCATCAAATCGAGGCTTTCTCCGGTGTCTCGCAGCAATTTAATAGGATGACCTTTTACTCGTGCGTCCTTAATAAACGGAGAAAACAATTTCTCCGTACCTTTAAATTGGTATATGTTGTTTACTATAGTTGATGATTTATCCATTATGAATTTTAGGCACTGGGGGCCTAAGGTGATTTTCCGAGCCGCATTCGAAGCACTTAGGAGCCTTTCTTTTTTCAAATACTTTGTTTCGGCTGGTCTTCGTTTTTTATGCCCGAGACGAAACGTTTTTTTTCTCGTCTACCCTCTTTTTATCATTAGGATCAGTTAGATTCCTGTCCTTTTTCTTTCGATCTTGATACCCCGAATGGGTCGAATTTCTTCCGAATTTCTCTAACATCTTCGTAGTCATCTAACATATCTGCCAATTTGGCTGCCTAAGTAACTTTTACCCAGTCGTCCAAGAGATGGTCCTTGACCTTGCTTCCGACTCGACGTTTCATTTGATCGGTAACCATCAAATCCTTTAGTTTCTCGAAATCTTTCATCTCCAGACCGCTTAACCATTCATCCAAATATTTTCTCAGCCCAAAACTCAAATTCCTCCATGTTTCATCTGATCTTCGTTGATGCTGAATAAATTTAAGACGGAATTTTTCGGAGCTCAATTTGAATCTTTTTAAAAGTAAAGCCTTTACATAGATGTAGTAGCAATCTTTTCCTTCGGGTTCTTTAGATATAAACTGTACGATTTCCATGGGCAATAGTACTAACAAATAAGCTATCCAGTCGCTCTCCTCGATACCAAACCTCTTCGCTTGTCTCTCAAACATTGTCAGATACAAATTAATATCCCCACTATCCGAGTCAAATTTTTGAATAATTTTTTGTGTCTCACGATGAAACTGCTTATTACTCGACCCTGAATTTTCCGATACCGCGGGTGACGATCTACCCATTGCCTCGATCCTTAGCCGTTCTAATTCAAAATGTCTTATCTGCCTAGCCCGGCAATCCTCGCTGTCTTTTTTTCTACGTCTCTCCTCCTTCAATCTATCATTCGCTATTCCTTCAAAAACACCCTTAACGAACTCTTCGTCATACGCTGCACTTTCTTGAATTAGACATTTTAGCTCCACAATCTTTAGACTCATTGAAGCCTCCTCCCCTAGTTCTAATGCTAGGTTGTATAAGTCAATTTATTTCCTTTTCCCAAGAACGCCATTTTTAACCACAGCCTTAAGGCGACAAATCAACTTCTAAGCGAACTATCGCTGTTCCCGCGCAATCTTACAAATCTAAACAAAATTAAACTAAACAAATTAAATACGCTAACCTTCAGTTTTTCCAAAAACAAACTCAAAACCAAATGTTTAACTCATCTTTATAGGTGCAAATTACATAAATCTATTAACACACTTCAAGCAATTTAAACAAAAAATCACTATTTCTTGATCTCACAAACACTGTGCTAACATTACGTCAATTCATTAAAATTAGAAAACTCCAAAGCAATTAGTTGACATACAATTAGCAAAAGGAACTCATTAACAAAATTCCAATTTTCAAATACTTCAAATTAAGTGATAAATGAATCCACCATCTAGGTGAGCGCAAAACATTTCATCCCTTCTATCCAAAAACATAGTATTCACAGAAGATACAAAATAAAATAGAAATTTCATATAATAAAAATTCAAAATAATACATTCTTTGTGTTCATGTTTATTAACACACTTCAAGCAATAAAAAAATCAGTATTTCTTGATCACACAAATACTGTGCTAACATTAAACAATATCTAAATTAACTATTTTGGGTAAGCCACTGCCTTAATGTAAATATCAAGGTACTTACCCCATTCGATGACTTGTTCGATGAAAATTCACTGACACTGTATGGATGCTGTGATCTTCGGAATCACAAGATTCCCACAAAGACTGGGTTTATGTGATCGGCGACGGGGGGAAAAAACTCGTCGTGTATAATCGTGGCGATTCTCTAAAATCTCACTTAAACCAAACGAAGAAACTGGAATCAGGATGATTCTCTTCAAACTTCACTGAATCAGGATGATTCATCCACAGCATAAGATTAGGTTGATTCTCTACTTCATGGAGTCAGGATGATTCATTTAAAACTTCTTGAATCAGGGTGATTCACTTCATTGAATCAGGATAATTCATCGCACAGCATATTCTCTTCGTATTTCACTGAGTCGGGTTGATTCTTTTCAAACTTCATTGAATCGAGATGATTCATCACAAGAGCACAGAAATCAGGATGATTTCGATCCGTCAGCTTATGTAGAACAGTATCACTTCTTCGTTTTTACTAGTGTGCCTTAATCCCACAAACTGCCACCAGTTGTACCATAGTCGTATCTTCAAATAAACAACGCCTTTTATAGGTTATATATTTACTATACAACTATGTACAGATTACATTTTAGAAGAAATAAAACATTTTCGCTACAGTAGAGCGCGCTAAGCAGCGTCCGCTCTCTTTTCTTCCACATACCAATCTCTCCCGCTTTACTCCCACCTACGACTAGGAGGCCAGTCCGCTCCCCTCTTCGGGCCGAGGCGAGAAGAGAGTTCTGTATCCCTTCTTTGAGGGTAGGTAACCAAGTGTTCTTTAGAGCAAGGAGACGTTACACTATCAACATTGACTGTGAATATGAAATAATATAAAAAGGAAATAACAGTAAAGCAGTAACAGAACAGACAGACAGTAGTAACAGACACGTGTAATCATGTCTAATGGTTTCAGCGACTTTGGCAGTTAAATAGTTCTGAAATGAATTTTCGGTGCGTGAAATTGATTTTCTATCTTTACCTTTATCCTAAAAAGCAATGTGCTTAAATACTGAAAAGTGATAATTTCAGACTGCATAATTTAACTCAGTGTGTTTACATCAGACGCACATTGCATTCTACTAAAACTGTATTTTTGAAAATTTGTTTTTGATTATAATTTAGAAATAATTTTTAAAGCTTTTTCATGTAGATCTTTAGCATTTGAATATTATGTACTAATAAATTTGAACATACCTTACTTAAAAAAGATCTTGCATGATTCAATTTTCAATTTTTCGACTAATCTGATGTGGTTGAGCAGAAGGAATATTTTTTGTCTTAAATGTACTCATTATATTTCGCAAACAAAAAAAGTAAGTTTTTTAAATGAAGTAAACTTTTTAATATTTAATGTGTGTATTAATTATTGAATAAGGTAGGCAAGACATACAAGCCAAGAAATCTTTTTTGCATTACTAAAATTGTGTGAAAATTTAGATGACTATAGTAGCTTACATGTTTTTTTCCTTTTTGGTCTATATTTCTGTACAAGTCTGGGACTATATTAAATATTTTGTACTATTTTGTTAAAACACATATAATCAAACATTTTTATGCATATTTTAATTTTCATCATTATTACTTTCATGGAGAAAATTTCAATTTTTTTTCATAAATTGCTTTTGAAATAGAGTTGTGAATAATTAATAGAGTTTATGTAATATTAAATGCGCTAGTCTTGGGAATATAAAATATGAATTATTTATTGGAAGGAAAACTGCATTAAGTGAAACCTCATATAGTGGTTATTTTCTTAGATTACCTCTGACAGTGACACATTTGTCATCAACATACACTGGTGTCCAAAAGTTAAGCATAAATTGTAAAATGCGAAAACATGAAGTAAATATTCGTAAAATTATTCCAAATGTCTTGCGGATATTAATTGGGTGAAGAAGAAACATTGGGTTTATGCAAAACTTTTCAGTCGACTACGTCCTGCGCGAAACACCTGCGCATGTCGGAACGCAGAGAAACCGATTCACGCAGCATAGCCAGTTCAGACAAGTTTCGGGCAACTGCTGTGCGAAAGAACGTTGTTAATCATCAAAAAATTTGAATGATGGCACAAAGACGCCAATTGGAGATGCTTGCGAAAGGAAGAATCGTAGGAATGCTGGAATCCCGACGATCACAAAGCGAAGTGTCTCGAATTCTGAATGTAAACCAGTCTGTGATCTCAAGACTGTGGCAGAGGTTTCAAAGAACGGGAGATGTTACCCGACGACTAGTATCAGGTCGACCAAGAGTCACAACCCCTCTCCAAAACCGATATCTGGTAATACGTGCGCGACGTCAGAGAGGCAGTACTGCCAGAGCACTGGGTTCGGCGCTCACAGTCGCCACAGGAATACGAATTACGAGACAAACTGTTTACAGGAGACTCAGTCTAGCTGGCCTGTATGCCAGAAGACCAGCAGTTTGCATTCCCCTCACGTCTGCGCAGAAACGCGCTCGTTTGAACTGGAGTTTGAAACATCAACATTGGAGTGTGGGAGAGTGGGCCAATGTGATGTTCAGTAACGAGTCCCGGCTTAGTCTGAGTACTGATTCTAGTCGGGTAACGATATAGAGAGAACGTGACACACGTTTTGAGCCAAGAAACATATCGGAAAAACATCATTTTCCATCAAGGGGAGTAATGGTATGGGCAGGCATCATGATGGACGGCCGCACAGACCTCCATTTCTTTGACACGGGGTTTGTGACTGGTCAAAGATACAGAAACGAAGTTCTTGAGCCTTATGTTTGCTTATTTCGAGGTGCTGTCGGTCCTGACTTCATATTTATGGATGATAATGCGCCATGTCACCGAGCGGTGCTGGTTGATGACTTCCTTGAAACGGAAAACATGCAGCGCATGTCGTGGCGAACTCCCCTGATTTAAATCCTATCGAGTATGCATGGGATATGCTCGGGAGACAAATTGCAGCCCTTTCGCATCCACCAAGCTCCGTTACAGAACTGAAGAGAACTCTTCAAGAAGCTTGGAACCGTTTGAGCCCACAACTCATTCATCATCTCATAGCAAGTATGGTAAATCGCTGTGCAGTGTGCCTGGCTGTCAGAGGTGACCACACGCCTTATTAAACTGCAGCATCAGTAATTTATTTAATGTCTTCTTTCAGTTTTCTTTAAAGTGTGAACCCTTGCTATTCTCAATTTTCTTTCAAACTTCTACTTTGGATAATAAAATTAATTATTATCGTTCTTTTGATTTGCTTCCTTATTTTATAACCATTTTACACTCGCATATCACGTTTCCCGCCATTCTGATTTACAGTTCCTTCTTTATTCACATAATTATCAATTATGCTTAACTTTTGGACACCAGTGTAATTAAATAACAGTACTTAAAATCACTGATAGTTTTGTAAGGCTACAAGAAATGGCATTATCTGGAATTGTGGAGTTAATTGTTTTAGGAAAATTTCACTCTATAACCAGTTGATTTAAGTATCGTAATTTTTACTTGGATATGAATTTTGCATAAGTAATTGAAAGGTTTTACAAGAGAGTTAAAAACCAAAGCTTTTCAAATCATGATTTTTGTAAGAGCACTGTTTTAGCATTACTTTCACATCTAGTTAGAGTATTATTTTAAGCATTATTTTCTTTCATTAGTTATATTGTGGAAATAGTCGTTATAATTTTCTGCACTAAATTTATCTGATTGTATAGATATTAAAGTAAAAACTGTTTGTAAACATATGTGCTACATTGCTTAATTGCGATAACAGTAATTTTAACTGTGTAGAAGATTTATTTATATTGCTAAATACTGCACTATATGAATTTCATTTGGTAGTCTAAACGCAGGAAATGCTCAGCACGAAGTGGTTATTTTTATAGTATATAATCTACGGTCAATAGCAATAGCTATCTTTTCAGTACTTTAAATTTTGCTTTTTAATTTTACTATAGAAATTTTATAGTTCAAAATAATATTTATATACAGTTTTTAAAGTATTTTTTCTGCAATAGAAATCTAAATAACTTGCACCTAAAACACCGACTTAAATTTTTCCAATAATGCATCACTTTAACTAAATTTATGTTCCTTGGAGATGATATACGAAACACCTTTTGTAATAATAACACTCTGGG
>KK118154.1:200056-219049 GCA_000611955.2 Stegodyphus mimosarum | reverse complement strand
ATATACAGTATGAAAGTTAAGAAAGTATTTTTACGTCGAGAACTGTATTTTGTACAAATACCTATCATGTTATAGATTTTATTTATGTAAAGTTTATGGAAGATTATAAAGCATTAAAAGTGAGATACAAGATAAGACGCTGGGAGATATTTTCTCAATTTCCGAACTGTGGGTTGAGAATCGGTATTTGTTGAGTCTTATAAATTTTTTAAAGTTTGTTTTGTTACAATATAATTTATTGCATTTTGGGTAGTATTTAGTATATTCTTATAGTAATGTTTCAATTATATTCTGACAGATACATCAGGTAACGTTCAAAGTACTGTAAAAAGATGGTCGACACAGTATTTGTATATTATTTTTTCTTCACTACATTATATTCTAGGATTCAAGTTCCACGCAAAACATCTATGTGTATGTGTATCATAATAAGCTGCAGGGTGTTGCAATTAGTGGTAAGCGAGTTTTAAGGAGTTAGCAAGAATGCTAAATTTGAACTCTTTTTTAAATTTCTAATAATCTAGTCCCTTATGTTTTTTGTTTGCTTGTTTATTTAATATTTTTTCTTGTAATAGTGTTTCTTTTCCTGAAAATTAGGGTTTTGTTTAGTTTTGTTTAAATTTGGTTTAGTGCATTGCAGGTAACTTAAAATTTAAGCAGATGCTAGAAAGTACCATCCTTTGGCAATACATTTGTCGTTAGGTATCAACAACTGATGTGATTAAATTCCATTGTTTAATTTCCCAATTAAAGAACTGACATATAATGTAATGTATATATATGCAATGAGATACAGTATTATGTGTATATATTTATAATCAAATCAATAATATATATGTATAATCAAAGTCATGATTTGCAACCATCAAATGATATGTGTATATATATATATATATATAAGTTTCTTTAGAAAGTTAAAACTTGAACGATAGTATTTCAAGGTTTTAAAAACTGCATATATATGTATATATATGTATATATTCATATATCATTCGATGGTTGTGAAGCAAGACTTCGATGGTTGTGAAGCAACTAATAGAAAGATTCTATTAGTTTTGTTTTCAAAATTATATAAGAGAAGTTTAAAATTTTGTAAAGAGAATTTATGTAAATATTTTATAATATGTTTATAGGTACTGATATGCATAGAGAATGACAGGGGTTTGTAGGCTTCTAGATATTTATAAAATTTTATTAAGTTTCTTCTCATTGAAATTTATTTAAAATTACTGTGTGCGTTTCCCCCCTATTTATGTCTGTACATTTCATCACTGCTAATTGCATGCTTCTGCTGGTTTATGCTTATAATTACTAGTTTTTATGGAAATTTGATATACAGTTCTATTTTTATATATTGTTTCTTATAGGGAATCTGTGTTTGGATACTCGACTACGGTATAATTCTATTGCTTTTGTTTATGGGTTTTTGTCTACTGGTTTGTGCAGTAGTTTTGCCTGTGAGTACGTGCATTAGTCTGTAGATTTTTGTATACCGGCTTTCACAGAGACTTGGCCTATGGGTATCCACATAGGTCAGAGTTTTTGTTTACTAGTTTCTATGGGGACTTACGGAATATGTATTTTTTAATGGAGATTTGGCCTATGGACACGCATAAAATTCTGGTTTCTGGCTATGGGTTTTTAGAAGGATTTCATTTGTAGTACCCATATGTTCTACCAGGTTTCTGTTTATGGGTTTTTATGGGGATTTGGCATACTGGTACCCATACAGTTGTATGGGTTTTTATGGGGATTTGGCCTATAGATACCCGTACAGCTGTACAGGTTTCTTTCTACGGGTTTTTACGGGGAATTGGCCTACGGAAAAAATTATGGGTTTCTTCGAAGCATTTTTAGCAGAATCTTCTCATGGCAACCGTCTCCTGTAGATAAACTCACCTTCAAAGTGACCATTATTTCTTAAAAAGTAAATGAACATTAGCATTGCTGCGCTTTCTTAGGCGACTGTCTCCTCCTCAGAACAAAATTAGCTTGAATCGCTCTTAATTGTTTTATGCAGATTTTGCTATATTTCGATCTCGTTACAGATTTATTGCTTGAGAAACGCCTCAAAATTTTTTATCTTTATTTTATTTTTTTATACATCTACTTGTTATGATTTATAATATAAATAAGAGATAATTTTTACAAAGATTTACATTATTAATGTTTAACCCAAAAGGCCGAACTTTATGTATCCACTCTATATAACAGAATAATCTACTAAAGTCACATTCCTTCAAAATCCAAAACTACGATTTATCGAACTGTGCTATAATGAAACTTGCAGTAACTAAATTCGAAAGAAATGGAGCTCTTCAAATAGGCTGTGCTCAAGTTAGCTGACAAAAAATTGCGTCTTCGAAGCATTGCAACAGCGAAAATGAAGTTTACTGAAAGTGAATGGAGTTTTCTCTCTCCATTTCCGTGTGCTGAAGTAATTGGTTACCATCTCAACATGCCTGAAGGTTTTTATTGGCCCATTTGCGCTCATTTTGTTCCCGTTTGTTAGTTGTCTCCTGTGGGAAATTGGCGAATAACCCTCGTGCTATTGCACCTCACAAAAGAGAATTTTCTTCTAAGCCTTTTGTATATTTCCGGATGGAGAGTGAAGTTTGAGTTCTGCTTTCATCTATTAGAGAGATATGCATAGTCTTTGATTTTCTTTCATTAACAAGCGCATTTCGTTTTGGGACTTCTAGTAAAACACAGACGTATCAAAATTCAACTTTTTTTATCTTTCCATTCTTTAAATTTTGAGTTTCTAGTTGCGTTTTTCAAATGCACGCTTTACTTTAAGGACATCTTCGTATACGCAAAATGTTTTTAAAAAACTGCGCAATTAAATGTCTGCCGATGAATAGTTTATTAATACACAGTTACATGGTTCCACTTTAAAAAATAAATCAAATAAGATAGATGTTTAAACGACTTTTGAGAGATGTGGCCTTTTTCTGTCAAAATGTGCTAAAGTTAAATTTCTATGCGGGGTAGAAGGACTGCTTTTTTCTCCCTTAAAAATGTCATTAAGAAAAACCATCTGCAGCTGAATTACAAAGAGAAGAAATCAGGTCTCTAGTCAAGTATAAGCAAGTTCTACAGGGACGCCATTATCAAGATGATATTACACTTTCGAAAAAAAGGAAGATTTTATGTAGAAATTCCACGGCACATATGCGCCAGCATACTTTATCCAGTTCTCTTTTGAATTTGAGGAAATCAATCCTCTTAAAAATGGCAGCATCTGAACGGTTGGGTATCGCTTTTCAAGTTGGATTTTCATTTGCTTGGCTAGTCACAGCAGTAAACTAAAAAACATTTTTGCAAAATGTTGCCCAGGTATAAAGGCGCCTGAACGTTTAGAAAAGTTGCATTTTTCAAATTGAGATCTGATCTTCGTAAGGGTGCGAACACTTTTAGTCGGAACGTCCGTACGATATTTTGTCTTTTCGAGCCATAATCAACTTACAAAACAGTGACTATATTTTTTTGGAGGCACAGTGGTATGAAGTGGTCCCATTCTACTACTGAGAGGACAAGTAAGCTTTTCCGTTTTTAAACATCTGGAGCGCCTTTACCTACCAGGGAATGGAAAAGTTAGAATTCTTATCTTGGAAGCAAAGTAAAATAGGCAAATATTTTTAGTATTTACTTTTTGATAGTTCAGAGAAGTGGTGGTCAAACTGTGCTCCCCGGAGTTCTGCGTGTCAAATCCGGATTGAGTCGAAACAAAAATTCAGAAAGAAAATTATAAAGCACTTACACTGAGTAACTGTTGTTTATTAACTAAAAATTAATGCAAATGCGTTCGAGTTACTAAGAAAAATCAGTAGTAGAGTAAGACTTGCCAATGAAAGATAGAGAATAGCTTATTGACATATCAACAGAATCGGCGTTAAAATATAAATTTAAGTAAGAGCAACTCATAAATTCTTGGTTGCAGATGCATGCAGAATACCCAGAAATTTCTCATACGGCTATAAGAATATTAACGTATTTAAGTGAAAATTCTTTCTCAATGTATGTTGAAGAAGAAACAAAATATAGAAACAAATTAAAGACAGAATATAAAATATGACATTAACAGAGCTAGACCTCAACAGTTTATATTAAAAAATGCAAGCATACCCCAGTTACTAAATATAGCACAAGGGTAGGTGACACCTTACAATACTTTTACGTTAAAATATTTTAATAATAACTACAGTACTCTCCTTAAATTGTCTTTAAATAAAGTATCCATAATATATTGATCTACTTTAAATATTATTTTAAGATGTACTAGATTCCTCGAAAAAGACCTTACATTCTAAGGGTTCAATGAGTCGACAAAGTTCGATTTTCGTTTCGATTTAGTTGATTATGGCAAAATACACTATGGCTAGCTACCTACGAGGATGGATGCCATCGTGGAGGACTTTTTAAGAGAAACTAGCTCTCATACACGTTACACATGGGAAAAATCACGAAAATGCCCATGCAAACAACCCGTTCGTCTGAAATACCTTCCGTACCAAAATTTATTCAGAAACGTGAAGAAAACACAAATAACGCAAGGATACATAATTTGTTTTCCGTTAAGGGTGAAGATTCTTCGTAAGTATTAACAACTAAACAAATGTAAACCACTGCAGAGAAATCAGTAATTAGCACACATTACTCAATGACAAGTAAAATATTCCACGGTTCGAAATTGAAATTACTTTTCGCTCCATTAAATCATTCTTATCGAATATTTCGAAATAATTTCGAACACCACCTATATTGAAATCGATTGCATAAAATAAATGATTCCAATAGAAATTTATGATTCATGTAATAATTCTTTTTTGCGAAGGATGTTTCAGATGCAACACTTCCTCGATATATAAAAATATATTCTGTTCCTGAATATAAATTTTTTTGAATATCTATCGGATATTTTAACAGTGCGTTTAAATCATAACAACATTAAAGTCGAGTAAATTCTCAGTTATTTTTCGTGATGGTTAGCATTTAATGGAGATTTTAAATAACACGATAGACCTTAACTAGCATAATAATTCGTTGCATTATTCACAAGAAGCACAGAAATGTGCTGATATACCAAGAAGAAGCAGAACTGTTTGGCAGTGATTAGAGTTTTCAGATATTTCATTTGTAACAAGATGTTTTTGTTGTTTGGCATTAGTAATATGCATCTTGTCTTATAATCTATATGAAAATACAGTGAACCCTTTCTTAGCTACCATTCCTAAGACAGAGACTTCGTTTCTGAGAACATAATAAGACATTATATTGAAAGGCATCTACTTAAAGCGACCCTTCCATGGAAAACCAAAATCGTCGTCCGTGGGTGATCGACCGTTTTAGATAGGATTTACAGCTTTAATGCTGGTGTCATTTTCTCTCCTCAAATATTTTAATTCCTGTAGCCTATTTTATTTTAAGAACATAACGCACAAAATATGTGTCAATCTATGTTTATGTTATTGATAAAGTTTCTGATGAACTACGAAATATTAATTGTAAAGTTTCCGCGGACGTTAATGAGCAGTTAGAATCTTCTAATCCCCGCGTAGTTCCAAGTTTGAAAAGAGTGTGCATTCGTTGGCTAACACTAAACACAAATTTATTTTTATTTTTGCTGCATTGAACCTGAATGCTGTAGTCCAATTTAAACGTTAAACACATTGATCTAAATTAATGGATCTTTTAATGGAATATATAATTTAATACGTTAGTTTGTATGTGATTTCAATTAGTGGAAAACATTAAAATTGCGTGAAGGAATAAATAGCGAATTTAATTTTACCTGAATTCAAGTTATTCGGCAGATTGAATTCGGATATTTTGGAGTTTTTTCACACAAAAATTTTCTGGTATTTGCTTTGTCGCGTTTCAAATAATGACAATCGTCTTCTTGGCAACAGTGTACTGTTATAGTCTGTTGCTTTAAAATAGGTGCTTCGAGACCGTTGTCAGCCCTCCCCATTTGCGATCGTAACGCGTATCGTCATTACATCGCACAGTGCTTAGTTTATTCACGTCGTTCGAGGATGTAGTACAAATCAGCCTTCATTCGCGCGCTTTTCTTGAAGCGAAACACGTTAAGCAGAAATTAAATGTAGGCAAAAATTAGGCGATTCAAGCGTCCTTCACATGGTTACGAGGTATGTCGGGCAGTGCAAAATAACCTTGAAGTTCCTATTTTAAAATAATAGAATATAATACACTCACGTTTGTGAAAATTGCGACACCATGAAGGACTTACGCGAGTGAGCTGAAATTTTCAGGAAATGCAAAGTAGCGCATGATATGCAAATGATTAGAATTGCAAATCCGTAGCGCATGCGTATGCTGAGCAGCGCCCTCTGAACGGCTGATGGATCCGAATAAATAGACGGCTGTAGCGAGGCGTGTATGGTTATCGGTGGTTATCTGCTAGTGGTAAACGTTAACTCAATCTGTACTTATGCCTCGTCGACGAAAGAGAGCGAGATTTGAACAACTTACAGAGTTTGAACGAGGGAGAATCATCGGCCTTCGTGAAGCTGGATTGTCGTATCGTGCAGTAGCCTCTCGTGTGCAGCGTAACAGCAGCACAGTGATGCGCGTTTGGAAGCAGTGGACGGACGAGTGTCGGACAACTCGGAAATCCGGGAGTGGACCCCGAAATGTGACGTCAGCTCGCGATGATAGACACCTGGTCCGCATGGCGCGGACGGACCGTACAGCTTCCTCTAGACAATTGGCAGCACTGTGGTCAATAGCTACAGGTGTTTCATTGTGTGCTTCATCAATTCGTAGACGTCTGCTGCAGTGTGGACTGCGCGCACGGACTCCTTTATACAGGATCCCCCTAACGCACGACCATCGCCGCCTGCGGCTACAATGGGCCAATCAGCATAGAGACTGGCGTGCTGATTGGCAGCATGTCGTGTTTTCTGACGAATCCCGCTTTAATTTGTGGTACCATGATGGCCGCATTCGTGTCAGACGCTATGCCGGTGAACGCCACCTTCCGGAGTGCATTATCGAACGCCACAGTGGACGAACACCCGGAGTTATGGTCTGGGGCGCCATAGCATATCATAGACGATCTCAATTGCTACGAATTGTGGGCAATCTGAACAGCAACCGGTATATCCGTGAAGTTCTACAGCCCGAAGCTGTTCCCTTCCTTCAAAGCTTGCCAGGCGCTGTATTTCAACAGGACAATGCCCGCCCTCATACTGCTCGGATTGTTAAATCCTTCTTTGCAGCGCAGCAGGTACAGCTTCTTCCTTGGCCTGCGTGTTCCCCGGATATGTCGCCAATTGAACATGTGTGGGATGTCATTGGTCGGCGTCTTGCTCGTGATCCTCGTCCTGTTGCGTCTGCAGACGAACTTTGGGTACGCGTACAAACGATATGGAATGCTCTTCCTCAGTCAGACATTCAAACTTTGTTTGACTCCATGCCACGTCGTGTAGCAGCACTTATTGCGGCGCGTGGTGGCCACACAAAATACTGATTCTGATCTCTTGTTCTTGTTTGTTTGCTTTGAACATTTAATCATTTATTTGTACCACTACCACTCAACTGTGTATTAAATTGCATTCAATTATGACGATTCCTTCTTGGTGTTGCAATTTTCACAAACGTGAGTGTATTATTAGTCCAGTATTTAATGGATATTCGCCGCAGACATTAACTTTACTCATCGCAGCTGGTATCATCATCATAAATAACTAAAAGTTATAAAAAATAGCATCGAGGGAATAGTACCGAGGAAATATAATATTGTAGGAAGACACATTTTGTACACAAGTGTATTTATCGTAACACTATTTTAGTTTTTGGAAATATCTTTCTTAATTGTTAACATTTGTTACAGGGAACTAAAAACACGTTCTTGTCTCCCACTAAATTTGCTTTCACTTTAGATAAATATGCATTATTATTATTATTGTAAATTTACTTCTTGTTGAATATTTTTTAATTAATTCTAAGCCCCACATAAGTTTTGGTAAGAAGCTTAAGAAATTCGTTTCATGCATCAAAAAATTGTATTAATGTTTCTTTTATGGTTACAATATTTATGACGGTGTTAATCTTTCTTTATAATCGTTGGTAAAATAGCAATACAGCTGTAAATTAAAGACGTGTGATTTCGTAAGGAAGTTTTCTAAAGGAAGTTGTCTGCTAATTATGATTGAATTTCTTCGTAGTATTTTTACTCGTATACCGTTCTCTCCTAAATTAAAAAGTTAAAGAAGATTCAACCTTGGTTGTATGTTCCAGAAA
Organism: Stegodyphus mimosarum; assembly: GCA_000611955.2. Classification (NCBI taxonomy): domain Eukaryota; kingdom Metazoa; phylum Arthropoda; class Arachnida; order Araneae; family Eresidae; genus Stegodyphus; species Stegodyphus mimosarum. The sequence continues at coordinate 210,781 of KK118154.1, read as the reverse complement.
CATACAGTTTAGCTGAACTATAAAAATCTCATCTGATCCGTTCATACATAGAAATCACAGAAGAAGAAGAAGGTATCTAATTCAAACGGAAATTATTAGCACATTGTTTCCTATTTTAATACAACTAAAACTTTCATATGGGTTATTATATTTCTGATTTAAGTTTACTAATACTTGCTTTTATGTTAATTGTTAATTTCTTTCTAATATGCTTTGCCTTGTCGAGTTACTCGCTCAGACCAGAAGTTCATGCAGAATTTTAAGGTGAGCGGAATACGATAAAATTAGGATGTAATACTAACTGGCACTTGTGTGGAATTCGCTGCAATGCACTGTCTCCTTGCTGAAAAGAAACCACTCGTAGACAGGGACGTTAGACGGCCGATGACTAGCCGATTTCGGTAAATGGTAGCTGGCTTTCCGTCCGACCCAAAAGGTCTAACTGAATAGAATTTGGGATTGTAATCACGGCTTAATTGTAGCTGATCAACAAGTTGCTGAATTGATAATCGAGGAGAAGTCAAATTCTTTAATTTGTTATCACTTTTAGTTGTATTATCACAAGTAATAGCTAATCAAGTTTTGAGTTAGATTTGAGTTATATCTTGTATATTCGGTTACAGGTGAAAAGGTCGTGTAGAAAACAACACTCGTAGTATAAAAACATCGTGTGAGGAAAAAAAAAACCGTGGAAACATCACAGCTAAAACATCGTGTTAGAAAATAAAGCGCTTAAAAAATTTCAGTGTTTTAAAGCATCGTCGTACAAAAGTCGTGGAAAAAAAATGAAGCACCTACAAATCATCACGCGTCACATAAGCAAAAGTTTTCTGACTGAAAAAAAATTCAGTTGAATTTTTGCAGAACGATTTGAGCACAAGAAGAAATAAATAATGCTTTTAACTCTATATTCCATATTTTTGTATTAATTAATATATTTTTATTAAAAAACAAGAAGGAAATTTGAGTATTCAAAATCTTGAAAATATAAAAGTCAATGCTACGTATGGCAGTTAACAGAATTTCTCCTTCCAATCTCTTTTATATTATATTATTTTCATGAAAATCTACTCACACTTTTTTTATAAAAAAGGTTAATTAAATAATAATTTTAAATATCTAGCAACGTTTATCTAGCAAGTTTAAATTCTATTAACTACTATACTTCGCATTAATTTTGACAAATTTCCAGATTTTGAAGAGTTTTTCCTTCTTGTCTTTTAATGCAAATTTATTAGTTAATACAAAAATATGAAATGTAGAGGTTAAAAGTATTACCTTTTTCCTTTGTATGCTCACAACTCATTGCGTAAAAATTCACTTAAAGATTTTTCAGTTAAAAAAGGCATGTTTATGTTGATTTGTAGGATTTTGATGTAATCATCACATTATTATTTGTGGGTGCTTTATTTTTCTCCACGATAATTTGTACGACGATGTTTTCCGCGACGTTTTCTGACGTGATATTTACAGCGGACACCGGTATGCATAATTAAGCATTAACAAGGATAAATAGCTTTCTTATCATTAATAATATCTTCCTAAAGTCACGTTAAATTAGGAACAAGAAGTTTCCATTTATTTTAACACCTTAGAGCTTATAAATTTAACTTTTAAATTAAATGAGTAACATAGCGATGTTTTTGTCGAATTTGTTGTTTCATGTTACATCTCTTCATAGTCACGCAGGCGATGAACTCTCAACGGGCTTCTGGTTTTCACAGTTCTGATCTGTTGACTGCCTGCCACAGAAATTGTTCCCTCAACTCTTTTCAATACTTCCCTTTCATCGGCTGGTGGATCTATTTCATAAGCATAGTACTGAAGGATATTTGTTCTCTAAGACTACCATTTCCACAGAAAACTAAAGTAGACTGGAATCATAACTTGTCCTCTAGAGATTGATGGTATTTTAAACTAGGATTCTGAGAAGCTATATGTAAAGTTAAGTTTCATTTACTTAAGAAATCTACGTTATTCGCATACTTATTAATATATAAATTAATAGTATGTTAAATAAATATGGATACGTAAGCATTTCTTCTGATTTTGTCTAGCCATTTTTATAGTTTGAGTCTACCAAGATCGGAAAAAAAAAATCAATTCACAAAACCTTGAAATTCTTTTTTTCGAAGGGAGGCGGAAGAGTTTTTACTCAGGCTGGGAACTCCTGCGTTAGTTGGTTTCATTCAAAATATTTCCAAACGTTTTGATGCTATACATGTTACAGCACTTTTCAGTTAAGAAGGCGTTTCTTGGGGCTAAACATAAATGTTGGCTCAAAATCTAACTTCAGATTAGGAGAATAGCACTAACTATATTTAATTTCCTTAAAAAATGGCTACTTAGTTAAACGCAAAAAAGTATTAACAATATAAAGACAAATGCAGAAATTCATAAATAAAGATGCATGTAATTTTTACAGTCGACAGATATATAGTGAATAATAAATTCCAGAAATGGATTATTCGTTCAGAAAACCGATTCACTTTACTAAGCGAGTGGACGGTGATACCACAAATCGGAGCGGTAACTCTTAAGTTCAACCACCAAAAGTTCTTATTAGAAGTGCACGAAGAAATTTCAATTCCCATTTTAAAGCAGAAAGTAATGTTTTAGTCTTCAGTGTTGAAAGTTAGTTTATCATTTTCCAAACTTTTAAACTTTTTTTACTCTATAATTTTATTGCTAGCTCTACGTAGAAAGGAGATTTTTCATACAGAGAGTTAGAAGTTCGATTGAGTCAATTATCACGAGAGCAATGCTCGTTCGATTCTTTCCTGTGTTTACTACATTCCCTCACAGCGCTCTATACTCACTCGTTCTTGAGTTTATCCATCACGGTTATTGAACGGTGAGTCTCAAAAAGGAACCAATTCAATTCAATGAACGAACTTTACTGATTTGATACCGTAAAATTCCGTTTTTTTTTTTCGACCTTTAACATATTCCTAGTTGAAATTAATAGAATTCTACCACCTTGAGCTCCTGATACCAGTAATTAAATCAAGTAATTAAGGTACCGATAATAATTAAAGGGAATCTTACGCCATATACGTACAATTCAACAGCAAAATCACAAAAAATTTTAAAAGCAGCATAGAAGCTTAAGATTGAAAATTTTTTCTATTTTTCCCTGTCTTTTCTGTTCATTATATCATAATATTATTTTATTTGTTTAGTAATATGGTTAGTTTATTTTTTATTAACATGGTTTGCAACACTTTTTTTTTCTTTTTATTATTAACATTTTGTGTCTTAACTTTATTTCACAAAATATTTAAAAACAGCATATCTTTAGAATTTCCAGTAGGAGTCTCGTGCTCTGACAAAATGTTTAGAAACAGCATATCTTCAGAATTTCCGGTAGGAGTCTTGTGCGCTGGAGTAAAAAATGTTTCATTTAGTACAGTGTGGCCACTGCTATCTTTCAAATTGTTGAGTTTCCTAATTAAAAATTCTATAACATCATTCTATGAAATTGATAAATATTTAAATTAGACGAATAATAAATTAAACGCATTTTTTATTTAAAACAATCCGATTGAAAAATAAGAAACGAATATTCTTAAAAGCTGCATCTATTGATTATAGATAGCTTAATTTGTTAATCCATAACAGCCAGATTCAGTTTGAAAGAAAATAAAAAAATAAAAGTTAACCCATAAAAAGCGAACAAAAAATCTGAAAGAGTGATTTTAACGATCGCCCAAGAGAATTTGCTAACGTTTTTTTACGCTCTCGCTGAACGCGCAGTCTACCACTCTGCTGTTGCACTCAGACCTTCCTGCTATTAAGCATCATTTTAATCGTTTTTACGCCACATACGATTTGGCAGAAAAATTAGAAAAATAGTATAGCAGCATATGTTAAAATTACCGATACAGATTTAAGTGTTGGCATATGTTTTTATATTTTTCTGTCGTTTCTCAGTTCATCATATAAATAAATGTTCAGTTTACTTAGTAAAATGGCTCGCGAAGCGCTTTTTTTTTTGTCTTAGTATTATGAACGTTTTATGTGTTAACTTTATTTATTAGATATCTCATTCTTCGCTCTTACGTTACATAAAATTCAATTCAATAGCAAAATCACAAAATATTTAAAAATAACATATCTTTACAATTTCCAATAAACGGTCTCACTCGCTGGAAATGAAAATATATTATTCCATAATAATCACTGAGTTTCTTAATAAAACATTATTAAAGTTTCACAAAATATGAAATATAAAATTCGAAATTAATTAGTCGGGCTTCCAGGTACATAAGTTCGTGTGGAGGAAAACGTTATTCAAAATTTAATGGCTCTAGGTATCGTCATGTTTTCTCAATGCGAGGAATTTACATAATACATGCAGATTCTTCATTAAAGAAAATACAGATAGAGGATAGCATTTGGTGGCAACCTTTTGAAAACTGATTCATTATTTACAGAAGACAACACAAAATCCTGTTTCGAGAATAATAGCCCATTGGAGATAACGCCCTTTTGGGCTAGAAAATATATTACATTTTGGGGAAAGGCAACAGACTCGAATGAAAGGTGAAAGGAGACATTTATTTAGCCCTTTTGGGGGGGGGGGTGTGACACTTCATACAGCATCCTCTCTGTAAATAAAATTTCTTTCTTTTATGACGCTTCGTTTGGTTCTCTGGTAGTACTAAAACAAAATTCCATTTTTGTGTTTTTTGGAACAGTATTTCAGTAGGAATGTTACCTTTATCTTGAAAGATTTCAATCATGATTCTTCTTTATCCAGCAGTTGCTGAGCTACGTATCTGATTCCTTCTTTAAAAAGAAAGAAAGAAAACGGAAAACGTTTTCCTTCGTTTGAAAGAAAAAAAATCTGAAAACTTTTCAGATTTTACATTACGCTCAAAGTGGCGTTTTTATTAACGTTTTGTGTGTTACCTTTATTTATTAAATATCATGTTCTTCGCACTTAAACTATAAAATTCAATTCAACAGAAATATCGGAAAATAACTTTAAAATCATCATATCTTTAGAATTTCCGATACGCAGTATCGCGCGCTGGAGGTACAAATGCTTTTTTTTTGTACAGTGTTGCCATTGCTCGCTTTGAAATCTTTGAATTTGTTAATGAAAAATTCGTTAAAGTGTTACAAAATATGAAATCGAAAATAAAACAAATTCCAAATTTGGGCTTCCAGATGCCCGTATTGGTTATTAAAAATTCGATGGCTTCACGTACCGTTGTTTTATCACAGTGCGAGAAACACACATACATTTATGCAGATTCTTCATTATTTAATTTCTTTAAATATAACACAGGTTGTCAATATTTGGTGGCAACGGTTTGAAAAATGATACGGACACTTACAGTAAATCGACGCAAAATGCCAAAACGAAATTAATAGCCCTTCTAGGCTAACGCTCCTTTGGGCTAAAATAGCTTAAAGTTTTCATATTTTATATTACTCCCAAATGGGCGTTTTTTAACGTTTTGTATATTGCCTTTATTTATTAAATATCATGTTCTTTGAAATTAAACCATAAAATTCAATTCAACATCGAGATCACTGAATAATTTTAAAAGAGCACATCTTTAGAATTTCCTCACTCTCTCTGGCGCTGGAGATAATTTTTTTTTTTTACAGTGTCGTTATTGCTTGCTTTGAAATCGTTGAGTTTCTTAATCAAAAATTCGTTAAAGTTTTACAAAATATGAAATAGTTAATAAAACAGATTTCAAATTAGGGCTTCCAGATGCCCATATTCGAGTTCACAATTTGATGATTTTAGGTACCGTTATTTTATGCGAGAAACATACATACATTTATGCAGATTCTTCATGACTTAATTTCTTTAAATATAACACAGGGCAATTATATTTAGCGGAAACGATTTAAAAAGTGATACATCGTTTATAGCGGTTCAACGCAAAATGACAAAACGAAATTAGTAATTTAATTAATTAAAACGAAATTAATTAAATTCTTGGCTAACGCCGTTTGGGCTAAAAGAAATGTGATGTAAAGAAACTTCAACAAAAATCTGATGTGGTCACCACGTGACTTATATGGCTTATTAAATTATGCACTTTTTTTTCTGCAATCCATTTAAATTATTTCCTCGAATTTCATTAGAGATATACTATTTCTCATTCAATTAATTCAATTCTCACTTCGCGGAAAAGCAAAACTGAGTAAAAGCTCAAAACATCTTCACTAAAAATTGTAAAACACAGAAAAACCTAAAACACCGAATACAGTTAAAAACAGTTAAAAAAAATTTTTTTTTTAAAAAAGAAAAAGAGAAAGAAAAATTTCAGATTTTAAATTACGTCCAAAGGGCCATTTTTTAATATTTTGTGTGTTACCTTTATTTATTAAACATCACGTTCTTCGCATTTAAACCATAAAATTCAGTTAAAAAGCAATATCGCAAAATAATTTTAAAATGAGTCTAAATTTAGAATTTCCGATACACAGTTTGGAGATAAAAAGTGTTTTTTCCCGTAGAGTGTCGTCATTACTCGCTTTTAAATCTTTTGAGTTTGCTTATCCAAAATTTGTTAAAGGTTTACAAAATATGAAATATATAATGAAACTAATTCCAAATTCCAAATTTGGGCTTCCAGATGCGCATATGCGGGTGGAAACGTACGTTATTCAAAATTGGAAGGCTCTAGGTACCGTTGTTTTATCACATTTGGAGAAATATACATACATTTATGCAGATTCTTTTTTATTTAATTTCTTTAAATATAATACAAAGCTGCAATATTTGGTGGCAACAGTTTGAAAAGTGATACAACGCTTTTAGTGATTAAGCGCAAAATCGCGAAAGGAAAACAATAGTCTTTCAGGGGCAAAGCCCCTTTGGACTAACAATTTAGAGTAGAGTTTCTAAGCAAAAAGAAGCAATTCGATCAGCGGGCAAGAAGCAGATTTTTCCTTGCACAAAGCTGAAAGTTTATGTTTGGTCCCACTTGGCAGAAAGATATTGAAAGTGCAGAACTGTCTTAATTCACTATTGTACTGAGTTTCAAATGTGAACAAATGGCGATTCGAAAGGCTTTACTCCCTTCTTAAACTTTTAAATGATTGATAATTCTACAACTGTTGCATGCAGATTAACGACATACTTTAAAAATTGGGCGAAGTATTCGCATTGCTGAAGGATGCCATTTGCAGAAGTCGAAGGTTCGTTGAGTTCGTGTAGCGTTAGAATGTTAGTTAGTTTCTGCCGAACGCAGAATTTTGTGTTAGTTCCAATTTTGAATTTCATTTTGTATCTTAGTAGTTAACAGAGTAGTATACAGACTTATACAGACAATTAAAAGGAAGGAAATAATGCGGCTCAAAGAAATTTGGTACTTATAACACTGTTAGCTAAAGTTGATGGGAAGTCGCTCATTTGCTTAGAAAATGGCACAACCAAATATTTCATTAACTTCAATGGATTACCTTCTTGTGAGTATGGAATTTTGTCCTTTTTTGAGAAAGTGTGCATTGTAATACAGAATGAAAATTTCCTCATGAGTTCACTGCTAATTTCTTAGACGCATGATTATTTTATTCATAATTACTTTGGTTTTATTCAAGACTCTTTAAAAGTCATTTATTATTTTAAAAGTCATTTATTATTTTAAAAGTCATTTATTATTTTAAAAGCAGACTGCAAATAATATACAGAAATATTTGAGGCAATGGTCCGAATGTGAGAGATTTTGAGATCAGGGGTACATGGAGCTATATTTTATAATGAGTGTTTCCTTTTTTTTGCTTCGTCTCAGTTCTTTCAAGTTCCTCCATTCTGCTAGTAATACCATTTTAGGATTTTTCTCCTCCCATGCTGTAATCCTCATCATCTGCCGTCGTCAAATTAGAAATTTGTAATTCATATTATTTTTGCAAATTTATGTGAGTTTTATTTTTTATTTTTAAATGTTTGGGTGATATGCTTTCAACGCCTGGTTAACTAGGAGCGGAGAGAAAGGATTTATCGCTAGGTGTTTCATTAAACTACTTTTGATTGTTTTATTTTAATAAATTCTTCCCTTCCTTGCTTAAATCGTTCTTTGCGGAAAAACAAGTATTCCAAAGTGCTTGACGGTAACTGTCTGTCGGGGCGGTCAAAATCTTCTCAAGTAACCGATTTAAGCAAAACCATGTAGGGTTTTATTTTAATTTCCTGACCGTTAATTTTTAGTTTGGAAACAGCCTTTCCCTTACACCCTCATTTTTCTACCTACGCTTTCCTGCCAGAATGAGTTTTCAGTTTCACGCTTTGTGGAAAGTAGGTGGATACTACTATTTAAGCTGAGGTCTGAGTTATTTCGGACAGAGCACAGAGCATATTCTGCCTGTCTGCCACGTTGTTCCTAAAGTTAAAGCTTGTTATATTACGACCGTGCATAGTAATTGCCAGTTAATGTACGCTGATGACATTAGCCAAAGAGGCAACTAAGTGTTAAATATTTATGTGCAGATTAGGCTGATTATTCAACTTATAATTAGTTTACATTTATATTTTCTACTTTTAAGTTAAAGCCATAAGTGCTGGCTATGTACACCCAAGTGGAGCCATTTGTGAATGTATTTGAGTTAAAAGGGTATTTTAATCCTTCTTTGTTGTTACTGAACCAATAGAACTTTGCGAATAGTCGCTTTGCAGTTCTAGTAGGTTCTAGCATTTTAAGTAAATTTAGATAGAACACTATAACTAAATGCTGGAAGTACGAAGTACCGGTCTTCAGACTTTAAGGAATGCGTTCTAACTTAAGCGTATTAATCTTGAGAAACCGCACTTGATAATTATCAGAAGGCAAAAGCTAAAGCATATGTTAGTGATACCTTAGCTAAAATAAAATTCTTTGAAAGCTAGAATATTGAAGAACTGTGTAGCGGCTATTCGCTGAGTTGTTGGGTAATTAACAACTTCAAAACAGGGTTAAAGTGCTTTTTTATTTTAATTCAAAAATAGATTAACATTTGGCCGCTCTCAGGCGTACAAGAAGCCTCCATTTGGGCTTTAACTCAAAATCGAAAATATAAAACTAAGTAATACTAAACAGATTTTTATCAGCCGAAAGTGCACAGAATTAATCTCACGTAGTTGGTCCTTAACTAAGAATCAGCAGTGCAATAACTACATGTAACAAGCATGTAATAACTACGGCCATAGAATAGCAACCTTTAACTAATTGCAACAGTATGGCCTAACACGCTCTCCTACTGAAGTAACTCAAACGTCTGCTTAAATAGCAGTTTCTACACTATTTGCGTAAAGCGTAATATTGAAAACTCATTCTGGCAGGAAAACGTAGGTGATAAAATAAGAAAGTAAAGGAAAGGTTTGTCTTAAAATAAATGTAACTATCAGAAAAATAAAATAAAACCCTATGTTAACAATTTAACTTTTAACTGCATAATAAACGATATTATTATATTCATCAGAAGTTGTGATAGAAATCAACAGCAGCTTGACTCGGAATACTCACATCAGAAAAATAGTCAATGTATCATGCAATAGTTTACTCTAGATTTTGCGTATAAAAATTGTAGGTAGGTAGGTAGTAAAAGTGGGTGGAACACTGGAGATTTCACTACGGATCGCATAGATAATGCCCCAGCACACTGACCATCTTTAGAATTAACCCCACCGTGGGGACATTAGTATATTGCTCCGTTTAAATGGAAGAAGTGATGAGCTATTGTGGAGATGAGACGTCTTTCATATCACAGTTGGGCATTTGCTGTACGATCTGCTCCGTAGTACATGTTCATCTGGGCAGATTCCTAATTTATTGAATCTTACAGTTGTACAGCCCATTGTATTGTTCAGCACATTGTGGATGCTGATAGCATTTGGTATTTTTTCCGTTATTTTTCCTGGAAGATTTTAAGCTTGTCACAGCTTGAATTTTCCATAATTTTTAGAGCTTCGATACGCTGTGTCTCTGTGTTATTAATAGACGTCTAAAAATGGTAAGTTAATGTTGAAGAATCCTTTCAAGTGGGGTTCTTTTGTGAGCTAAAATTTGAAATAGTAATGACCTGCATCACCTAATTTTCAGCATGAGCTTATGCCGATATTTGTCAAGGTCCTCTTGCAGAAGTAATCAGAGAATGGGCTATGGCCCGACATATATTGCGTTAGGAAACCTTCTGAACTTTTGGTTTTGTAGTCCACTTTTAGAAAAAAATCATGTGTGCGACGACACGTTGTCCCTCGTCTCACCCCTGTTGCGAGATCTTATATGTGTATATTTAGTATATTCCTCTTGGTCTTGGGAAACGGCACAGCAAAGATATCTAATTGCTTTTGTGCTGCCTTTGCTAATATATCTGCAGCATCGTTACCAGAATCCCCAATGTGACCCTTTATCCATACGAGTGTAATTTTTGTATTTTTCATGTTTTTTTAGCACTGATTAATTTCGAACGCAATTTTAGAGTTGTTGATTGGATAACGAAGTGATAGTATTGTCGCCTGGCTGTCTGATTTAATAATGATGTGGGAAATTTTCTGCTGATTTACTATTTTCGATGCTGCTTTTATTGCCGAAAGTTCTACCTGATGAATGCTGTTATTTGTTTTTTTAGGTACCTTGCCATTTTATATAATCGTTGAGATCCTTTTGCAAGAGATGTAGCCTGCACATTCAACTTTTTCTTCTATTTTGGAGCCATCCGTATATGTTTCGCTGTTGATGGACTCTGCTGTTGTTTCTTGGTGAAGTTTTATCCTTGTAT
>KK118154.1:169702-199998 GCA_000611955.2 Stegodyphus mimosarum | reverse complement strand
TCAGTTTTACAGTCATTCCTTTAATGACCATCTTTATAAAACTAAAAAACTGTAGATTAAATCCTAAAATTGTTGACTAATCTCCAAAGTACACGTCAGCCACTCATTTATTCATCTTTCGCGAAATTTCTTAAGTAGCGGCTGCACCAACCGAGTATAGATATACACCAATTATAAATCCCATAAAAAAACTAAACCTTGAAGATGAGAAACAGTGCCTATTGATATATCAGAAACAAAATTTTGTACGAAGACCGCAAAACTTCTACTAAGGACTTTTTAACATACGATAGACAAAAGACAGCTTGGTATGACTTAAAGCAATCCAAACCCTTAGAGATTATTTCTGAGTTTTAAGTATTCCCTCAATTGTTTTTCTCTTCTTTTCTTCAATTTGTATTTTGAAGTGATGCTCTGGATACTATCTCTTCTCATTAGGATGTTCCTGCGAGCTCTCATGCTGCGAGTAGCTTATCACTAAAACTCGCAAACTCCCCAGAATAAGGGTCCACTTCAAAACACATTTAACGCAGGTGCCTATTTCGTCCGAGCTTTACGGAACGCACGAAAACATGTAAAATCTCAAGTACCGGAACTTCGTTCTGTTTCTGAACCACAGCATGATATACGTATGAAAGCTGCAGACTTCTTCAAGTTACGGCCAGCATGGGAGATAAATTTAGTGTCAGAATAAACATGCGGATACAATGTGGACGAAAGCAAACCGAGGCAATAAAAAAAGATAAAAGGAGATAGGGAAATCAATTATTTATCATGTAAATATTTACCGTTACTTAATACTGTATCTCCATAGATATGGAGGCTCTAAACTTGTTCCGTGTCTGCTATGGTGTAGAAATTCCTATATCGACCATATCGATACTACGGATGCCAACAAATTAATTCTGTAGAATGAATTTTCTTTCTGGCCTAAGAAACATTTGGAATTTTGAATAACCACTTTGCTAATTGGTGTCGTGTACAATCATCATGTCATTTAGCATTGAATGGTCTGCTGAAAAGTTTTAAAATATTAACAACTACCTCTCCATGCCCCTTTTAGATATAAAAAAGCATTATTGTCGCAAAACAGACAAAAGTTGACTTTGTATTATGGGGAATAGCTTCAACCTAATAGTCAATTAATTGATTATTACTGTTTCATAAGAGCTGGTATATGGAAATTTTGCGGTTATTTGGAAAAAGCATTTGATCGGTACTGTTGAAAATTTGAATTCATGACGGTCGATTGTTTGATAACATCAATTCTTTGGATTGGTCGACTGCGGGTCATCAGATTTTCCCTTACCTTTCCATTTACCTTTGGTTGAAGAGGGATGTATATAAGAAATAAAAGGAGTTCCAGCCTATACGTTTTTGTGTTATGGTCAACGCAACACAACAGCTGTTATTTGAAGATTCATGTTCACATCTTAGTGAAGATCTAACTGGAAAAATCCGTGGTTGGAACGTCGTCGAAAGCATAGTTGATTTAAATATTTTGATAGTTTCAGTTGTCATCTAAGTATTATCATTTTTAGTTTTTTTTTCAGAAAGTTTCTTTATCAGTCTAAAAAGTGTTTAAGCATTAACTGTAAATTCAATTTTTTTAATTGAAATTTAAGCAAAATTCCTTACTTTGTTAAGTAACAAAATAGAAAGCAAACTATGCTTTTGTTGAACGTAACGCGGAAATCTAATAATCTGCAGTTAAAAATACCTTTTATTAAATAAAATAATATTGCATATGTTCATAAAAATAATTATTTTAATAATTGTATTTCTTGTTAATCTTGAGTTGAATCTAATTTAGTTCATTTAAAAACAAAATAGCAATTTAAATTACTAAAAAGTGCGTTTATTCTTTTAAATCGCTCAGTTTCCTAAGACTGAAATTAAACTAAGTAATACTTTTATCAAAGAATAACAGACTTCTCGTAACATTTTTTGGTTGAATATAAAATCTGTTAATGGGAAGATGACTAATTATTTTGTTAAGCAAAGTAATTTTCTTCCAGTGCAACGACATATGTAGTGACCTCGTACACTGTAGTGGTCTACCTAATGTACCAAAAGTGTTTTGAATTAGATATATCATGAATGCGTTGTTATTTAGATTAATCGGAATTAAAAAGTAGTGTTCTTAAAAAGTTGTTTTATTACTTTTAAATAATTAGTTTGTTAATCAACAACGGACGGATTAAATTTGAAAGATCACTGTCTTACATTTCCCCTAATGGCAACAGACTCGAAGGAAAATGAAGGGATTCATTTACAGCGTAATGCATCGCTTCCTAAGCGAATCGAAGCAAAATCATGTTTCGAGATTAGTAATCCTATTGGGCTAAAAAGGAATAAGAACTTTTATGAAACAATCAATGTAATCTTTACATAAAGCTGAACGGAAAACTGTGCGATAGAAGCAAAAAATAGCAACAGCTCTATTCTTTGACTGCTTTTTTAACCAAGCTGCAAACATTCTTTGAGAAGATTTTAAATTATATGTTTCTTACGTCTTCCTATCAGTTCAAAAACGTTGACATTCATGTCATACAATTAAGAGGAAGGTCACTTTATTTACGAGAAGGTCCACTCTCATCGTAATCTTAATATGTTGTCGAGGTTACATGTTGGGAATTACTAAGAGGAACTTTTAGATAAAAGAATGCGAAGTGTTCTTTTATGTATGATTTAACGTTGCAGAGCAAGAATTCTTAATATACTTGCGTTGCAGACATTCTTTACTTTGCGCATTATTTTTACATATCATGTGGAGGTACTGCTAAATATTTTCACATTTTGATTTGCAGATTATTTTTATTTCTTATAGCGCATACTAAAATCAATATTTTGAAAGTTGTTAAAATTTTTTTTCCTACACGTGCAGAAACATTTTTTAAGAAAATCTGGTTCCATTAGGTCATCATGTATAGCAATTTGAATGATCCTTGTTACACAAATTGTTGGTTTTAAGCAATTAGAATCTTTTTGAACCATTTAGGAAAAATACCCGTGTAAAAGTAGAGCAAAAATATATTTTCTCTCTAACTTTTATTCCTGATAAAATGTAAAAATAAATTGTAACAGTTACTTTCCTGAACATTATTTTGTATTGAAAATGGATGCACTGTGTACTCTCATTAAATTCTTGTTTTGTCTTTAAATATTACGAAAAGCTACGTAAATTTTGAGAATAAAAACAGCAATTAGTCGTTACATACAGTTAAAACTTAGTTTTAAAGACCACATTATTATTTTATTATTAAATTTATTTAAACACCTCATCATTATTTTATTTATTAGAGTATTATTATATTCACTTTGGGAAGAAAATTGTGGCTTCGGAAAATGAATATTATTGCTAAACCAGTTTGTGTAAACTGTTTCTTTTACCTTCCAAGTTATAACAATGTGTTTCTTACTAGCGTAACAGAATAAGCCATTTAAAAGCAATATGGGGCTCAGTAGTTACAAAGCAATAAAATCACTGAGCACTGCTAGTTCGACTCGGCTTCATATCTTGGCAAACAAGCTGGCTGTATGAGAGTTTTCGTGGCTTTTCCCGTAAGTAATATGAATAGAGCCAGTTTCCCTTTGAAAGTCCCCCACGAAGTCATCTTTGCTTTTAGGTAGGTAGCTCTCGTCTGCTTTGCTGTAACCAAGTAACTTAAGTAACTTCACCTAACCTACCTTTTCCTTAATAGTATTTTGATACTTTTCAAAGGCTTAATAGTCCTCGTCTGCTTCGCTGTAATTAAGTAACATAACCTAACTTTTTATTAATTGTATTTTGATACTTTGCAATGGCCGAAACATGTTTTCTGTTAATGCATCTTCATCCGTGAAAGAAAACAATTTGTAAGAATTATTATACTAGTGATATTTTTATCTTTAATATACACCATGAATTAGTACTGTTACGGATTTCATATTTATTTAAATATTTATTTGGAATTGTAATTAAAATTGCTTTATTTTCCCATGGAACGCTGACGATTTTTGAAGTGAAAGCTACGTCGGCAAAGTAAAAATAAAAGAGAGCGTGCATTTAATATTTAATAAATAAATACCTCGTAATTGCTGTTGCCATCCACAACAATCGAGGTTTTACTAGAATGTTCTAGTAATTAATTAAAAAGCTTATAAAAGCCGAAGTTAAACACCTCATCTCAGTTGTAGTTGTAGCTGTTTTGAGCGAACTGTTTGTTTACTTAATGCTGTGACTGTAGCGAATTCGCTGTGAGATTGGATTAACTTTATCTGTTTTGAAGTGAATTCTGTTTAACGTTTGAGATATGGTGATATTGTACTAATATCTCTGAAGAAATACTTCAGCATTTTGATTTATTTCTTGTGAAAAGAATACATTTTTGTTAACTTTTTAACGACTTGTGCATTCAATCCATAAAGAACCCGTACCCACGCAACAGTACATACTAATTAATAAAAATCTGATGTGGACACCACATGACTTTCTTTTTATGGCCTATTAAATTATAAACATTTTTGTTGCACTTCATTTAAACTTATTTCATCAAATTTCGTTAGAGATATATTTATAATTCAATTAATTCAGTTCTGTTTTCGCCACAAGGCAAAAAAAGTATAAAAAAACTCTATACATCTTCATGAAAAATTGCAAAATACAGAAAAAGATAAAACGCCAAATTAGTTAAAAACAAAAGTTGAAATTTTCTTTTTCAAGTGAAATTAGAGTTTCTACGCAAGAAGGAAGCAACTTTCCAACGGTCAAAAACACAAAACTCTGATGCACAAAACTTT
Organism: Stegodyphus mimosarum; assembly: GCA_000611955.2. Lineage (NCBI taxonomy): Eukaryota > Metazoa > Arthropoda > Arachnida > Araneae > Eresidae > Stegodyphus > Stegodyphus mimosarum. The sequence continues at coordinate 195,216 of KK118154.1, read as the reverse complement.
TAAGTTAACTTTTGGTCCCTTGGGCAAGAGGACATTCAACTTGGGACACTAAATGAGTTAATTCACTACACTACTAAGCATTTCAAAGGTGGACAAACAGCCGAAACATTAGGCCTAGCGCGACTTACATTTTTAATTCTACAACTATTACACACAGATTAATTAAAAGCATAAAAATCTTAATCGGAACATAAGAAAAATCTAATTAAATCACTTTTAAAGCAAAAAATGCACAATTTACCAAGATATAAAAACAAAAAAAATCTGAGCTCACCGAGCAGTGAAATACAGCGGGAATATATACGTGAGTTTGATGCGGTTGATTGCAACAGAAGAGGTACGTGCACAATTAGGTATTACAGCATTCCCATATACAAAATTCCAATATTCTACGACTAATCGTTTTTGAGTTATGAAGGATTTTGTGTTGGAAAAGTTATCATTATCATATTATCAGATCCTGATTTTTTATACCTGTCCGCACATACAGATTTACACAAAAAATCCTCAAAACAGATATCGTCAAATCGTCGGGAACAGTCAAAACGGATATTTTCGTTGAATTATGATGCTCGAAATTTTTCTCGATTACAATATTTATTTTACTTCGTACAAAGAAGTAAAAAACAATTTCCAAACAGTACGCTTTACCTACCTCAATTTTTCAGTCTTAACTTATCCATCCAAAAAATAGCGTATGCAATAAGTAAATAAAATAATAGCTAACGATGAAATAATAAATTTTGTAACTATCATTGATTACAATTGTTCACTTATTTCCTTTTTTAACGTTAAAAATGTCTTTAGTGCAGTCTTTCTAAAATTTTTGTACTTTTACCTTATGTTACTTATCGTTACCTTATGTTGTTTATCGTGTTGTTTAACTCTCGCACTGTTTGCCATGTACGAAACATAAGAGCTTTTAATGTGTCTTGCACGCGGATTTCTCAGATTTCTGCGGTTGGGATTTTAAATTTTTCTATCAAATTAAATCAGTTTGTAATTACATACAATAAATTCGGATGCAATTTGCATTTAATTTACAATACTGCCAGTTGTTAATTTTTATGAACATCAATTATATTATTGTAGTTAATAAAAAAAAATTTAACGCCAACTTTTATATAGCACAAATGATGGAATCGTCTGTATTCCTTTCTCTTCAAAATTCTATTTATTTGGCTATTAAGTACTTGCTTTAATTATATGGCAAGTAATTATAAGGCATTACTTTTTACTTAAATGGAAGATGCAAAATTAACTACAGAATTTCCTGTCAATCTGAACCTAAGTTAATTTCAGGTTTTAGAATTCGGAATACGTACAATTCTAATTTAGTTTTATATATCCCACGGTATGTACGAATAAATATTTTTATTAATGAAAAAAATAGAAAAACTTGTTTGGAATTATTAGTGAACTGGGATTTATCACTCTGAAAAGAAATAAGCTTAAATGACGTTTTAAATATTAAATCGCAATTCTGGTATAACAGACAGCAAGCTTTTATCCTTTACAGCATTTAAAATTTAGAGGTTGCGAATCTGTCCTCTTTGTTGTTCTTTCTTGCTTATCCCTACTGAAGAAAAAGAGGATTTTTCTTTGTCGTAACACATCAAAATTTCATTCTGGCATTTTATCTCGGTGCAGCGGTAGTACGGTGACGGCAGGAAGCTTTGTTTCGTATCTTTTTGTTTGGCTGTTCGATTTCCGATAGTCTAAATTAGGTTGTCAGGTACACTTTTGTTTCTTTAAATATTTGCGGAAATTGCCTCTAGTTTGCCGCATGGAAGAAAAAAAAAGGAATATTTATTTAATTCATCTATGCATAACGATCTTTACAAATGGAGGAGAGAACACGAAACTGCCATTGTGGCATTTTAAAAATAATTTCTGAAATCTGCCACCTCAACGTTTTTAGTTTGCTTTAGTTGTAACTTTACTGTAGTTGTTGTTTGTTAATGCTCAGTGAATCTCAGAACTTTAACAAAAACCTCCTTTTCAGCAAATAAAAGCGCTGTTTAATGTATATTACTCAAACTTCAGTCCTTGTGCATCACTAAACTTATTATAGGTTTACAAATCCTTCTTGTGGAACATCATTGAGACATTTAAGCGAAATGTTTAAATCTCTTTGACGTCGATAAAATGGATTTTCTGTAAGGTTCAATTTTAATTAGGAAATAAGAAATAAATCGAAGGAGAAAAATCTAACAAATAACAAAGCTAATGATGCGGAATTCGCATGCAAGGAAAAAAAACCTCAGGCATATTCAATGGCCGATAAAAGAACGCTTCGTCCTGCAAATCTAACATGTGACGATCATCTTCTGCTTGATGGATTTCTTGAAGGGCTCGATTTTGGGTTTGGATAGTACTTAATAACTCATACTGGAAAAATCCTGCGTCGGTAGTGATAATTCTCAAAAATTTAGATGCTATGATGAACCGTGTGAAATGAATATCTACAAATGTTGCGCTCTTTCACCTTTTAAAGAATAACAGAAAGTCAGTTCCTGATTGCCGTCTAAACTAACAAGGCTGAGATCCAAAGTCCCATATTTCAGGAAGCCTCCAAAATCATGTTATAGTTTCTTATAATCCTGATTTTTTGTCACAAAAACAAGGAAAAGGAGTCACTACAAGTTGCCGAAAAACATGTACTAGGAATAAAATATTGTCCTAATCGGTATGTGTCGAGACTTTCCATTTTTCTCTGATCCTGCATTAAAATCCAATGAATCGATGCTTTTTAAATTCAATGAATCTTATTGACACGTTTAGATTGGGTGATAAGATTTTTTGCGGTGATTCTGAAATCCTTTGGCTTGTTGAAAAATCGTCGTTGTAAACTTGTGCCAGGATGCAGCAAACTTTCGATGTAAGTTTCTTTATTTGTAACAAAATCAAGTACTCAGTGTGTACTTTTTCTCACTGTTTTTTGGTTGTTATGGTTTTTGCTGCACCAACTTTTTTAAAAAAACATGTTAAGACTTTTTTTGCTTTCCACCGACGTCGGGGCAGCCGATTCATAGGGCAGTTGGCACATCCGACTGGTGGCCCCGCTGACGGAATTAACTTTGCTACAAAAGTTCTTGGATTGCAAGCTGCCAGGCCTATGTTTGGCGGAGGGATGAATAACTGTTGTGTTTCGATCCTTTTCAAAAGTCGAAGTCTGCAAAACACTTTATTTTGCGAAAGACGTTTTGAACAAATTTCCTTGTATCTTATCTCTGTATCTATTATTAGAAAATACAGAATCTCTCCGTATATTCCTCGCACTGCGGGAAAACGGCTCAACAAATGTCTCCAAATTTTGAACATACGTAGTCCTCTGCTTGAACACGTGTATTTCGAGGCTAGAATTTGAATTTTGGATTTTTTTTATTTATTTCATAATTAACATAATATTAATTATTATTAATTATTCATAATTAATTAATTTTATTTCATGATTAACAAACTCAAAAATTAAAAAGCAGTGTGTTGTCATTCTTACCAAAACGTAAGGTATTATGTTTAGAATTTAATCAGAAAATTCGGCGATTTAAACGAAATATGCCGCTACTTGGTAAAGCGTAGGCTATTTATCTTTTAAATTTAATAAAAGAACTAATTTCAGATTTAATAAAAGAGTTTCCTAACAGCATCTATGAAGAGATGAACAGGGTTCAAGGCCAAAGTATTTACTAGCCAAATAATTTTATGAAAAATCTCGTTTAATTGACGATGAATGTGTAAATGCATTTGATTATAATACATGTGATGTAAGTAATTTAAAAAAGCCTCAAGGCAATTCTTAATGAGCATATTATTTAAGGGCAGCAGTATTATTTTGTCTTACTTGGTTTCAACACATGTTTTTTGTTCAGTTATGTATTTGTGCCTACTCTCCTATCGAACTCTTTGTGAGTCTTCTTTTGGACATTTTAGGTATTTCTGATAAAGAAAACACATTTTTTTAACAAACGTGATTCGCAATGATAAGTTTTATTCTACAGGGATAGTGCCTCGTGTACTTTTACCCTTGTGTCGCATCGTTCTATCTCGATGACTTAAAAGAAATGTGTTGCCACTGCTCTATATAAAATTATCCTTGACGAACAAGTTTGTTGCCATTTGACAAAACGTTAAGAATTTTTTTTAACATTTAATCTGTCTGTTACTGACTAAAAAGCTAAGCGATTTAAAAGCATTAAATTCAGTTTTTAAACCCGGTTGTTACACTAATGTGCAAAATTTAAGGACGAGACGGTCTTTCGAATATAATGCCGTATTTTTCACAGCGACCCAAATCATACCATATGATGCCCAATGTGTGAAAATATGGTACACGTGAACAACATCATATAGGAAAGACATCAAAAGAATAAAAAGGCAGCTCTGAGTACAACCAGAGAGCAGATAGAAACGTCCATGTGACAGATGACAGGTAAGAAAAGCTCAGTCTTTAGAAAAGGATGGGGTCATTCGTAATTATGATGCAGGAATTGTCCATGCTGAGGACAAATTTGTCAAGGAGCTGTTGAGGCATCGCGCCAGTTCGTCTTATAGTGCCAGTTTCAGCTGCGGGCTTGTAGCTGGTAGTGGTCCCGTTTTCTAGGGAATTTAAGTGACCTTGTAGGCAAATCCATGCCTCGAATATGTTTGTTATCCAAGAGTTCCTATATTTTACTTTATTTTAACCGGGCTTTCGATCTAAGGTAAGGAAAATCTATATTATTCGCTAGTAGAAATAAATAGTTGCAGCAACAAGATAACTTTGCACGTAGCATACAAGTAATTCATATACATATAATGCCATAATCTAGTGAGAGTGATACAGTAACAAGGTTTGTCACATTGGTAACTTCGCGCATAGTGCTACAAATAAATTATATGTACACAATAACGCAATCTAATAAGAATGTTCTTATTCCTGCTATTGAATCGGCTGTCTTCAGTCTGATGAGAACTACAAATATAATACAATAAAATATAAGGACATAATAAAACAATAATGGTTACAAGCATGTATGTAATGAATCCACAGACAAATTGTCTATAATGGGCCTATAACACGTCATAAATTCCACTTGTTCAAATATTTTACAATACTAAATTAATATATTCCAGCTTCAATATTTACAGTTCAAAAATACGTCCATAATGGATCCATAAATGGTTATGAAATCAATTCTTGAATTCAAGTACTACTACGTCAAGAAACAAAACGCATCCAGAATAAGTCCATAATAGATACATAAATAAATCAATCAAAAGAATACAAAATGCAAAATAATATGTTCGTTATTAAATTCGTTACAAAATTCAATACAAATTTGCTCCCGGCTGTGAAAAGCTAAGTATCCATTATATCAGTAAAATCATATGATATAGATTACAGGTCACAATCATCTTATTAATGCAAAACGGACGTGAACTGCAGTGTTGTTATTAAGCTTAATAGTAACAGTTCAAACAATTCAAATACAATATTCAAGAGAACAATTTTTGTAACTGCGATTGTAATTCTGACTTATAAAACGGATATTGTCTAAAACTAGCAATATGATCAGTACCAAAATGCCTCGAACATGATTTAACCTAATACATTAGCACACGAGGGTCCAGCGTGGCATTCTGTACCCAAACTGTCATATGTTTGTGCGCAATGCTCACAAACGTGAGCCTGGCTACAGTTGCGTGCGACATGACCGAAAGCCTAGCAGCGATAGCATTCAGTTGTACAAACTTGCAAAAACAACAGGACCTAAAGGTCTATGAAAATTTTACCACACAATCCCAGTTCTGCCAGATGTTTATGTATATTTATGTTCATCATGCAAGTTGAATTCTGACTAATTATTGCTCGATGAGAGATGGAACCTGCAACCTTGGAGCCATTGCTACGAAGGCTGCAGTTATTTCTTCAACGGTAGAATCTTGAATACCAGCGGCCGAGTGGTAAAAGCCGCTGAACACTGGTAGTTCTGGCCGGGGCCCGAGTCCCGGTGGACGTGCTGGCCGCACGGGCGCTTTCGTGATTTTTCCCATGTGTAACGTGGATGCCAGCCAGTTTCTCTTAAAAAGACCTTCCCTTTATTTTTTTAAGAGAAAATATGATCGGAGGTATTTGTCTGAGATGAAATAATATATGAAACACTCATTCATATAACACATGTTGTAAACTGTAAATACTCATAAATGTTATACGTTTCAAAGCTGGTAAACATTCAAACACATCGCTACATCGGAGGCATTCAAAGAATTGCGGATAGCTTTCTCCAGTTAATAACTTATACTCTAGTACATCACGCTGATTATCTATGCTTTCCACATCTAGGTCACTACCACTCTGTAATCACTAGTGAGCATAAAACTTGGTATCCACTGGTATACTTCATTTTAATTTAATTTAAAAGTCTTTACTGCATTGCTTCACACCAGTGAACCTTTTGTAACGGTTTGATACCGACAATCAACTTCTGAGTCACCCGACAGTAACCATCAATTATCAGCGGTGACTAACAGCCTTTCTAGCACTGGTCTGCTTCCAATACATTTTAGTTTCAAATTCTATGTAAATTTATTGCACGCGCCACTCTTTTGACCTATGAGTTGAGTGCCAGTGATCGTCAAACTGTAGGGTCACACATGGCCAAACCGCGGCTAGCGAGCCGCATGCGATACCTTAACTGTGGCTCGCGAGCTACTTGCGATCCTACGCCAATTGAAATGCGACTGATTTTGGATAAATATAGTTTAATTTTTTAATACAAATGAAATTTGAAATAGAAATCATGCAGTGCCACGTTTCTTTATTTATAGCTAATTTAATTTCTGATATTATGTATGTAAAAATGTAATAGAATTCAAACTGTCCAGTGCTGTCTTATCGCCAGAACAACAAATACCTAAAATTACAAATAATTCCATTTCTGGTCATTACTATTTTGGTTTTTTCACTTTTTGAACAGGTAATGGTCATCGGAATACACACAAAGTTAATCTAAAACGTAATGCTAATATTTTTATTTAATTATTCTCCCTAATATTTTTTCTCTCAAGTTAATTTTACTTCAGGCTGTATCTTCTTACATTTTTGTATGATCCCATTGTACACAACAGTTATGGTCCACCTGGAATATTTTTCTGTTCGTTGTAGGGTACAACTTTTATTTAGTCCTCGAATGGTGTGAGGAACTGCCGAAGAAACCTGTGTCGTCTTGCAATTCATATAGAGCTCTTTTAGTTTGTGGAAGAATTTTACGAGGATTTTACTTTTGGTGGAATGAACCTTCAGCCTGTTACTTGGTTGTCTAAATTTTTTGGCGAACTCCTTCAAAATTAATTTCCTCACCTTAAGCAAGTTAGGCATTTTTATGCAATTGCTTCTCAGATTTCGCAACTATTTACAATAATATGCTTAACGAACACTTTTCGCACATGAAACCCTATCTTTCTTAATAATGCCTTGGTAATCCTGGGCAGAGATCACAATTTATTTCACCAATGGTCGTGGGTGCTGAAATATTTGGAGTCGGGAGAAGAATCACTGGTTTGACAATGATTTAAATTTTATTCAAAATGTTTAATCCCCATTTTATCAAATATTATTATTCCAGATAGAGATCTTTCACCTTAATCATCAAATCTTCATATCAATAACGTTGCATCAAGCAATGAGGGATCAACAGAACACAAATATCTCTCTTTTCCAAAGTTTCTGTCAAAATCGGTTTATTGATATTGGTGAAATCTCTTTAGCTTGTGATATTTTCTTGCAATTTTCGATTTCTTGTTTGACGACATTCTTTCTTTCTGCCTCGCACTAGGTTAGAGGCATTTTGCTTGCATATCAAAAAATTTTCACCCTGTAGTACTGCCGCTCTTCAGCTGCCTAGACTCTGATACCAGCATTGAACTTCATTTAATACGTTGATATTTTTTGGTTTCTAATTTTCGGTCATCATGTACGTCTGACACGTCCTTCATCAAAACTTAGTAGCCAAATGAGAAGTTGATGAAAATTTGGATCAAGCAGTTGTACAAAGTTGTGAAATTTTGCTCCCGTAAACTTTTATTTTTAAAGTCTGATTTTTTTTTGCTAAAATATCTTCTGCTTACAGACTCCATTTCAAACTCAATTTGATATTTATTTTCTGTACACAGGTTAGGTAACCCAATGGAAAGTTGTGCTGTGTGACTGTTCGGCTGACAATAATTTATTTTAAATTTTCTTCTGAGTTATTTTACTTCGAAATTCAAGATGAGACGCAAGTCATTTGACCGCTTTTACGAGTCCAGCATTTAGAATGTGATGGATCCGTACACCCATTTGGCAAGAGCTTTGGAACTAATCTATTCTGCAGACGTCTGCCGTGTTACAAAAGGCTTTGACATTGAACATCTGTGCATGTCCATAGAAATATGAAGAGTTACGCGTTCATATTATACCTACATTTGTGAAATAAATTCATTATGGTAGTGACAGGTATGTTTTCTTTCTGTAGCATTAATTTTGATTTGCCGTGTATTTGAAAAACAGCTCAAAATTAAACAGCTAGATTGAAGAGTTTGGCTAGCAGACAGATGGAATATGTGCTCAATGAAGTGTTTATATAACCCGGCATGAACTACTACATTTATTAGCAATAGGTTATGTATGTCCAAACGTATCGTAACAATTCGAGAAATCGTTTCAAGAATTTTCACTCATACGCATAAGCTTTGTTATATGTCCAAAATTATCGGGACGATTCGGAAGATAGTTTCGAGAATTTTCAATGATGCGCACTGTACAGATTACTAAAAGATTCTGGCAGATTACTATGGATGCCACGCTGGAATACTGTATCAGTCAGGGCCGTCATGAGAGATACTGATTATTCAAATACCACTGAAATGGTAATCATATATATTTTGTGTATGTAAATTCTTCTATACTGGGCATCAGAAAAAGGTAGTTATTCTAAAGTTTTATGGAAAAAAGGTTTAACAATTTCTTAAGTTAGGTTCCAAAAATTCGAATGATCTTAGTATTTTGTTCCTTTTGTTAATTGCGCGGAGAATCAAAGAATCAAAATTAATTTTTAAGCAAACGCCTAAACAAGTTAATAGCTTATTTTTAAATAATAAATATTTTTTCTCGAACAACAGTTTCTATGCAGTGCGCGTTGATGTATATCAGTTAATTTACACTTTTCTAAAAGGACTACTCATGAATTATTTAAAAGAATGACTCAGTTTTCTTTTAAAGATTTGTAATTTACTCAAAGAACATATTTATGTAACTGTAGACCAGTGAAAATGCTCCCGATTCCTTAATTATAAACGAAGAGCTATAAAGGAAATCAGATGAAAATATTTGGTTTCTCTACCTGAAGAAAAAACGCTCAGTTGCTCAGTAGAAGCGTTACAAATTTTTATTTTCTTGGGGCTTAAATTTTCTGAACGCAAAACAGTAGCTGTAAAATGTATTTATTCATATTTATATGTAATCATGTTAATCACATATACATTAATTTTCTTCAAAAGTTTCTTTATATTCGAAATCTGTCTCATTATTTTTGAAACGATATAAAATTGGACTTGCGGCTCTCAAACGTTCATAAAATCTATCATGAGGATCCCATCGTCTTGAAGTTTGGCCGTCCTTGCTATAGGTCATCGATCCCCCGTATCCTTGACAGGAACAAGTGTATTCGATTTAATTTTAATTTTAGTACTTGCAATCTAAATTCACTGCATTTCCCCACAGTTGTCAAATCAGGTTGAACCCAAGTTATCCTCATTTTGTAGGTCATCGGTGACCAATAGCTTTGGCAGATACAGCTGTGCAAGGATTTAATTTAAATTTAAATATCTGTTTCAATTTACTGCACTTCTTCACAACGGTGACTCCAGCTGTTCCTTAATTATAGGTTGTTGGTCATTGGTGACCAACAACCTAGAGTCATCGGAGTCTTTTCATTTAATTTTAATTTCAAATTTACTGCGTCGTAGAGCACCAATTATCTGTGGGTTGACTGATAGTAAGCATCAGTTTGTAGGTCACCGGCAACAACACTTGACGGGTAACTGCATGCTTCATTTAAATTTTAATAAAAAAATTATCTAAATTACTTTTCTGTAATACTCCACACCAGTAGCCTGCAGCCGTCAACCTGTAGGCCACTGATATTTGGTAGTCTTGACGAGCATCGACTACTTCGATTTATTTTCATTTTGTTCCCAAATTAAAAATATCGCATCACCCTCAAGTTGTCAACCCCATGTGACTCTTCGAGGTTCATTGGTGACTTACGACCTATACGGGTACCAGAGTCCTTTGATTTACTTAAAAGGATTTACTTTGATTTACTTAAAATATATCTGAATTTATTGTAATTCACTATACTACTGACATACAGTTTGACCTCCAAATGACTATTAATACTTAGTTCACCGATGACCAGCAGCTTTAACACATGCGAATGTTTTTCATTTAAATTTAATTTACAAATCCATTTAAATTTACTGTATCACAGGGCACCAGTATCTTAAGGATTGATCATAAATAGCCGTGATGCTGTGATTTACGATGACACCTGTGACTTACGATGGGAATGTCTGTGTTTCCTTTTAGTTTTAATTTTAAAATTTATCTTAATGTATTCTACTATTCGAGGCCACTGACCTATGGGCTGACTTCTGGCAATCCTCAAGCTGTAGTTCAGTGGAGACTAATAGCTATTATACTTGCTCCAATTTGAATTAAAAACTGCTTGGGGTATCAATTGGTATTAATGTGTGCACCGCCCCACATCGCCTGCCTGTTCGTTGATCACAAATGACTATCTGCCCGTAGGTAACCGGTGACTAATGATCTGGATGGGTGGCTTTGTTTCATTTTATTTTAACAAGTTTCCTAAATGACATAATTTTTTATGCATACAACTTGTAATACATCCAAAGGATAGGTAATTTCTGTTAGCATATAGAGTGTATTATTTTAATTAATAAAAGATATCTCTAACGCCATACGTTCTGTATCTGGTGCAGAATCTCTCCTCTCATTCTTTCTAACTCTAATCACATTACTGTCTTTTTTTTTTTTTTTTTTTTTTTTTTTTTTTTTTTTTTTTTGTACAAGTAAATATTTTTGCAATGGAGATTGTAACGTTTTACTATTTGTTTCAAAGCTTCTCACTGTTTGTTCTCACTTGAATTAAAATATTTTTATAAGTGTTTTCTCTCTCCTTCTAGCATGCCTTCGTGGCGCAACTGCAGCACACTAGGCGCATATTCGAAAAATCCAGGGTTCGAGTCCCGGCGAGGGCATTGCGCATTTTTCACATCTCCTGTTCCAAAATAATTTAATGACTCTGCCTCTTTATTGTCATCTGCTGTAATAATTAATGCCATTTTTAAATTCTAAACTCATTTTTTATTTAAATTTGCATTCATTTTTAAAGTTAAGTAAAGTTTTCGAAAGTGATAGAAAAAATTAATTTTTGAGAATAAATAATTCGAGTTAATGTATTACGTAAAATTAGTACTTAGTAAAATTAGTAAACCTTACGTAAAATTAGTACGAATCAGTCTGATGGAATTTAATCTTTCCCGCACTTCTCGAGTCCTGCATGATATCAGTTTCTTGCATTTAAAATAAGAGTAAAGTAAACAGTACGTGAATAATTAACATTTTATGGGTTGCGCAAAAATATGTATGTGATGCAAGAATGGATCGCCTTAATTTGTCTCGTCAAAAGCTGACACGAGACATATGTTTCATTTACAATTTGGCCAATCAATTCTAAATGAAGGGCTTAACCCTGCGAAAGATACGAGGTGCTTCAAAGGGATGATCGACACAGCAAAAAGGACCATTTTTTTAACCGTTCCTCTTGAGACATCTTGTCATATGCAAATTAAAAAACAAAATGGCATTTAGCATTTCTGTCTTATTTGTTTCATTCTAATTTCGCAACCATTTATCATAGGCTCATAGGCATATATATATATATATATATATATATATATGTGTGTGTGTGTGTGTGTGTGTGTGTGTGTGTGTGTGTGCTAACACGTGATGAATGATACTTTCTTTAAAACAACAAATTCGAGGCTTACTGTCTAATGAAGAATAAGATTTTCAAAATCATATTTTTGTTAATTTCTACATTTCTGCGAAAGGTATTTGAAAGTTCCCAGCTCGGTAACTTTATTAACGGAAGCTATTAACTCTTGAAGGAGATGTTTAGACAAGTATAAAACAGCAATTAATAGAAATTTTCATTTACAGTTTCTTTCACTATTGAACGCATTTCATTTGTAACGCCTGCTGTGAGTTCCAAATAACTCAGCTAGGTCAATTATATTATGAGTTATAACTGATAATGTAATATAAATGTTGGCTCCTTTTTCCTTAAAATGCGAGTCAACGGAAAATTCAACAACAGAACTTCATAAACTTTATTCAACTGAATTTTTTTTTTTAAATAGCTCACGAGTGGAAAGTATCGTTTCTCGCTCGCGGTTATATTTCATCTCGTGCAACTTACATTTTATTTAATAATAATTATTACTCATCTGACCGTGAATTGTGGAAATTGTTAACATTCGGGCATCCTGACTTACAATTGCCCTCAATTGTTTTCTTTAATACATATCATTGGCATTACCTTCAAGAACATATTTTTATACATGATAATCTAAATTTTTAAAGTTCTATAGGGTTTTCTTTTTCTTCCTTTTTCTTTCCCCCCCTTTTTTTTTAAATGAATAAAAGTTTTACAACAAAAGTTCTGGGAAGTATTAATAAAAGTAACTTTCAGTAAAGTTCTTTGTATGTTCAAAAAATAAAACAAAAGTTCACGTTGCCTGTTGCTTCACGAGTTTATATCTGAGTTACCTGATTCCTCTTCATCCAATTCATCTAGATTATTAGCGTGCCAAGATTTCAGCTGACTTACGTGGGCTGTTGTTGTATACAATCTTCCACGTTCTTTTTCCTCCAATTGGGTCACTCTGTAAGTATCATTGGGGAGGACTTCTGTCACAATTAAGGGTCCCCTGTATTTTGGCTGAGTTTTTGTAGGTTCTGCTGTTGGTTTCGATGGTCGTCGAACAACCACTATTTCACCTGGTTCAAAAGTCATAGTTCGACATTTTTTTCTTGTCGTGTTTGGGTTATAGAGTGCCAGAGTAGGTTGTTTAACTAATTCGTTTTTCAAAATTTCGAAAGCTTCTTTTTGTTTCGCTTCCCACTTAAAATCTTCATTCTTCTTAGTTAGCTCTGTTAACGGTTTCGCTTTTACAGCATAATTTTGAATAAATCTCCTAAAAAAACTCGTTAAACCTAGAAAACGTCTAACGTCATGTAAATTTGCCGGTTCAGGCAATTTAGAAATTACTTCTATCTTTTTTGATCCGGGTTTAATCCCGTTCTTATTAATAATGAATCCTGAAAATTCTACTTCATGTTTCGCAAATTCGCATTTGGACAATTTTAATGTCAAGTTAGCTTTTCGCAAAGCTTCAAATACCTTCATTAACTTTTTAATCATTTCTTCCCAAGTTTTAGCATGTACAAAGATGTCGTCTAGATAGCATAAAACATCCTTATTGCACAAACGACATAATGCCAGGTACATTAAAAGCTGAAATTCTGCCGGGGCATTAGTTAAACCAAATATCATTTTCTCAAATTGGCCTGTGTCATCAGGTGCGATAAAAGCGGTTTTTAATTTTGCTTCTTTCGTTAACTCGATTTGCAGATACCCATGAGCCAGATCTAAAGTACTAAACATGCTACAGTCATGTAGCTGTTCCAGTAGGTCATCAGTTTTGGGGAGAGGAAATCTATCTTTTATCGTTTGATTGTTTAATCTTCTATAATCAACAACTAATCGATTTTCACCTGTCTTTTTACGCACTAAAACCACAGGGCTCGCATATGGAGAACGTGTTTCTGTAACTATACCGTGTTCCTTCCACTCATCCACTATTTCTTTAATTGCCTTCCTTTCAGTCGCATTTGTTCTATAAGGGTTTTGATCCCTCGATTTCTTTAATATCCATTTTTGTTAACCTTGTACATCCTAACTCTGACAGGTTTAATGCAAAGCAATCTCTAAAATTATTTAGCAAAGTAACTAGATCTTGTTGTTGTTCTTTCGTTAAACTTTTATTAAATTTAACTTGTTCTAAAGTTATAGGTCTTCGTTCTTCATTTGTAGGATTAATATTTAAAATTTCTAGTGAATGATTATCATTACTTGAATTAACATTACTCGAAATTAAGTCCGAGTTTACTTCATCTACTATCTCAGCCTTTGCGATGTTTTGATATTTCTTAAATGTTATTTCTTTATTTCCGACGTTGACAATTGGTATAATAGTTTTACCTTGTTTTATTTCCAATATGGAATTAAAATACCTCCTTTCCCTGAATCATAACTAATCCATTATTTATTTGTTCAGTTTTTACTTTTACAAAATTTATGCTATTATTTTCGTTGTTTCTCTGATTTTAATTTAATACATGAATTTTCTTCAATACAATCCAACCCAATAAATGGATAATCTTTTGCATAGCCGATATGCAAGGTATCACCGACTCTAGCATATGCAATATGTGGTAAATCTAAGAACGTGCGTCCAATCAGTAAGACAACTGGCTGAGCCAAATCTGGTACAACTAATACTGGAATATCTTTAGCCGTTACATCATCAATTTTTAAGTCCACAAATGCTGAACCAAGACTTTTTATCGGGCAGTTCTGATTTCCAAAACCAAATAGCTCTTTTCTACAAGATGAAATATTTATTCCCAGGCCTTTTGCAGCCGATTCTTTAAGTAGACATGACGACGCTCCCGTGTCAATCAATGAAGATGTAATATGAGAATTGTTAATTAAAGCATTCCTCAAGTACATATCAGCTGCTTTAGAAGAATCACCAAGGTCGTGTACATTTAATGTAGCTTCTTTTTTATTCTGAGGGCAATATTTCTTTGTATGGCCCTTCAGTCCACATATTTTGCAGGGATACAGACAATCTTTAGAAATATGACCAAAAAGATTGCATGAAAAACATTTCTGTTCACCCTGATCATTACGAGTAGAAGAATTAAATAGTTTTTGTTTTTCATTATGTTTATGCGTAGGTGAACTGTCTTTTTCGGAACATTTACGGCTTCTCATTATTTCTCTATTTTCGAACCTATTTGAATCGAGTCTGTTCGGGTTATTAGAATTCATTATTCTCGGAATGTTTTTAGAATCATCAGAAGGCCATAACTTAAGGCAGCTTATACTTTCATTGCATATTCTTAGCCCTGATCGAACATTTCCGTATTCATCTAATTTTCCAGCTAATTCATTTGCGTTTACATACTTAGGCCATGAATCAATAAAATGTTCTCTCATAGAATTCGGAACCCTGCTTCTCAATTGATTTGTTATAATTAATTCTTTTAAAGAATCGAAATCATTTACTTTTAATCCTGCTAACCATTCGTTAAAATAGTTAAGAATTTCGAAAACGAAATCTGTCCATGTATTTTTAGGATCATTAACATGATTAACAAATTTCTGGCGAAATTTTTCTGGGCTTAACTTAAAATGTTTCAACAATAAATTCTTAACAAATACGTACTCATTAGCTTGTTCTTCAGACTCTCTGGCGATCAGTTGTGTGATCTCGAGGGGTAAAAGTCCCAATAAATGAAACACATAATCTTCTTCACTGAACCCCGCCCGTTTGGCTTGACGTTCAAATATTATTAAGAATGAAGATATGTCTTCATCCTTTAAATTGAATTTTTGCGTAAGACTTTTTAAATCGACACATTTCTTGTTTTCTAGTGTGATTGTATTACTTTCCGTTGACGTTTGGAAGATTAATTTATTTTCGTTTAAAAGTTTTAGTTTTTGTAAGTTAAAATTCCTTTGTTTTTCCCGCTCCTCAACTTCTAACTGCATTCGTTTTTCTCGCTCTTGAAACTCTAATTCTCTTTCTTCGATAATCCTTTCCAAAACTTGTTTTACAAACAGTTCATCATAATTTTTACTATTAGTGATGATGTTTTTAATCGTAATCACAGTGGCGTCTGGTGGACGCTTTTGCTTCCCTTGCCAAGAAAAGACATTATAGATACTTTAAGTTATCGTTATGTACGTTTAACCGTTTAATACTTATTATTAACACTTTTAATAGCTTTCGTCGATACGTTTAAAAGCTTTCTTTGATACATTTAATACCTTTCATTGATACATTTAAGAGCTTTTATTGATACGTTTAATAACTTTCATTTGATACGTTTTAACAGCTTTTATTGATACGTTTTAAATATATTATACATACTTTTATTGATACGTTTTTACCTTTTTTTTGTCTTCACAACAGACTTTGGCTCTAGTGTAGAATTGGGTGCCCCTTGTTTTTTGGCGAAAAATTTTGTTCAGTTTTGGCGATGAAACCCCATTTCTGTTTACCATGAGAGTTTTAACATAGTTTTAGCTTCTTGATTTATTTAATATAAAATAAATCGATGTGCGCATGGACAAAGTCAAAATGTGCAATGACTAGTTTGTGCAATTCTCTGATGTTTTTTTGAAGTGAAAATAGGTCGATGTGTACATGGACAAGGAGTTTGGGAAATTCTTTGACTTCTTGTTTTGGTTTTGTGTAGCGGCCATCTTGAAATTGTGTCTTATTGGCGCCGATCTTGGCGTCAAAACAGAATCGCCAAATAACAAGGGGCACCCAATTGTAAACTTTTACCCAGACTTTAACTGGCGTTCAAGTATGGTCGATTGACATCGAAATCCCACTTCTGAGAACTTGTTGGCTCCTTTTTCCTTAAAATGCGGGACAACGGAAAATTCAACAAAAGAACTTCATAAACTTTATTCAACTGAACTTTTTTTTTAGAAAAATAGCTCACGAGTGGAAAGCATCGTTTCTCGCTCGCGGTTACATTTCATCTCGTGTAACTTACATTTTATTTAATAATAATTATTACTCATCTGACCGTGAATTGTGGAAATTGTTAACATAAGGTGTTACATATTTTCTGGGAGGAGAATTATCACCACCAGAATTTCTGATCATCAAACAAACATATACAGAATTAAAAATCTTCAAGTGTATTCTGCCTTACCGCTTGTGTGGTTAAATTAAAAATTACAAACATCACTTTTCCAGTCAGGTGTACCAGGTTTAAAGCAAAATGCTTCCTTTCACAATTACTATAAATTCAAGATGATTAAGGTATTGCTGAATATTGCTAACCATTAAGCTTCCGCCCAAAGAAGGGAAGCAGACCGGAGGTCTTTCATCTGTCTTCCCCTACCATCAGCCACTCGAGAGTACTTCAGACTGCCATGTATTCCAAGTGCGTCCTTGACGCGCAGACACTATAATCTTAGAAATTTCCTTGCTTTTCCAAGATTCAAGCTCATGCCCATCGGAAGGGCAGTCAGCTGCACTTACTACTAAACAGGCCGAGTAGCTTCTAAACCGCGATCAAAATTTGAGTGCTCATTTTATCAATAATTAATCTATCCTCACTCTATAATGTTCCTTCCGGGACCAACTTTAGAGCCGTCGGCGGCGCAAAGTTTCGCTTGTCAAGGCTGCGAAAGGCATCTGCCAGAACTCTTACGCATCTGGACTGGACTGGATCATAGGATTAATGCAAGGACAGAGGTACGAGCTTCTTTTATTCCTCGTATTATAAAAGTATATTTTGGACTTTTAAATGTGTATAGAGGGCGAGGAATCTTTTGCTTTGATGTTGAAGAGCTTGTGATAAAGTCTTGGGAGGATGTAGGACGAAGAACCAAAATTTATAGTAACTGAAATGCAGTGAAATGTAGACAAACGTGTATGCCTGAGTGGGAATGTAACCTCCAAATAAAAGTGAGAGAAACACGGAAAATTACTAGAACAACATGTGTGACAATGATGGAATATGTTTCTGGTAAAAGATTGGTGTTAGCCGGGTAAACATATTTTTCTTGGGAAAAAAACATATTTTGAATAATAATGAGTGGGTTTTGATGATATTAGGCCGAAAGATAAAATTTGATTTCATTGTTCCTTAATGAATGGAGTAATTTATGCATAAATGCGCAGTCATTTAAGAACCCTATTTTAAAGCCTTTATGTATGACAGAGATCTTGATGTACCAAGAGGCGTTTGAAAGTTACGCAGCTATTCTCTAAATTTTATGGGCAAAACTGGTTGCCACTCAAATCTGCAGAAATTCTGGAATGAGAGAACCACATAGCAAAAAGAGGCAGAAAGGAAAGATGCAAATTAGACAGCATTTCATTCATAAAATTTCGACATTTATCATTGATGACATTGATCAATGATTAATCGCGTGACCCTGACAGTACAGGAAACATTCAGTATGCTGTTGTTCCGATTAAATTCTCTACCACCGTTTTGCAGTTTATAGCTTTATTGTTTATCATTACGTTCTGCGCCAATACGAGCCTGATTAAGAGCCTCTTGAAACCTGGAACCCTGAACTTAGGTGATACTTAGGATTCGCGTCAGTGACAATTATATAAAATTATATTACAACATAAAATAATGATCACAAAATTCTCTTAGTAACACGCAAAACACTTAAAATTATTTTCTGGTAAAACGGAGGATTAGATGAAATACATTATTGTTATGATTAAATTATTTATGAATATGCAACTTAAAATGGTCTTTTTCTTGCAATCAACATTTCAATTTTCATAATTTATGCCAATTTCAAATGAATTCTAAAATCGAACGAAAACAAAATCCATATATACTGCTCGTACAATTGAATTCTATAATAACATGTAGATTGTAATCGTGTACTCCTTAGACTGATTTCCGTATTTAACGCCGTTATTGATTTGTTACTCAGAGTACATAAAAAGTATATATAAGTTACTGATGCGATTTTCTGATACAGTACAGAAAAAAGTCCATATGTATTACTGATGAGATTAAATTCCTTTAGTAACATGCAGATCGTAATCGTTTGTTTCCGTTCAGTTACTTCCGAACTTAACTCCAATTTTCTAATTCATTCTGATAGAACAGAAAAGAATTCCGTATGTTCCTAGGGTATTTAAACCTTTTAGCAACCTGCAGATTACATTTCTCTGTTTCTTTTATTTAGGATTTATTTCGAATTTAAAGCCCTTTCCTAACTCACTCTGAAAACAGAAAAAATTGCACGCCTATTGCTTTTGAAATTATTAAATTTTACTAAAGCAATAAATTTTGTTTTGAATATATATTTTTTGAAGTCTCGCAAACTTTCATTTCTGCAGCAAAAATATTTACTTACTTATCGATTGGCAACAGTTTAATGAGTAAAATAATCTTGAATAGCTTAAAGATAGCACGCGTTTGGTTAATTTGATATCGTTAATATAAAATTAAACAAAATAACTCAAATAAGTGAATAAATCAATCTGAAAAGTCTCAGGTTTTAACGGTCGCCCAAAAGGGTTCTTTTAAAGTTTAATATTGTTTATCAGTCTAACTTGTCTAGGTGGAATAAAGAAACATTTTGTAGGATACTAGATAAATTTACATTTAGATTAAGATGGGAACGTTATATATCTTTTGTATATTTGAAAAGGGAAAAAATATGTAAGGTTAATTCTATAAATATATTAAATGCTTTTAATGAGATACATTATGAATTAAATGCATTTCTGTTTAAATCAATCAGATTAAGAATTTAAAAAATATTCTTAAGAACTGCATCTGTTGCTTTCAAGCAGCTCAGCTACATTTCACATTTTTCCCAATGGCAACAGATTCGAATGAAAAGTGAAACAGCTTCAAATTGTTTTTCGAGAATAACAGTCCTTTCACCCTAAAATACAGTTATCCTTTTGGCTTTGAATGTTTTTGTCATTTTTTCAAACTACCGATCATCATTATACGATTGCGTGCCTACACTTCCTATTTCAAATTTGTTGCAAATGCGACATCCGGTAATTACGTTCATCCACGAAAACAAGCAAACAAAAAAAGAAATCCATAGCATTTTCATTATTTACTCTAGAAGCATACTTATAATTCCCATTTGTCAAACAGTCTGGGAAGGATTCGCAGCACTCGCTCCATGTGGAAACATCGGTGATATCTGATAATCGATATTCCTTGCCCAAAGTCAATTACGAAGGCTATCTAGGGGTCTTTTTGTTTTCTTCTTAGGCAGGAAAACCTCTGCCGATGGATGTCATGTAAGAATAATATTGCCTTAAGTGTCAGATGGGACCACACTTGATGATTTTGAGTTTCAGCTGAGCTTAGATCGATATTCTGTGTGGAATTCTTGGTATCAAAATTAGTTCTGGAGTTATATATCTTGAAGGACGAACTTCGAGGCTCAGGAACTGATTTCGAAAGTGAAGGCTAATCAAATCATATTGATAAACATTAGTTGCGGATACATCTTCCGTTATTTCGCAGTTTTGTCGCAAAATCTAGAATAATAATAATGTTACGTGCGTACGGGTTCGCAATAGATTGACTGCAAAACTTCGGTAATAGATTAATGAAATTTATTTTTGTCAAACCAATTATTTCAGAGCTCTGGAATTTTCCACAGAAATATTGGTACAAGCGTTCACAGTATAACACTGTACAATCAGTAACTTTAAACCACTAAGAACGTTAAACACAACGCAATGCAAAGCGCATCTAAAGAGAAAGCTAATCTGATCTCACGCTGAACTCGCAACATTAACAACAGCTGCTAACTAAACAACTGAGACCGAATGCTCTCTTTTCGGCCTTAAATAGTTTTCAACCGGCCGTGAGATATTTGTAGTACGTTTTGCTTCTCGAAATTACTGGAAAGTAATAAGAGGATTAAATTACGGTTACAGCTAACATAGTGGTCAATTACATTTATACAATTTCAGTACATATTACGGTAATGCAGTGACCGGACCAAAATGCCGCCAAATGGTCGCCAAAACCGTAGTCAGCTTGACGATATCTCGCCAAATTACCGAGATACTCATTGACTCAATGTTAAATGCGCCTGCCCCTGCATTCTTATTTTTCCCGCATAGCTTTCTCTTAAAATTTGTCTCGCGCTACATTACACAGAAAAATATAACATTTTTAAAATTAATTCTAATAAATTACCTATCTAAGTACAAAATTCGTGACAGCAACAACAACAGTAATAGTAATTAAACTTGTAGTCTAATGGATCCGATTTTAATTTAATATTGTAGCATTCTACGGGCATGTGGATTTAGATTGATTGATGACAACACTTGACGTAGAATCAAAATGTAATTTATTCGCCTGTATTACTCGGATCGTTCTAAAAAACCACGTTTACGGCCGCCGAAAAGCTATTATAAACACAGTGAAGCAAACGGCAACACAGATTTCAGGCTATCAGGTTATAAAGAAGACAACTTCATGGCAAAACAGTAATGCACAGCTTCCGACTCGCTCTTGAGTTAATCTCTGAACTTAAGGCTATCGAACGAAGGAACTCAACATACTCTCAAGATACACTTTACGGTAAATTGCTACTCCGCGTAAAGGCAGGTTATTTATAGCTTTTGACCTGCCTTCGAGAACATTCTCGGGAAGACCGGCAAGAATTCGTTCCAGAATATTCTCGCTCCGTCTATGGCACATCGCCAGTTTTGTTGCCGGATATCGCCAAATGGGCGATTTCGCACCAAATTTGACAACCTTGAATGCGCTTTGCGCGGAAGCTATGTTACCGCAGCTGGGTATTTCGTAACAATATTTTAGACGTGTAATACACTTGTTTTTGCAGTTTGTAACAACTGAAAAGAGTAAATTAATACACAACAAGAGCCTCATTTTTGCAGGGTGAATGAGACCCATGCCCCAAATCTCCAGCCTTCTGACAGTATTTAAAACATTACGCATTTTTTTTTCATTTTTAGATTTTCGAAAATCTAAAATTAGAAGAAGAAATAAAATCTGAAGTTTCACACTTAATCTTTTTATGTCAGTCTTTAAAAATCGATTCTAGGCCGTTGAAATTAATAAGAAATGGAACAGAAAAAAGAACTAATTTTTTTCCCCTTTTGAAATCATAGAGATAATTAAATTCTGATTTATAATACGCAAGATGGCACGAGTTTTTGAAAAATTTCAGAAGTAATTGTTTAGATGTCCAGGATATGAATACCGCAGAATAATCCATTAAAATACGTTATGGTACTTTCTGATTATCCGCAGCCCCTGTCGAAAAACTGAAAGCTCATAACCGACTTCGGATAATTTGGACAGAAGCATTTGCTTGGGTATATTTGATTCGAATTCAACGATATGTCCTGTGCTGCACATTTTTTATTTTTATTTTAACTTTTTATTTGTATAGTGGTAAGTGTATTTGCAAACATCTCCGAAGTGATTTTTTGCTTGGACTACCACCCCTTGTCTAATATAGAGGTTTTCAGCTTGGACTCTAGCCCGTACAGTTGCATTCGGTTGCAGGAGCACCGATAAAGCTTGTTGTTGTCAGACATATAGCCCTAGTGTGCTTTGTCGTAATAAACTAAAACAAACAAAACGCTGGCCGAATGCACGATCTAAAAGCAGATGATATCTGGATTTTTTTAAAACAAACAGATATTTTTAACTAAATTTTGAATTTTATTTACTAAATATTTATCAAAACATACATGAACAATATTAATAATGACTCGAAGAAAAAAGTTCAAATTTATACTTATTTCTTGTCTGAAATCTAAAGGTAAGAAAGGTCTGTAAGAAATTTCTGTTCGTTACACTTTGCAATTCAAACACACTGACAGCTAAATTTAAAATTTTCAGACTGACATTTATTTCAAATAATACTAAAATATTGAATAAACCTCTATATAAGTTATTTTTAATTGAAAGTAAACAAATTATGAAAA
Organism: Stegodyphus mimosarum; assembly: GCA_000611955.2. Lineage (NCBI taxonomy): Eukaryota > Metazoa > Arthropoda > Arachnida > Araneae > Eresidae > Stegodyphus > Stegodyphus mimosarum. The sequence goes on along the minus strand of KK118154.1, from coordinate 172,308 downwards.
GTCCTTAAATGGGACAAAACTTGAGAATATACAACGACAACCTATTCTCTTTCTTTTATTTATTAAATTTTTTTTGATGCATATAGAAAAATTATATTATTGTAAATAATTACAAACTTCGTTATTTCTTCATGCCATAGCGTTTTCATTTTTATAAAGTTGGTAACCCTGCAGAAATATGACTAAAAAGTGTCTTCATAATGAATTATGGATACTCATCGGTCAGTAGGGTTCTCTCTCTCTCCTTTTACTCCTTTGTATGAAGTAAAGGATATATTGTAATCACGAAAAATTCCGGGTACCATATTTCAACGAAAATATTCATTTTGACCACTATCGAATGCAATTTAACGATGTTTTTCATGACATCTGTACGTAAGGACAGAATAAAGGACTCTTGTTATCCCAAACGAATTAAAAAACTGATTTAAAGTGGATTCAGAAGAGATTTTTTTTCATGGCATCTGTACGTACGTATGCATGCATGTATCTCGAGTAACATGTAAACTCAGATGAAATTTTGCATATAGAACTGCTATAACATGTAGATGTGCACCTCCCCTTTTGGTGGTAATCGGCCGCACCAGAAGTATATATATATATATACGCACTCTGTTACTCGGCTCAGTGAGCTCAGTTTTTTTAATTCTTATGTGTTGGTAAATTGTGCATTTTTTGTTTTAAAAATGAGTAAATTATGTTGTTCTTATCTTCCGGTTAAGGTTTTTATGCCTTTAGTTAATCTGCATGCAGTAGTTGTAGAATGATCACAATTTAGTTTTATTTACTTTTTAAATTCAATATTTTTTCCATTTTTATTTTATTTTAAATTTTAGATTGTTTAAGTGCAGCTAAGTCTACATTTTCTACCATAATAGCCACATTTGTTTGCATTTGAAGCTTAGCAGAAGAGTGACTAATAAGTCAGCTTCTGCACCTTCACCGTCTTTTTGCCGTATGGGACCAAAAGTAAACTTTCTGTTTTGTGCACCGAAAAATCTGCCTTCTTGCCTGCTGGCCTAATTGCGTGTTTTTGCGTTGAAATTCTAATTTTAATTGTAAAAATTGTTTTCACTGTACTTGGTGTTTTATGTTTTCTACATCTTTCAATTTTTAATGAAAATATTTTGAGTTTTTACGCATTTTTGCCTTGCAGCGAAGTGAGAACTGAATTAATTGAATCAGAAATCTATCTCTAACGAAATTCGAAGAAATAAGTGTTTCGTATTAGCAGCAAATATTGTCGTCAGTCTGTTTCGGGCAGAGGAGAATTTTTACGAGTAGCGCATGAGCATTAGGTAAGCGGTTCCGAGTCTTCTGTGAAAAACTGTTTCTTTTATACATCGTTTTAGATTTATTATAGTATTTGAATAGAACACATGGCAGCGATTAGATAATTCTTCAGATGATACAATTTTTGTGCATTCTGAGTTATAAACTGAATGAGATGTAACGCTGTTAAGTGAACCTAGCGCCAGAGTGTCGCTATGGCAAATAAATGTAGCTAAATTTTGAAGCACCATAATTATGACAATTAAATTCGTTTTAAGAAAATCATTTATCTCAAACTTCTTACCATAGGGAACTTCTAACTCTATTAGTATGATTTGTAACTGAAAAGGAAATGAATGGCGGTGATGGAATTTTATAGTAGTGTATGAAATGAAATCTTTTATATATCTTTTTAACTTTATTTCATCTTTATACTTCAATATAAAGATCGGACGAAGACTAAATTTCATCGAATTCCTGACAAAAGAATAACAATAAGAAGAAGCAAGCTTAATTTAACCTTAAAAATTATTAAATAAAACAAAATTTGAGGACTATGTTTGTAAAAAACAAATTTAGTTATAGAATAATAAAAGTTCACCCATATTTTTAGAGAAAATGCGAATTAAGTTCTGTGAATAAGTTCATAATAAAAACCATAGAAATCCCAAAATTTGCTTTTCCAATATAATTTGACAAATATATTTGTGTAATAGTTTGTGTGTTTTATGTTTTCCCGGAAGCTTTGTAAATAAAAATTAATGCAGACAAAGAGGCGAGAGGATTATTTCAAGCTTTAACACAAATAAATATTAAACACAAAACTCTGAATTCAACCTAGAAAATTATGAATGTGCCATTATGAGGCATATTCCCAAAGCCGCCATGACAGTGATAGTGGAGATTCAGATGCACTGAAATTGCAGAAGTTCGTGTCCTTTTTTAATGAATGCTTGTGATGTGATGGACGTCAATAAAACTAATTTTTTTGAAAATTTGGACATATAACGATAAATTTAAAAGCTTTTTTTTTTAAATAATAACCCGAATAACGAAAAAACTGTTCACGTAAGAATTTTCGAATCTCTAATTTTTTTTTAAGATTTACAGGATACAAGAACTGGAATATCCTCTCCCTCGTGATATAATATTTTTAATGTTTCGGAGTTTTTAAGTTTGTACCATTTTATGTTAAAGGAAGAAGTGGAAGAAAGGCCGGAGCTTTTAAAGCTTAAATTGAATTCAGTTTCAATATTTTTTAAAAGTAAGGATTCAGCTTTATTGATTGGTTACAGTAGTTATAACTTTCACTCAAAAAAAAAAAAAAAAAAAAA
>KK118154.1:99393-169691 GCA_000611955.2 Stegodyphus mimosarum | reverse complement strand
AAAAAAAAAAAAAAAAAAAAAAACTAAATATTTGCATTATTTTTTATGATTTTTATTTAAAACAATTAACAATAAAGCTTTATTGACATATTAAACTGTAATATGAATTTTCCAGATTGCCACTTTAGAGGCAAATTAAAATTATTTTATCTTAGATATATGCATAGGCAATATATATATAGCTTTGAAAATAAATTACCGTTAAAAAAGAAAAAGATTAACATTTGAGTAATATTTTTTAAAAGGTAATCAGATCTTATTTTTATACCAGAAATAACGTGAAGTTAAATAAATTACGTGACGGCTACTAGTTTAATAATAATTCCTAAGAACTCCAAGGTGCAGAATATAAAAGCATGCAGTATTTAAAAGAGCTTGTTCAAAATAGCAATGCCGAACTAATATTAAAAGGGAATAGCTATGACATTACTATCCTGTCATAATTAAACATCACATGGAGACGATTGCTCTTATAAAGAAAAGACTTAATTGCTCAAGACATAGCTGTGCCCCGTATCTAATTGGGTTGTTCGCTTACGAGGCTTGCAACAAATATTCCAGCTAGTGAAATGTGGCAACAGTATTTATTTTGTCAAGATGCGAAATTCACATGCTACAGATGTTCAGGAGAGCTATCACTAGTATCTATCGCAAAATAAATATATTTTAAATTTAAGCAATTAGAGCTATTATAAAAAATATACCTAGTTAAGATTTAAACGATTAAGAATATCATTTACAGTTTCTAAATTAGTCTGTTAAGCAATTAGCATTGTTTATGTGTTAAAGGTGAATGAAAGGCTTTGCCGAACGGCAACGCTGTAAACGTTGACTAAACTCCAACCCGTATGGAAAGTTAAATTAAAGGTCTAAGGTTTCTTGCAATGGCAACATTGCAGAGGCTCATGGATAACAAATTCATAGCGACTAACATAATGCGTGAAAATATTTTGGAATAGAGCTTGCTAAAGACGTTTCAAATGTCAAAATGATATAAAAATATAAAATATTAATAATTGCAGCTCATTTTGGATTAAATTATTCTTTTCAAACCGTGCAGCTTATAAGAGAAACATAATTTTAACTCAAAAGATGATATTAAGATCTCCCTTTCCCATGCTAACTGGCAACATTTCAGTGAGAGGTTATTATTTGCCTGATTGCACGACTGATACATTAAAACTGTATAATTTAGATGAAACTCTGGAAAATGCTGACTTATATAATACAAATATCTCCAGCAAGCGCCGTTCTGGGGATAATAAAAAACCCGAAGGAAAATGTCTCTCCGATTCGATATCATAGTGAATTCGGGACTGCAGTTTCCCCTCCAGATGAGATACATAACGCAGATACATTTCTGCGAAATGACGTTCCACGAAGCGGAAGTCAAAACTCGAGAGAGCTCCCAGAATGGAGCTGAGAATATTTTGTGTATGTTTTGAACCGCGAATAGCAACTTGTGTCCAATCAGCGAGGAGGATTTCCTACATTTCCGTCGCGATATTATCGGTCAGATTTTTCTTTGTTCATGGAAAAGTGTTCTTATTAAGTATTGCTTTCTAGAACGTTTTGCCTTTTCGGTAAATAGTTCAGAAGGCTTCACGATTCCCAGCGTTGTCATTTATTCAAAATTAACTGTTCACAGAAGGATTGCTACATTATTTCTGTGATAATTGAAAATATAGAAATTTGTATATTTGGGTGTTTACGTGCTAAATTTTAAAAGTTATTGATAGTTGCTGAAATTCATCTTTACTTATCTTCCCTGCATGCTAAGATAATCTAAAGGAGTGATTCATTTTCTACCGTATTCTTCAGCCGAATGGTTTTAGTAATTCCTATAATTCAATCAATTCATCAAAAATAAGCATTTGCTAATGGTTATGGAATTTAAATTATGTGCACTGACATATAAATGTAGCCATCTTGGCGCAATCTAGCTATTTTTTACAAATGAAAAGTAAAAGTTATTTAATCAGGTGTAAGCTGCATTTTTTAAAACATATTCAAACTATCGATATTTATAGTAAGCCGGTTAAACATCATCAACATACCAGAAGGAAACAAACGATTTAAAATACAAATTTGAATTTGTGATTTAGGAGTGTAAGACACATTAAAAAAATAAGACACATTTTTCGCCTAATTTTCTCGTTCTTATCCTGGTGCACGCAGCGATCCCTTTTCGCTTAAGCATCAGAGAATTGCATAAATTTGGCGTCGCATAAAACTTTCGCAGTGCCCACAGGCTTTCTACGAAGCGCATCTCATCATTATCTCCTTTAGCAATTTTGTGTCAAAATACACTGGTGTGCAAAAATTAAGGACGAGACGGTTTTTTCAATATAACTTTGTACAAAAGCTTTCCAAATCAACACATTTAATACCTTAAGATCCCCAATACGTAAGGACATGAGTAATGTAAGCAACACTTACTAAAAGAGAAATCAGAGGGATAAAAAGAAGCTTTACTGAAAAAGTAGCATGGGGCGCAATGCTACTGAAGGCCGAAACATCCCTGTGATGGGTGTCCAGCAAGAAATATCCGGTCTTTAATAGGGGATATGATCTCCCCTGTCTGCTAGGCAGGTTTCACATCATTTGTGCATGCTGGATATGTGGTTGTTAATGAGCTGTTGAGACACTGCTGCTCGTTCCTCTTGTAGCACCAATCGCAGTTTCGGAATCGTTACTGGCGATAAGTTACGTGCTGCCACGGGTCTCCCTAGTAAGTTCCGTACATGCTTGACGGGATTTAGATCCAGAGACCTTGCCGACCAATCCATGTGTTCAATATCTTCACTCTCCAACAGCTCTTCGACAGTAACTGTGCGATGAGGTGGAGCGTTGTCGTCCATGAAGAGGAACTGAGGACCCATAGCCCTTGTGAAAAGACGCATGTAAGGAAGAAGAACCTCGTTACAATAGCAGTCCCAGGTGACGAACCTCCTTGGGAGATATGAAGGTCGGTCCGGCTACCAAGCATTATGTCTGCTCGAACGAGAACTCCGCGACCTCCAAAACAGTCCCTTTTGATGATGTTGAAGGGGTTATTGCGTGTTCCCCGCTCTGTCCAGATGTGTATGTGTCTAGAATCGCAACTCAGACTAAATCTGCTCTCATCTGTAAAGAGTACTCGTCCCCATTCATTGTCTCTCCAATTCCGGTGTTCCCGGCACCACAGAGAACGCCTTCTCCGATGGGCAGGCGTTAGAGGTACACACCGTACAGGGCGTCGTGCAAACAGACCACCACCGTGCAGTCTTCTGGCCACGGTAAAACGCGATATCGGTCGTCCAGTCGCCTGTGTCGTGTGTCTAGCGATTTCTCCCGCTGTCTGCCGCCTGTTTCTTCTGGCCTGTAAGGCAATATACCGGTCATCTGCGGGTGTGGTTCCTCGTGGACGACCACTACTAAACCCCCGGATAGCTGTTCCTGTAGTTTGAAATTGTCTCCAAAGTCGTGAAACGATGCTGTGAGCAATTCCGAACTCTGCAGCCACACTTGTCACACTGCGGCCTTCCTCCAACTTTCCAATGATTCGACCTCGGGTAATAGCATCCAGATGTCGTCTAACAGATTGATTATTCGCCATTTCTCGCTGAGGCAGCAACTCGGTATGATTTTAACTGCTATACGGCGTACAATCTCTTTGCCAGAAATACTGATCTTACACCGACAACATGCTTTATACTACTCAGACACTCCCCCATTACGTCTACCTGCATATCTGCGCTGTGCTGCCGTACATCACCTTACTTAATCTCCTGATTGGTCTTTCTGTCCGCTCTGCCTCTTCGTTCAGCTGATATGCTAATTTTTCGACTTCGTCCTTAATTTTTGCACACCAGTGTACAGTGATCTTGCAGAAATTTTGCAGCAGTTTCTTCCATTGCTGGCGAATTTTACAAGAGCATTTTTTAAAATTGAGCTTAAAGGAAAAACTATCATGATTTGTTTATAAAAGTCGTGTACGAAAATGGCTATTTTGTTTAACTGAAGGATTCTTATGAGCATGGTTGCCTGAAGAATGATTATGAGCATGATTGCCAGAGTCGGGCATATGCTGAAAATCTGGTGCTTCCTACTAAAGTGACTGCTATAATATGTAAATACTAAATTAGAGTTAGTGTTTGCCTGGTTAATTATGATATAATGTTTTGTAATAGCTTAAGTTTCTAGCGATTACTTTTTAAGCTAGTTAGCATATCGTAGCTGTCTAGCTTAAAACTGTTTCAAAGCATGAGGCGCCCTTGATAAATGTATAAAGTTTTTGGATTGTACTTTTCATAATATAGTTCGATTATTAGATTTCGTTATTTATCCGGCCACGCTTTTTTTATTCGTAATATAAAATTGTAGATAAATTTTGTAAAGAAAATTATTAAAATTCTTTCTCCCATTAAAACATACCATAAATTACTTTTTTGCTTTTAGTTCATTATTTTACGAATTTTAAATAAAAGCTTATTTTACAAAAACTTTTTTTTTATTAGCATCAGAATTATTGGTGTCAAAATTCACTTTTTGTCCGTATCACGTTTGTGTCCGAATCACTTTTCAAACTGTTGCCACCAAATTTTATCGTGATGTATCTTTTAAAGAAATGAAATAATGAAGAATATGTGTGCATGTACGCATGTTCCTTGCACTGTGGGAAATTGACGACATTTAAAACCACCGAATTTTTAATACGCTTTGTCCTTCCCTGAAATATAGGCATTTGTAACCTCGGATTTTGAATTTCGAATTTGTTTTTGATTTATTTCTTATTTGTTCCAATTTAACATTTTTTTTCACAAACTCAGTGATTTGAAAGCGAGAAGTGGCAACACTGTTCAAATAAAACATTTTTATCTGTACTGCGCCAGACTGTTGCCACAGAGAAAAACGCAAGATATTTATCTTTCAGTTTTAATCCATATATTCGGCTGTTTGAAAGCAATATTTTGCCCCTTCCTCAAACAAAATACTTATTATCTCTAGACGCCAGCGTGTTGCTGTTCTGTAAAACGTAAAATATTTATCTTTCAAATTAAATTTTTTTGTTACTGAGTTGCAAATTAAGTTATTGAAAAGCAATAAATGCATTTCTTTCTTAAGAATACTTTTTCTACTTTTTAAATTTGATTGATTTAAATAAAAATGTATTTAAATTATGAGCTGTCTAATCAAAAATATTAAATATTTTTACAAAATGCCACTAGCTGGACTCACTAAAATCATTATATTATTTTCCTTTTCATGATAACTCTTTGAAGCGGCTAGTTTTCAAAGAAATAACATAGCGAATATAAAATAATGTATGAAACTCCTACCAATCTACCAGGTATTCTACGATAAAATCTCTTTCTCTCTCTTTATACGTGTGTGTGCAATAAAAACAAATTTAGACATACTTCAATAGGAACACTGAGACATAGAAACGCAGAAATACTGATTGCGCATCACGTAGATACGATAGATCCTAGATCAATATTGAAGAAGAAACTTAACAACCGAGTAAGATTAAATACTTAACTTTATTTCAATTGACATTTGTGACCACAATTTACTTGGCACTCTAATCGTGTCTATTCAGGAACATTTACATTTCTAAATACTATCGCGATAAGAAGAGAGCACAGCGAAATACGGTCCAAGCGGCAGCAAAGGTAGAACCTAAGAGCACATTTATCCAATATGAAAGATCGCCACCAGGAAGGTTTTGGTTTAGTTCAGAAAGGTTTCAGTTCTCGAAATTTTGAGTTTAGGTTCCATGTCAGCTACGGCATCAATGTCACGCTAGCTATGCGGCATAGATTTATCTAGAATCCAGAAATGTTATTAATTTTTTAGAATAAAGAGGAAATAACCAAATTAAAAAATAGAAATTAAAGACTACTCTTAAATTAAATTATAAAGCTGATTTACATATTTGTTGTCTTACATTCTATATATATGTCATTTTTAGAAACATAAAGATGTGCAATTTTTAAATATTTTGTGATTTTGCTCTTGAAATTTATGCGACGTAACAAAAGCGATGCTTAATAATAAAGCTCGTAGGGTCTACTTGCTTATCTGCTGTGTGAAAATTGGAAGTGTAGTAGCTGCACAGAAGAAAGATTAAAATTACCCTTTATTACACTCTTTAGAAACTTGCAATGCGTCAACTCGACGCTAACAAACTACGCCTCTGCTTGGGCGGTAACTGAAACAGTAAGAACTAAACTCAAAACTTGAAGATATTCACAAGTAGTAGAATTACGCTACAGGGCTCAGACTATCATGTTTCCTAAAAAAGCGTTGAAAATCGAGTGGCAGCAAAGTAATAGCTGTTACGCCACGTTTAACCAGCAACCAGTGCTAAGCTCACGCTACAACAAGCACAGAGTTCGCCTACACTCTCGAAATTTCCGTTCTAGAACTTGGAACTTAGGCCTTTTTTTCCACTGGTAGAATTTGCATTACTTCACCCTCGCTACCAAATTTAAATATTCTGGCATTGACATTTAGGGGAATGAAGGCTTATAGGAAAGAACGTAAACTTAAATTTAACTGGTTATTTAAAATAAACATAAATTTCTACAAGCTAAAAATTAAAAAAACAGTGTTAGCAAGTGTAAATCCAAGAGCAGATTAGTAACCTGCGATACTAACAGGTTACTAATCTTTTCTTGGATTTACACTTGCTAACACAGTTTTTCCCTTGTTAACACAGTCTGACATCAAAAGCATTAAGAAAAACCTCTTGTGCGATGTTAAAATCTGAATTCTTTCAGATTTTCTATCTTTTCTCGTTTTGGGTTTTTTGTTTGTTTGTTTGCTTATATTTATTCTTTATTTTATGCTTATTTGTTTATTTTCAGAGTATTTTAAAGGAAAACTCTTCCGAAATATTTATTGTTTTCAGAATTTGGATTTGGCATTCTGAAAAAAAAAATTGTCACTACAGGCAAATTTTTGTTGAAAACTTCCAACGCAAAGCGATTCAATGAAATGAAACTATAACTACGTCTTAAATAATTAAATCTTTCCTTCATTAAATAAGCACGTAAATCTTTACTAACGATTTAAAATTGTTTTAGGTATTAAACAGCCTAACAGAGATAGAGCGTTAAAGCCGCAAAGAATTCCTCCTCCATTCACAGGCAGATAGTCCTCGCGTGCTTTGTCACGCCGTAGTCAAATAAACCAAACCAATCTTTAGCAAAAAATTGGTTGTAATTTTATGAGTTTTATGTTTAAAACATTTTACACTTAAGCATTTCTCTAACTTTTTTAGACTTTATTGGTGAATTCTTCGAGGGGTTGTACTATAATCTGAGGTTTTCAGATTGCAAAGTTTTAATATTTTATATTTATTTACGTTTAGTTACTTAAAAGCATTCAAAGGAAAGATTTATGATTCAAATTTATGCTTTCGAAAACAAACAAAATATAATTCTGGCGGTCCATAACGAGCAGTACACAAATCACATAGAAAAGAAAGCCAAATCAGATAAACTCTCTTAAACGGAATAAAAATTTTTACTTATTAAAAAATATATATATTGCAGGCGAGCGAGTTTGCCTATTGTGGACAAAATAAAAATAACAGTCATAAAAATTAAAGGCGAGTCAACAAACTAATAAAGAAATTCTCTGAGCAGTGGGCGGCTTGAAATTAACGACCTTTAAATGAGACGACCGCAACACCCCTAATGCAATTCCCAGGCTTGCCATATACGCCGGGATCGCTTTTGCCACGCTTTGATTAGAGCAGTCCATCACACGACCTTGGGTCTCTTAAAGGTCGGGCTGCATTTTTCTCGTAAATGAATCACATCTTGTCAGTGCTGCTTATTATCATCTAAATCAGCTACGGCTGGGCGAAAAAAATATGTTGGATGAAAAGCAGACGAAGTTTTATAGCTTTCGTAAACGGTATGCAGGTAATTTTCTCCAGTAGGAAAAACAGTAGAATACGATTTTTTTTTCTTTTTTCTTTTTTTTTTTTGTGGGAGAAAAAAGGGGAAGGGATATTCAAACAGGAGCAGAAAATAGTGTGCATTCAAATAACTTTTCTTTTAGCCTTTTTTGCATAATTTTTGTAGCCATGACTTATTTCAGCGGTTTGGTAAGGGATGTGCAGTATTAAAACTGATCAAAGCTATGGATCAAGATTTACTTCAATCGAAAAAACGTGTCGCAAACAAGACGAGAAAATAAAAGCAGAATAAAGTAAATTAAAAGCTTCCAGTTTCCTAAAGAGATAAGCAGTGCAGTAAAGTGCATTGCAAAATACTTCTGCTTTATTTTCATGTAAAATAAGCAGGACTCGTTTTTATTCATTTAAATCACATTATTTTCGACTGTTTTAAAGTTTTTACCTAAAGAAGCGTTAGCTCAGAAGGGCTATTAATTTCGTTTTGGCATTTTGCTTCGATTCACTATAAACGGTGAATCACTTTTGAAATTGTCGCCAACAAATATTATCGCCCTGTATTATATTTAAAGTTAAATAATTAAGAATCTGCATAAATCCATATATGTTTCTCGCATTGTGATAAAACAACGGTACCTAGAGCCATCAAATTTTGAATAGCGTACGTCTCCACCCAAATATGGGTATCTGGAAGCCCGAATCTGGAATTTGTTTTATTATGTATTTCATATTTCGTAAAGCATTTATGAGTTTTTGATTAAGAAACTCAATGATTTCAAAGCGAGCAATGGCAACACTGTCCGAAAAAAAATATCTCCAGCGCACGAGACTGCGTATCGGATATTCTGAAGATATGCCCTTTTAAATATTTTGCGATACTGCTGTTGGATCGAATTTTATGGTTTAAGTGCGAAGAACATGATATTTAATAAATAAAGCTAACACATAAAACGTTAAAAAAAAAGGCCCCTTTAGACGTAGTGTAAAATCTGAAAGCTTTCAAATTTTTTAAAATTATACTTTATTACATTTTTATTTTATTTTATATATTTATTTATTTATTTATTATTTTGATTCAATAGTGGCAACAGTCTTCGCTTTCGATTAGACGTTTATTTCACTGGGTAGAAAATGCAATAACACATTTCCTTTGTTTAAAAAAAATTAGACAGAAAAAGAGAGAGAAAATTTCAGTCTGAAAACTTCAGATTATCACTTCGGCATTTGAGACATTCTTCGACCACTTCGACATTCTCAAAAACATTTGCGAAAGAAAAAGTATCATAATAATAAATGACTCTGTACTAATTTATATAATATACTACAGTAGAAGTATATTTAATTAATTACAACACAGCAGCAGATTCTCAAATATTATCAGCTGGCTAGATTAAAATTAAATGCATTTCAATTTACATCCATTGGATAACTATCAAAATAAATTAAGTATTAAAATATGTTGCCTTTAAATCGCTCACTTAGTGAATCGAGAACGATAGATTAAGTTGAAATATAAATTGAAGATCTTTGCTGAACGGCAACACTTCTCTATACGCGAAGGTGTATGGAAGATGAAGTAAAGGTCTTTCTGCAAAGGTCTGGCTCCAGAAGCGGACTGCTAAAAGAACTGCACCTAGATTCTTCCCCGTCAGTTTCGAAATTTTGATAATATTTTGATTTTACTCTGCGAGGACAAGATTTTATGTGCTAAATGAAACCAATACGCCGCATTCAAATGCATATGCTGGGCGATTCAGATAAGTGCGTATAAACTTCTTGGTGGAAGACGAAAGACTGCACAAGAACAAATCGAAATCATATAGCAAGAAAAAAAAAAGCCAGGTGAGAAACGGCATTTTCATGCTCTAAATGGCGCTGTTTGGCTGCGAAGCTAGACCATGGAAAAAAGGTTTCCAGGCTAAAACTCGAATAATTTAAGTAGTGCCTATATTGTAGAGATCACTCGCTCGCTTAGTGCTACTTGATATATAGTAATTTCTTGCTATCTGTTAGCGCCGATTAGAAGTGCAGTAGCGCAAGAGTTTTGTATGACCTTGAAGACGAAAATTAAACTTGGGATTGGATCATGAGGCTATTCCGTGGCAGCTGAATGCCGTACTGCTATCGCAGAAAAGGTCTCAAGCGTCAGCATCTGCAGCTTTATTTGATTGGATCTCAAGATCGCTACAGTATCAATACTGTGGCACGGCATAAGTCAATATACACTCACGTTTGTGAAAATTGCAACACCAAGAAGGAATCGTCATAATTGAATGCAATTTAATACACAGTTGAGTGGTAGTGGTACAAATAAATGATTAAATGTTCAAAGCAAACAAACAAGAACAAGAGATCAGAATCAGTATTTTGTGTGGCCACCACGCGCCGCAATAAGTGCTGCTACACAACGTGGCATGGAGTCAAACAAAGTTTGAATGTCTGACTGAGGAAGAGCATTCCATATCGTTTGTACGCGTACCCAAAGTTCGTCTGCAGACGCAACAGGACGAGGATCACGAGCAAGACGCCGACCAATGACATCCCACACATGTTCAATTGGCGACATATCCGGGGAACACGCAGGCCAAGGAAGAAGCTGTACCTGCTGCGCTGCAAAGAAGGATTTAACAATCCGAGCAGTATGAGGGCGGGCATTGTCCTGTTGAAATACAGCGCCTGGCAAGCTTTGAAGGAAGGGAACAGCTTCGGGCTGTAGAACTTCACGGATATACCGGTTGCTGTTCAGATTGCCCACAATTCGTAGCAATTGAGATCGTCTATGATATGCTATGGCGCCCCAGACCATAACTCCGGGTGTTCGTCCACTGTGGCGTTCGATAATGCACTCCGGAAGGTGGCGTTCACCGGCATAGCGTCTGACACGAATGCGGCCATCATGGTACCACAAATTAAAGCGGGATTCGTCAGAAAACACGACATGCTGCCAATCAGCACGCCAGTCTCTATGCTGATTGGCCCATTGTAGCCGCAGGCGGCGATGGTCGTGCGTTAGGGGGATCCTGTATAAAGGAGTCCGTGCGCGCAGTCCACACTGCAGCAGACGTCTACGAATTGATGAAGCACACAATGAAACACCTGTAGCTATTGACCACAGTGCTGCCAATTGTCTAGAGGAAGCTGTACGGTCCGTCCGCGCCATGCGGACCAGGTGTCTATCATCGCGAGCTGACGTCACATTTCGGGGTCCACTCCCGGATTTCCGAGTTGTCCGACACTCGTCCGTCCACTGCTTCCAAACGCGCATCACTGTGCTGCTGTTACGCTGCACACGAGAGGCTACTGCACGATACGACAATCCAGCTTCACGAAGGCCGATGATTCTCCCTCGTTCAAACTCTGTAAGTTGTTCAAATCTCGCTCTCTTTCGTCGACGAGGCATAAGTACAGATTGAGTTAACGTTTACCACTAGCAGATAATCACCGATAACCATACACGCCTCGCTACAGCCGTCTATTTATTCGGATCCATCAGCCGTTCAGAGGGCGCTGCTCAGCATACGCATGCGCTTCGGATTTGCAATTCTAATCATTTGCATATCATGCGCTACTTTGCATTTCCTGAAAATTTCAGCTCACTCGCGTAAGTCCTTCATGGTGTTGCAATTTTCACAAACGTGAGTGTAATATAGTTATTCGTTTAGATACAAAAGTGTAATTCGAAGTAGCAACGTAGGAAGAATCAGGAAAGATGATCACGTGAGCAGGAGAAATAGAAGCGAGTACGTAAGCTTAGCAGTAGGTGAAAAGCAAGAACTGAGTAAGCTTGACAAACGGAAGAGACTCTTTTCAAACATCATACAAATTTTAACTCGGCCGAAACAAAAAAGAGTGGGGTGAAGCAGAAACATAAATCAGGAAAAAATTAGATCGATAATTAGTTGATTGCTGTCAGTTAAGTTAGCAACCACTTAGAGGAATATGTGGAATTTATAAAGGATGCCATTACATGTTTTAAGTAAAGGCACATATTTGTTGAATGCATCAATGATGATATTGAATTCGTTTCAATTCAAAGCACTTTAAAATCCATGAATGATTCGGAATCTTTCTACAAATTCAGCATTATGGGCATTGTTATGATTGTGTTGAGTTTGATTATTATTCAGGGTAGACTTAATTGGGCTCATCATGCCATCAAGAGTATTTGAGTGAATTGGTGAAATGCCTTAAGAGCTTGATAGTATCTGATTCCTGATCTAATGGTGATTTTCCTAGAAATTTTTGCTGGTTTATATGGGAATTTCGGACAACCTTGGTACGAGGCAGGTGCCCTAACGATGCGCAGTTACAGCATATAGCTTGCTTAATATTTTTTTTTCTGAGGGCAATGTAAAATTTGACGGTTTAGGCTACATTTGAAACAGCTGGTGCACCTATGAGAGTTTCGGAGAAGTGATTTAAAAGCGAAACTATGCAGGATGCCGTCGCTGGTAGGCCACCCGCGGAGGTAGATACAAGCCTTGAACACTTCTTTTGAGGTTATATTAAAGCATCGGTATAAAATACCGACTTTGAAAGTGATGAGGCCTTGTAAAAAGCATTTTTGTAGTTGCTTCGAAAAACCGAGATACGCCAGGAATTATCCTAAATCTTCGCAACTGCATGCTCCGATGAAGTTTAGCACTGCTGCACTTCATGATTGCAGCTTTACATCTTGCGTTTTTCCAATACATATCTCAAATATTTTAACAGTAATAAAAAGCATTTTGTTCCTTTACATTCATTTGTTCTTTTACGTTTCACTTCACGTCCTTTCTATACAGTGGCACATGAAAATGGTGTTTCGTTAAGATTAAAATTAACCTTTGGCAATCTACACGAACTAGAAGTTTTCACACTTTCAGCATTATTTTTTTAAATTCGCACAGTATAAGCTTATGGTAACTAAAAGTAACCGTACTTTCCGATTTGCAGATAGTTTCGATTTTTGAATGTTGCATGAATGGACACATTACCATTGGTCATACAACAATTTGTGTTGCTGCATATTACTATCCTATATTATTTTGTGTTGCCCTTGCGAGGATTCAGTGCACGAATCCTCGAAGGGACTCTAGGACATGCTAACTGTTGACACCACTAGAGCACGCACGGGAAATGCTTTGATTCTTTACAAGTTTCCCATTCTGCCTCCATAATCAATCTTTCGACATGAAAAAATGATCCATTTTGTTTCATTACATAGATTGGTGTAGAATTCCTTTGCTGAAAATTTCCATGAATAGCGTGAATTCTTTCTAAGAAGACCAGTCACTTGTCAGATATTTTGCGAAATCGTCTTAAAAAGGTTTCAATAGCGATGTTCGTTTGTATTTTCAGGAAATGATCACTTTTAGACATGAGAGGATTTACTGTAATACTTTCTTAGCATGAACCGTTTGAAAAAAGAGTAAGTTCAAAAATGCTGGAATGTCACAACCGCATGTTTGCGTTGCACGCTTTTTTAAATATTTTTGATTTCATTTATATTTATGTTTATTTATTTATTTATGTTTCCGACATCATTTTTGAATAAAAAGTTTTACATTTTTGAAAAAACGGAATGTATTTTCTGGCCAGAATGGCATCAAAGGATCTGAAACCCGTGTTCGTCCGCTGATCCGGAAGCTGAGCGTTCTGTTTTTCGCGCGGAGACTGTCGCTAATAAGGAAACATCGTTCGCATCCTTTCCGGACGCAGCTCATTATGGAGGGTATTTTGGAACGATAGTTGAAATAAGATCCCTTATTTGGCCCTTATCTCGCATTCTAATGATTCAGTTAAGCCAAGGAAGCAACAGCGATGCCCTGGGCTTCTAAAATGGCAATTACTGAGGCGTGGCTGCTACTGGTATACTGATGTTAAGTTTCACCGTGTGATGCATTATAAATTATGGTTATGGATTATTTATTTAAGCTCTGAACTTTCAATTTTTTATATTTAACTTTATTTCTTTAATGCATCTTACTAATGTAAATTTATAGCCAACTGATAATTTTTATGAACATCTGCAGCTCTGTTACAAATAACAAAATCCATTTTCTACCGCCTTTAATGTTATCCTAACGGGCAAGTTCGCGAGATGAGCGGGCTGCGCCCAAAGCAAAATTTATAAATTCTATCTACATCTGAAAAGAAATTGTATAAAGGCATTTCGGTACAAAATATTTCTGATTTATGTTGATTTCACTAACAGTTAACTAACAGTAACTAACAGTAAGACTAACGGCCGTATAAAATAGAGTTGTGGTACAGGCACTCTGTGACAATGAAACTACGAATCTGTGCACTGTTATCCAACTCCGTACGGGTTCGTAATAGATTGAGTGCACAAGTCCGATAAAAGATTATTGAAATTGATTCTTATTACAAGAAATGGAACAGAACGCAAAGATATTCGTACATTATCACACAATATAATCAGTAGCTATACTTAAAACGTTAAATAGAACGCAATCCACAGCGCAGAGAAAACTAATCCAATCAACAATAAACTACAGCAGCTAAATAAACAACTACAACTGAGCTGAGATGTTTCTCGCCGGCTTTTTAAAGCTTTTTTAATCGGTCGCGAGAAAGTTCTGGTAATTTCTGTTTTCTCGAGATTTCTGTAAATTAAAAGAGTAGAATTACGGTTGCAGCCAACACACTAGTCAATTACATTTATTCAATTTAAGTATAAAGTACGAGATATTTATTATTTAAATTTTAAATGCGCGTGCTCCTGTATTTTTTTTCAACTTTTCCGGCGTAGCTTTCTTTCAAAATTTATCACGCGCTGTATTGCACAGGGAAATAAATCAAATTTTAATCATAATTCTACAAAGATTTGCTGTTTAAATACCAAATTCGTAACAGTGCTGATATTAATGAGACCACTACCTCTTGCATGCATCACAATATCTCTGTTTGATAGAGGAACGCCATTTGCACTATTGAAAATATCTGCAACTTCATTTTCATTTGGATCATCGTAATGTCCTCTGTGCTCACTTGCGGCAACACTTTCGCCCTTGATGTATACATACGGATATCAGCAACAATTTTAGCACCTTGCTGTTGTAGAGTTTCTTCGAATTCTTTCAGCATCTTGTAGGCTTCTGCACATAGATTCACTTTCCTTAAAACTGTATTCAATTGTGTCAGCAGTTCGGCATTCAGAGCAACATTTCCATGTATATACATTCTATAAGTTGGTTCAAAACTTAGCAGTCATGAAATTCAACTATCGACAGTTAAAATGCAAGGGTCGAAGGCAAGAACTCTTATCTAAGATAGCAATCTAGTAACGTGGCCACGAGAGGCAGAACACGCTCTGTCTTACAATCTAAAAACCTTTTTATTAATACTAACACACTAAATTTGCATTCTGGCGAGAAAACGGAAAGGGAGAACTCACAGTACACACCCAAAACATTGAAAGTGGTTTATTAACGTAAAAGAACCTCATATCTTTCCTAATCAGAATTTAAGTAATCGCAACGACCAAAATATTCAAACGTTTTCTATTTGTATTTTAGTACTACCACCTTACCGTAAATCCTACTTGTTAATAATTTAGACACACTATACCTCAAGAACACCTTAAAAACAAAACTATTCCTAACGTACTAAGTTTAAAATCCTCGTTCAACTTTAATAATTGAAGAGCGGAGAGCCTAACTTTGAATTGCGTGCATGTCGTCAGTTTTTCCTTTAACGTACTTTATCTTACTTTGCTAGTTGCACTTAACCGTTTCATTTATACATAAAAAATTTAACTTTTACAAGTGTGGAAGCATCTACATTTTTTCGATAGCATTTGAAACCTTTACGTTTACAAAACTAGTTTTTCAAACATAGATCCTGAAACATTTACAATACATTAAAAAAAAATCTGTTCAGTTTGCATGTACATGCAGTAAGGGGGAAGTAAAAAAGGGCAAACAATTTTTTTTTCTAATTTTATTATTTCCTGACCCAATAAATTGTTCTGTTTGATGAAAAAATACAGTAAAAAAATTTCAACTCAGTCGCTCGTCATCTTCAGGTTCCACATGAGGTCAATAAAAAAATCAACGTTAATGTTAATGAAAACATCAAAGTATATTTTAACAATGCTTTTTAATGATTTTTACAGCAATTTTGTTTTATCTCTTTCTTCTTATGGTTGTAAGCGGTGAAACAAATACCAGTAAAAAGTTTCAGCTTAATAACCTGTCATCTTCACGTTCAACCAGAGAACCAAAGAAATTCGTCTTGTTGTCGGACTTCGCTAATCGTTCCGGGACTTGATACAATTGCTATGAATCCATCCCTGTCTTCTGCACCACATGTTGTCAACGACGTTTCTGCCACCAGTCTCACATGCCTCTCTACCGTCTGAGAATGGCAAGGGAACTTTCCTATTTCAACCTGAAAACCGCTTCTAATCAGTCTTGTGTTTTCTTTGCTGAGGTTCGAAGCATCCGGTGGTTTCAAAGGATTGTCTCGGCGAATCATCTCAAAATACTTGCTTTGAAATTTAATTTGGGAAGCACAAATTGTCTTATTTTCCCCCTCCAGTCAGTTTTTCTTGATTTTTAATTATTAATAGTATTGAACAGTTAAGGAAATGTTCTCGCAGTAGGCATTTGGCATTTGAGTATTGTTATGGTATTTTCAGTCTTTTTTTTATTATTTTTTTATATTTATTATTATTATTATTATTAAATTAAGGTAGCATATTTCCTTATGCATTGATTTGGGTACTTGGACCCAATAAGATAACACATAGTGTAAATTTGAAAATTATGTAATCAATTATAATCAGTCGTATATTTCTGATCGCTCTGTTTTGCATTGTGATTTGGTAATAGTATTACATATCTATTGTAATTTTCGATATAACTCTGATTGTGATTTATAATTTTGAGGTTCTTTTAATATGAATGTTCATTTTTTAAAGATTATGTGTCGCTTTTTGTTTTATTTTGTTTGATTCCAAAATTGTTTATGTTTGAGCAATCACTGCCTTGAATGATATAATTGAAATCTTGTATGAAAAATGGACAATATTTGCTTTACTGGTGTATTTGTTTTGTGATTCAAGATAATCTAGAGTATGCTTGTTAACATAAGGTTTCTAGCTATTTTAACTTTGTTTTACTAATAGTGGCTAGTTAGGTATGAATATGTTGTTGTTGAGTATAAAGGTAGTAGTCGGATAGTTGTTCTATTTCACTCATTATCGTAGTTTAATATAAAAATATGGACCTCACTTGAAGTACCTGACTCTTTATTTAATATATATATATATATATATGATTTTTTGTAGCGTTAGTCTAGTATTGTAAGTTTACCTTCTATTGCTATGGAGTACTACTTAAATCGGTGTTAAAAGACAGGGTTACTCTTGCTCACTAGTACGTAGTATATTTGTAACATTACAAAGGATTTTTAGAAGTTGGAAGTTTTGGAACTTTATCAACATATTTCTTTCATTGTGTTATTAATTTTGAAAAGTGTATTTGTAATAACAATTGTATAATAGACTCATATCTATGTCTTGGAAGGCCTTGTTTGCCAATGTATCTTTTGCTTTGTTAAATAAATGCTTGGAGGCAGAGGTATGAGTAGGTATCCATGTGAGGCAGGCGATTTTGGCAGCCAGGTAATGGAGCCTCTGTTCTCTGGTACACCTGCTTTGAGTATTCTTCTTAGACCAAGTTCACTAATAAGTGCTCATTCATCTTCCAGCATCGCTAACAGGATGTTTTCAGAGTGAGCAAAATAACACTGTAGAGACATTTTTGGAATGACATCCCTATTTTCTGACTCTGGTGGTAAAGTCGTTTATGGTGTTGAAGAAACATAAATTTAGCTGTGTAATTATTATTATTCCAACTGTAGAAACATTCTTCGGTGTTTAATTTAATTTAGTTAATCAAATGCCAGTTTTTGCAATTCATTTTCTTAAATTATTGCTTTGTGACGAAAGAGCAAAATTTTTATAGACTTGTTTTCGAAAATTCCCTGGAGAAAAAAATACCTTCCGATTCTCAGAATGTTTATGTCAGGCAGACAGTTGTCTGAGAATTCCTTAGCCAAAAGCTCAATTCTTCACTCTCTTTCTAAAGGTTTTCTTTTGTACGCATTTTTGTTGCGCAGGGATTTTGTCACGAGGGTGGTTTGGAGTCCGTAATGCTTCCACCCACGTAAGAGTGACACTCTGCGCGAGGCTACTGTCTGGAATATGTTTCTTTCATTGTGGCGAATAGTTGATTGACCCCATGCTCTGAACGAAACATTTTCGAGTTACGAGATGTTCGCAATCTGCGGTTTTCCTCTGAAGACTCTACCTTCTGCCATGGTTACTCCTCTTAGAGTTGCCTAACAATTGGCGACTTTTGGAACATCAAGCATCGCCAAGCTGGGAGCTGGCGAGAAGAAGAAAAAGAGCCTGCAGCGGTATTCGAGGAGGGGAATCGAAAGACAGACGAGAAACAAGACATCGAGCTTTTACCTGACTGAGAAAAAAATGGCTTCCGCTTTATTCGAAGAGGAAACAACCGAGGTTTGGTGGAGGACAATTTGTGGAGGACCGAGCCTAAAGAATAAAAGGGCAGAAAGCCCAGATTTTCCTTCCTAGAGTATTCACTAAAAATGTTTTTTTTTCCTCTTTATAGATATCTAATTGTGGCTTTTCATTTCTTACCCACCGCCTGGTTGTCACCTCTTAATGACGCTGTTTGTTATCAAGTAAATTTTTTTGCGGCCCTCCTTCTTTAGATTAATTTGTATAGAAAATGTATGTAATTCTTACCAGTTTCTCTGTAAAACACCTAAAACTCACCTGTCACACCACTTCTAGAATGTATAAAAATGTTGTAGAAATTTATTGTTTACTTCCAAATAAATGTTAAGCTTTAATTTTCCTAAATTTATTTGTTGTACTTGTAATTTAGAACACTGGACCCATTTTTAAAATAAAATTTTACTGAACGGGTATTGCCCAAATCTTATAACACAACGCAAAAATGTGAAATGCTACACTTGCTGTACTATTGATATGGTTTTGATAACTATGCTTGTTTGATACACATTTATCTTGGCAATATTTTGTTTTCAATGTATGTCACTGCTTTCACCTTTCTGCAGTGTATTAGTTAGTGTTGATATGATTACTCTAGCAAATGTTAGTAATATGTGTTGTACGATCATGGCTCCTATGAGTAAATTAATAATGTTAAATTTAAAAGTAATAGAACAAGTTAAATTCAGAGTTAACCAAAACTGCCAACTAAAAAATTAACAACAACTACTTTTCAACCGAGCAAACTAAAATCGATCTAATAAAATCAAATTAATAACTTCCATTACTGATAACTGAATTAAGATAAGCATTAGAATTAAGATAAGTGTAACTTCAATTAAGATAAGTATGTATTGAATAACAGTTCTAGTCAAGAAATTTTAATTTTTTCATATTATTTATATGCGTTCAAAGGTAATTTTAAATGACATCATCGCATTTGAAATATAAAATTAACTACAAAGAGCGTTTATACATTTTTAAAATGATTTCTAAGGCATTTAATTAATGTTTAAATTGCATAGCGTACTTTTTTAATGTTCAGTCTAATAACCTTTTTATCATTATCTCCATGGTAGAAGAGCTTTTCGTAAAATTTGCGCTTCTTTCCGGTGTGATTCTCGTAAATTTTTCACTAATTTCACTAACTGCTCATCAATCGTGGCGGGTTTGCTCTTAGAAAAGCTCTTTTCGAGAGATCAGAGGCACAATACTCCATATGTGAAACTTCAGGATACTTCGGAGGAATACGTTGAAAAGGTATATATGCATTACCTGTATCAGTCTTCATTTTTTCAAGGAACGCTGTGGTAATTTTCGAACTATGATATGTTGCTTTGTTTTCAATGAAGTTTCGTTCTTTGAAGATCATTGGCACAAATTAATACAATTTCTTCTGCAAATGTCGGACATAAAACTTTCGCTTGATAGTACGCTGAGTTGATTTTAACATTTTGACCTTGTTCTTATTTTTAACATCTCATTGTAAGAGAATCCTGCGACAGTTATAAACACTTTGCTGAAACCATGTTCGTACATTTTTTCTCTTCATTTCCGATACCAATTCTTTGTTTGTTGCTGTCATTTTAGGTAGATCCATACTTTTTTAAGAGTCACAATGCATTTCCATTCATCACCTGCTTAATAGTTTCCGAAACAACGTTCTACAAATTGTCCTGCGCTGAGCCACATGCTTCGGCAATAGCTGGTAAACATTATGTTTTATAACCTTTTTGATTGTAAA
Source organism: Stegodyphus mimosarum (assembly GCA_000611955.2). Lineage (NCBI taxonomy): Eukaryota > Metazoa > Arthropoda > Arachnida > Araneae > Eresidae > Stegodyphus > Stegodyphus mimosarum. The sequence goes on along the minus strand of KK118154.1, from coordinate 149,483 downwards.
TTTTGTGATATTTTATTTGTTGTTACTGCGGATATATTTAACGACTTTGCAACTGGTTTCTTAGGTTTCCGCTTCTTACAAAAGATTTAACTTTAGAAATAGTACGCACCTTTTTTGGGTATTAGCTTGGAGTCTTTTTCTCATGTAGAAGTAATCATCGAACGGTTTATGTCTTTCTGTTTAATAATGTTGCTTATTTGCACTTAGAAATTTTAATACCATTTCATAATGCATTTGAGTGATGGAATAAGAATATTTCTCTCCAGAAAGCTGAAAAACATATCCTTTAATCCACAGCTTGTGTACATGAGACATTTTGAAAGATAAATAAATTTCAAAGTAGCAGACGATATTTTTCATTTCAAATAATAATCTGTCTTATTCCAAAACATGCGCTTTCTTAAAAATTCTTTATCGAAATTGTTCTAAAAGTGTGTAAACCCTCTTTGCATAAGTTTATCTAGCCAATTTAACATTCCAGGTTGGAAGATCTTTGTGAGCTAAAAAATTAATTTGAACAGATGCTGCTAGTCTATTCGTTATAAACTCTTTCATTATCTTCCATACTAAGTAAAAAGGGTAATTTTATAAATGAGCAAATTACATCAATTTCGCATTAATATATGTTAACAGTACTTTTCTATAATCATCTTTACGTAAAGCACCTGTAACGTATTGATCTACTTTAAATATTATTTTAAGATATATATTTCTAAGGGTGTGATGGAGTTCCCAGGAAAACATTAATGTTCTAAGGATTTTGTGAATCGACAAATTTTGAAGACCACTGGCGTATAGAAATGATGCACTCTAATCACCCTTCTAACAGTTTCAGGGATATAATTTATTTAAAACCGTTGTTCTAAAGCCGCTGCATGTTTTACAGCACTAGTTTTTGAATCTTCTTTTATTTTTCATAGCATAAATTTCCAACAGCTTGATGTTAAATTGGAATGCCATCCGGACTTCGGTGAATTTTCTATAGTTCCACGCAACACCGTTTTACAACATCAAAGATACTTGAACACTTTACATCAATGATTTTTTGGATATTTCGAATACATTTACCACCTTTAAATGATATATTATTAAGTTTCTAAAAGAACTTTTAAACTGTAGCGTCTCGCCGTGTTCTTTTCAGACAGGGATCTGGTAATATACAGCGTGTTCCATATGTCTATAAATATTTTAAAATTCATAAAAAATGAAGAAATTGGTAGAATTGAACGCGGTTTGCGAAAAAGTTCTTCTTGCGAAAGGGGATTTTTTGGTAAACAAAAATAACTAAAATTTTCGTCCACAGAGGGCGCATTACTGACGCAGTAACAGGAAACATGTAAATCAGAATCCTATAATAGTATTTTCTATTTCGTTTCTATCTTTTTTGTTCATCAAGTCAATGTTCAGTTTTTGTAGTAATGCGGCTTGCTACACTTTTATTTTATTATTTTTAACACTTTGTGTGTTAACTTTATTTATTAAATATCATGTGCTTTATACTTATGCCACATAAAATTCAGTTCAAAGCAAAGTCACAAAATATTTAAAAACAGCGTATCTTTAGAATTTCCAGTAGGAGTCTCGTGTGCTGACAAAATATTTAGAAACAGCCTATCTTTAGAATTTCCGGTAGGAGACTCGTGCGCTGGAGTCCAAAATGTTTCATTCAGTACAGTGTGGCTACTGCTCGCTTTCAAATCATTGAGTTTGCTAATTAAAAATTCTATAACATCATTCTATGAAAGGGCTAAATATAATTAGATGGATAATGAATTAAATGCATTTTTATTATTAAAATCAATCCGATTGAAATGTAAGAAACGAATATTCTTAAGAGCTGCATCTATTGATTTCAGATAGCTTAGTTTGCTAATCCACAACAGCCAGATTCAGTCTGAAAGAAAATAAAAAAATTAAATTAAATTACAAAAATTTTAAAAGCAGCATAGCTGTGTACGTTTAGAATTGCCGATGCAGCGTTAAGTGTTGGCATATATTTTTCTGTCCCCCCCCCGTCTTTTCTCAGTTCATCATATTATCAGTGTTCAATTTTCTTACTAAGATGGCTTTCCAAACTTCTTTTTTTTTTATTATTAATGTTTTGTGTATTTACTTTGTAGATACATTAGGTATTTTTTGAAAGCAGGAGAGATGAAAAACGAACAATGCCCTCGCCGGGACACGAGCCACGGACCTCTCGAATACGCACTGACCGGGCTGACCACTACACCACGAAGGCATGCCAAGAAGGCGGGAGAAATACCTTATAACTTTACTGTTTCACGTTCTTGACGCTTACGCCACATAAGATTCGATTGAACAGCAAAATCACAAAATATTTAGATTCTATATCTTTAGAATAATTTCCAATTTCTATATCTTTAGAATAATTTCTATTATATCTTTAGAATAATATACGATAGACAATTCCGCGCGCTCGAGATATAAATGGTTAATTCCGTATACTGTTTCCATTGCTTGCTTTAAAACCGTTGAGTTTGTTAAAAAAATCATTTACGTTTTACAGAATACAAACAAAAAATTCATTTAAGTTTTACAGAATATGACATAGGTAATAACAATAGTTCGAAATTTAAAATTTGGGCTTTCAGGGGGGTTAAGTTCGGGGGGGGATGGACTATGTTATTCAAAATTTGATAGCTGTACGTACCGCTGTTTCTTCACAGTACGAGAAACGCCCATACATCCATGCAGATTCTTCATTATTTAATTTCTTTAAATATAATGCAGGGCGATAATATTTTGCGGCAACAATTTGAAAACTGATGCAACGCAATTAAATGTTTTTGAGAGCCGTTTCGAGACTAATATCCTAGTCGGGACTAACGTTCCTTTTGGGCTAATAAATGTAGTTCTTTAGAATACACTTCAGCTTTTGAATCTGATTGATTCATGAGATCTCTAATCAGAAAGATTATTTTTATGAAATTAACCAGACTCAAAAAATATATTATATATAATTATAGAAAATAATATACTATAATAAATAAATTATATATAATTATAGAAAATAATATACTTTAAATTATAGTATATTATTTTATTTTCCATAGTAATTATTTTAATTGCCTATTTTAAAACAAAGAATTTTGATAAAAAACGTCACCTTCCAAATCATCTCAACTAAACTTTCGATTGTAACGATTTTAATATGAGTTACTGATTAGATTTTATTACAAGGACTAACTTGATGATATTTATTTTGTAACAAATAAGGCTTAAAATAAAGAAAAAACTTTGAAAGAAGACAATTTGAAGGAAGTCTGTATTTCAGTGTTTACGGTAAAATCTGTACGAATAAATTTCAAAAATACAAGTATTCGAAAACAAGTGTGAACCATTATATATCACTATCGCAACTAAATTTTGTTAAGATTTTAGCTGCATATTCTGCTTCTTAAAATGTAGCACAAAGAATAAATTCTTATTAGCAAAGAGATTTATCACTTAATAAAGGGCAACAGACATTTTGTTGACTTTTTAACTTTCCAAACTCTTTGGCAACAGCAAAAAAAACGACACCCGTATTACGTCAAGCAGAAACCAATGTGAAAGTCTGAAGCTTTCTTCTAATATTTAATATTTTATTTTAGTATTGATAAAACAATTGTAAGTTACTTTTTTCTGAGTTTGTTCAATTATAAGGATTTGGGTAGGAAAAATATTGTATAACATACCGAACAATTTCCCCCAAGTTTATTCTCTCTAGTTTACGAGTGCCCTATGCATATGTCTTTATGACGCAGTTACACGTCATGCTAAATAAAGTAGCGATATATATTATGTATACTATATTCTAAACGGCATTGACAACGAATTTGTATGAGAACAAAGCAAAAAATGTAAAGTTATGAATCCATCAAAACGTACAGCTGAAAAATTACGCACTCATTCTCTTAGTGCTCCGTTTTTATTTATTTGCTTCGAGTAAAAGCAGAGTATCAGGAAAAAGCTTTATGGCAGGTCGGGTAGCGGTAATTCTTTCACTGTAGACAACGGCATTTTTGAAATTCCCGGCCGCAGGTATTAGAACTGCTTGTAATTCTGATGCAGAGCGTTTGGTTGTATGTTAGTCATTAGGCTTAACAAATTGCAAAGGTTTTTGTTGTCTCGTTTGCCATAAATTGGGATGCTTGCCAAAAGCTGAGTATGCAAATAAGTTTGGGTTTACATTTTTAGTCTCAAGTACTTAAGCTTGACGTGTGTTTTATTTCACGTTAAAAGTAATGCTTAAGTACTTTACAGACACTTGTATGATGAAATGTTTTTTCAAAGGAGTCTACCATTGTTTTGCAGATCACGCACACGCATTCGAAAACTTAAAGAGATTTAGGCTTAGCATCAATATTTAGGTTAAAATAATAATTCATTTCCCAGAAACAATGAACTTATATTAATGATTTCACATTCGTTATTATTATTTGTTGTTTAACGTAGATTATGATATATATTGCTTTTTTTAGTTCAAAAAAGGAAAAAAAAATATGTAGTATCTCACAAAAAGGAGACTGTACTTATAATTTACGAAAATAATGTTAAAAATTTTAAATATGTTAAATTGAAATTATTAAATGTGATTTTCTCTGAAGTAAGCATTTATCTACGACTTTTTTATTATAAATAGTTTTTTTTTCATGAATAAAATATCCAATTAAAAAACAACATTTTCTCTTTAGAGCAGGACACTCATATTAAGAAAACACTGGGACACTGTTTAAATTAGAACAAATAGACTAGTATTTGTTTCCGGGCATTTGTGTTTTTCTAGTTGGTTTGAAAATATTGTAGAGTTATTAGGTTATTTCGAAACAGTAGACATGAAACATGAGCAACGCCTTCGCCGGAACTCGAACCACGGATCTCTGGAATACGCGTCCCGCGTGCTGACCACTACACCATGAAGGCGGGAGAAGTACCTGATAATATCACTTAGTAAATGTTAGCAAAATGACTATCGGCAAAATGAATTTTTCTCTCATTTATGGTAGTCATCATCCATTTTAAAACCTGCTTGTTTTGAAAAAAGGTTTTCAATTTTTTAAAAGAGTTATTCCAAAACTTCTTAAAATGAGCTTAAGTAAGTATAAATGAGCTTAAGTATTTGGGCAGCAGCTAAAAACATGAAAATAACGCGACATTCAAAATTTCGTCGGACATCCTTTAGCTAAAATTACACTTTTAATGCACTTTTGCATAGTTCAACTAATACTTTCGTGTAAGAATGTTCTATTTATTCCATTCCTACATAGATAGATCTTTAGAAGAAATATTGTCTTTTCTTATTCTTCTCTCCGAATCATTCCGTACAGTAAAGAGAATGTTGTATGCATATTTGAACAGATGAAAACATTTTGATAGCTTCAGGACAATTGCTAATAGCAAGCTAATTTTTAGGGCAGTATGTTTAAAAATCGTTATCCTGATAAATTTAAATGTATTTTCAGGGTTAATGCGTCCTTAAAAATCCATAGGTTTTTTTGGAAATGATTATTTGGTCCTTAAAAATCTGCAAAAGGTCCTTAATTTTACTCATCTGACATATCTGTCTGTTTTTTGTGACTGCCATTTTGATAGTTAATAAACATTTTTGAGGAATATTTTTGGTGATTCACTTGAATTCCTTCCTACTTATTAATATGAATTGTGCGATTTCCAAATTTTGGGCTCGAGACCGTACTTTTATTGAAACATCAACATTTCGAAATTATTTCTGTTTTGATAATGAAGAGTTCATAAAATACGAGTATTACATCAAAACAACTTTTCCTTTTTGAGGTATGATTTCTTTTATGCGTACTAAATTGTACCACTCTTAAACATTTTGGCGATTTCAAGATCAATTTGTATAAAAATGTTTTATCGGAAGTTTGAGAATTTTTCAATTTTTTTACAAATATGATATAATTTATAAACATCATTAAAATAATGATAATCTATTAAAATTGTAATTAAGAAATAGCATTAAAGCAAAACATTTTTATTTTCCCATGTCAGGTTTTAAAATGACATTACTTTTCATTCTGGCATCTTAAAAATATTGCTGCGTGCGTTCGTGATACACTGAATGCACAAGTCGTTAAAAAGTTAAACAAATTTATTCTTTTCGCATTCGCAAAGAATAAAACAAAATACTGAAATATTTCCTCAGAGATATTCGTAGAGTATCACAATATTAAAAAAAACACAGAACATTAACACATTAAACAGAACTCAGAAAACAGAGAAACTAATTCTATCTCACAGCGAATTCGCTACAATCAATAACAGCATTAAGTAAACAAACAGTTAACTAAAAACAGCTACAACTGGAGCTGAGGTGTTTTAATTCGCCTTTTACAAGCTTTTCAATTATTCACTAGAACATTCTCGTAAAACCTATTTTCTCAATTTTTCTCGGTGGCAACAGCAATTACAAGATATTTATTTATTAAATATTAAATGCACTCGCTCTTTTATTTTTACTTTTCCGACGTAGCTTTCTCTTCAAAAATCGTCTATGTTGCAAGGAAAAATAAAACAATTCTAATTACAATTCTAAATAAATAGCTAAATAAATACGAAATGCGTAACACTGCCCCCTTCCCAACGACTGCACATCCCGAGGAGTGGAATCCGTGGATAGGAAGCCAAATTTACAACTAAAGCATCAATGCAATAATAAACTTTACATTACAATAACAAAATAAACAATAATTGCAGTAAGTAACTTTCAGCAAATCAAATCTATCAAATACTAAATAGAAATGAAATACTATCAAATGCTAAATACAAAAAAGACCGTGGTCTTTTGCTATTTAGATTACCATTAACAATCATATACACTACGTACTATGGCCATAATAAAGAGCTAACCTGCCGTAATGAACGACTTTAGGTTTAGAGTTTGATGACTTACGGATCCGAACCACGACGTCGTTCAGCCTGCTTAGGATTGTGTACGAACCATCCCAAGGTCACTGTAGTTTCGGACAGACTCCTATGCGTCGAGTCGGATTCCACAACCATACCTTGCCTCCTTCATTGAAACTATGTCCAGTAGCTCTGGTGTCGTATCGGGTCTTCAACTTCTCCGTCGTGAAGTTCACTCACTCTCGTGCAAAGTTGTGCATCACTTCAAACCGAGCCTGTAGATCTTAAATGCATTTCTCAGGAGATGAAGGCGCATCCGGAGGGCGCCCAAGCAAAAGATCACAAGGCAGACGAAGGTCACGACCGAAGAGCATCTGAGATGGGGAATAGCCGGTAGTCTCGTGGACAGCACTGCTGTAAGCTAGTAGAAACAGTGGTAATTTCTTGTCTCAGTCCTGCTGATTCCTGGAAACCACTAATAAGAGGTTATTAAGGATGATTCGGGTAAATCTCTCTACCACGCCGTCCGACTGGGGATATAAAGGCGTCGTTTGTGTTTTGTCAATGCCGAGTAGCTTGCAGAATTCTTTTATTACTCCTGAGGTAAAATATCGTCCCGCATCTGAATGTAACTGAAGAGGCACTCCGAGCCTGGAAATCCAGTGTTGTATCATCATCTCTGCTACTGTGACAGCCTCTTGATCAGGAATAAGATACGCTTCACGCCGCTTACTGAAGTAATCAATGATAACGAGGATGTATTTGTTGCCGTCAGCAGTTCGTGGCAGAGGTCTCAAGAGGTCAAAGGCGATACGCTCAAAACGTACTCCAAAATTATAATGTTGCAGCTTTCGTCGGCTGGGTTTCTTCGGTCCTTTCGGACTTGCACAGGCATCCCAAGATCCCCACCACCTTTGCATGTCATCTTTTGCATTATTCCGGTAGAAGCGCTCCCGAACTGTCTGCAAGGTCTTCATTATTTCGAAGCGGCCTCCCGTAGCGCTGCTATGTAGTTCTTTAAGGACATCCGGAATCCGGGATCTTGGAAGCATTAGTTTCCATTGGAGAGCCGTCCCATCATCCGATTCGAATTTCCGATACAAGACGCCGTTTAATATGAGTGATGCCCAGGTAGCCCAATATTGTTTTGTCGTAGCAATATAGCTCGAAATATCCTCCCAGGTAGTTTTCTGTTTGAGGTCTCCATTAAATCAATTATGGGTTTAATCTCACGGCCTTCCTGCTGGTCTTTCCTAACTTCTTTGCCACTCCATGAGTCTGGCTCATCCGATGTTGATGTCGTGCGACCGGATTAAGCAGCTGATATTTAGTTTCGATCCTGAAACAATATTGGCAGTTATCTGGGCAAGGTCTTCTAGACCAAGCGTCGGCGTTTCCGTGCGATGATCCCTTTCGATGACGGATAGTGATGTCATATTTCTGGAGTCTCTGTATCCACCTGGCTATTTGACCCTCAGGATTCTTGAAATTTAAAAGCCAGGCCAACGACGCATGATCCATGCGGATCAGGAAATTTCTGCCGTATAGCTAATGGTGGAAATGTTCTACGGCTTTGACTATGGCGAGCAACTTTTTCCTAGTTACACAGTTACAGTTACAGTAACAAGTATATGGGAGACCACAACATCGTCATTGACAAAAATGGTATAGCTCGCATATACTAATTGACTAGAAAACTGCACCTCCATTGGCAGATCAGTGCCAAGCTTATTCCTCTCTTGTTTAGACAGGCACTTGCTCCAGTAAGCCACTACACGTTCTTGGCCCTCTATTTCTTGGGACGAAACAGCGCCGACACTTCGTTACTCGCGTCCGTGTCGAGAATAAATGGTCTGTCGAGCTGAGGATACGTCAGGATTGGAGTAGATGTTAAAGCTTCCTTCAGGTTATTAAACGCATTCTAACATTCTTTTGTCCACAAGAACTTTCGCTTGCTCTCTGTCAGCTTGTGAAGGGGGTCTAGCGATGTAAGCAAAATCCTTCACGAATCTCCTATAGTAGGTGCAAAGCCCTAGAAAGCTTCTCAGCTGGTCGACATTTTCGGGACGTCTCCAGTCTTCAACTGCTGACACTTTTTCAGGATCCGTGTGCACCCCATCAGCAGAGATGACATGTCTGAGGTAAAACACTTCCTGTCTGAATAATTTGCATTTAGCGAGATTCAACTTTAGATTGCCTTCTTTCAGTTTCTGAAGCACATTTCTAAGATTTTCTAGAATTTATTCGAAACTCTTCCCGACGATGATGATGTCATCCAGGTGTATCAGACAGACTTCGTAGGAAAGACCTTTTAAAACAGTCTCCATTATTCGTTCGAATGTAGCCGGGGCATTACATAGTCCAAACGGCATCACCTTGAACTGCCAAAGTCCTTGTCCAGCAGTAAATACCATCTTTTCTCGGTCATCAGGATGTATTTCTACCTGCCAATACCCACTCTTTAAACCAAGTGTCGAGAACCATTTGCTTAAAAAAAGAGTGCCAAGAATGACGTCAATTTTAGGAAGAGGGTAAGTAGCTTTCTTCGTAACCTCGTTCAACCGGCGATAGTCAACGCAAAATATTGCTGAATCGTCTTTCTTCCTGACGAGGAAGATGGGAGATGCCCATTGCCTTGATGAAGGCTCGATGACATCGCTTTCTTGCATGTCCTTTAAAAGTATTCGTACCTCTTCCTGTTTAGCAATTGGTAGACGTCTTTGATGTTGCTTGATTGATGGATGATCAGCGGTATCGATTCTATGTTGCGTCAAACTGGTTCGACCCACATCAAAAGACACATCAACGCTGGTTACTGGAATACATTTTGCAACCACTTCACCTTTCTTAACAAGTCTCGCTTTGTCAGTTACATTAGCAACTTTCACCGAGATAACGGGTGCTGGTTACATTAGCAACAGATCGACGAGTGCTGGGGCTACTAATACTCCTTTCGGGCTGTTGCACTTCTTGGGATATTCCATGAGGCCGTAGCGGAAATTTCTATTTTCGGCTATGGATCCACGAAGTAAAATTTCTCTTCTTGCCAGTATTGTGATATCCTCTTGAGCTATGATTTTGTGGATCGATTTCTTTCCTTCATCATTAATCCCGAATAAGGATATGTCCTCAGAGGCAGAATACATTTCTTTAATTTTGAAGTCCAAGGAAAAATTGTATTTCCTTAGAAAGTCCAATCCGAGTATGCTATTGTCTGTAATCTCTGCTACATATGCTGTGTGATGGTAAGCGGCCTCTCCGAACGTAATGTTAACGTTTAATTCTCCTTCGATTTCGATCTTCTTGCCTGACATAGTCTGGAGGGTAACGCAGGCGTCCAGATGAGTTTGCTTTTCAATTGTTCAGCCACATCTTTTCGAATGATGGTAACATTGGCTCCTGTATCGATGGTTATATTACAAGGAACTCCATTAATGTGTCCCATGATGAAAAGTCCATTATTGACGCCACTCACTGCAGAAATCTGAAGGGCTTTAAACTGGGGCTTTTCACTATCTGGCAATCTCCGCCCCGCGTGATGGCCACGAATTAGTTTCCCTCCTTCTTGATGAACACGGTTTTAACATTCGTGCCCTGGAGTGCCCTGCAGTTTCTTCATATGTGCCCCTCAGCACCGCTTTTCCAGCACTTTACAGTCGGCTTCTTGTCACCAATATTCCGTTGCAAGGCATTCAGTTGTCTTGTTAAATCATCTAGGTGAGCAGCCATTTGATCCACTGGGTCTTGGACTTGCGCAACTCTGATTAGGTGTCGGTCTCTGCGAGTTGTTTGCTGGGCTGTCTCGAATTTAATGGCGTACTCCAGAGCGCATTTTAAGCCCTTCACCTCAGCCATTCGCAGTGCTTTCTGTATTTCAGGATGCCGGATGCCGTCAACAAAGTACTGCAGAAACAGAATTTCCCTTGTTTCTCTCGGGCACTCCGTAAAGGCGAGATGGGACAGCCTTTCAAGATCCGTGGCGAGCTCGTGGAGTGTTTCGGTGGCCTTCTGTTGACGGCATTTTAATTGAAGTCTACTGTAGTCCTTTAAACATTTCACCCCGAAGCGCAGCTCGAATGCGCCGGATAGAGCTTCGAAGTCTAGTCTCTGGATTTCGGGAAGAGTCTGCAGGATATCCGCTGTATCTGCTTTCAGAGAAGCGGCGACATGACAGCCCTTAGCTTGGGAATCTCATCCATTGGCATCCGCAACTATAGAAAATTGTGTCTTATACACTTTCCAGGAGGTCTTCCATCATATCTCCATAGCTTCATACAGGGACGAGCAGGCATGGGTAGAAATTTAAAACGATCCGAATTGCTTCCTGCTTGTCGCTATGAATTTCTTTAAAGTATCAAGTTCTTTCGCGACTGCAGAAACCTTGTCATCAATTTGTTATTCGATTTTGTGTTGTACGACAGAGACCCTTCCTTCGATTTGTTGCTCCACAGCAGAAACTGTTCCTTCTACGTTTTCTTTTACAGAATCAACTCTTTCTTCTATTTGTTCTTTCATAGAAGAAACTCTTTTTTCAATGTGTTCAACTTTATTTTCAACAGCGTCAATTCTGCCTGCCATAGCCTCGAATTAATTTTCTATTACGTAGGTAATTGCTCTTTTCATTTCCTCTTGACCTGCTTCATTTTGTCCTGAATAGCCTTCACGTCTTCCTTAACAGATTCTTCCATCTTTTCTTGAACGGCTTTCATCTCTTCTTAAACGGAAACTTGACCAGCTGCTATCTTTCCTTGAACAGTTTTCATCTCCTCTTTAACGGAATCTTGGCCAGGTTCTTCAAATGCAGCGAAGGCTGCCATAAATTGCCTTAATTGGTCTTCCATTGCACTAGTGAGTGGCATTCACACCCCACTCCTGATACCAAAAATTGTTGCTTGTGTACGGGTTCGTAATGAATTGAATGCACAAGTAGTTAAAAATTAATAAAATTTATTCTTTTCGCAAGAAATAAAACAGAATACTGAAATATTCCCTCAGAGATATTCGTACAATATCACAATATCTCAAACATTAAACAGAACTCAATTCAAAACAGAGGAACTAATTCTATCTTGCAGCGAATTCACTACAAAAGTGAATACAAGTTCGCTACAAAGTTCGCTGGTGTTACAAAAGTGAATTTTAGGTATCGATATTTGCTTTCGTTTATTAAATTTCCTCTGCTGATAGGTCCTTAATTTTTTTCATGAATGGTCCTGAAATGTGTACGAAACCTGATTTTGTATTCCAAGTTGCTTCGTAGTTGCTTTTAGGTTTGCATTTAAATATTTATACGTTTATAATAATGAGTATTATTTTCGATAAACGCTAAATTTCTTATTTCAAAGGCAGTGAAATATTCCCAAATTACTATGCCTCTGTCTATGTGCCTAACATTATACGATAAGTTTTTTGATTTCAGTTCTTAATTCCTATTTTGCCACATATTAATTTGTCTAGACGTATTTTCTGCCTAGACATTCGATTTTGAGGGCACAGTCCGTCTTCCATTAGGAGCAAAGAAATCTGCAGGACTGGTAGATTGCCCTTGAAATTGACTGAGTTCTTGACGAAATCTATGCCAAACACAAGATTCTTACTTTGTTAGTTTTATATTTCACTTTAGCGTGTTTCTCTTTTGTTTTGAACAGATCAAGCGCAAAAATTCCATTAAGTAATGGAAGTTTTAAAGTGTTTCATGACCAAAAAAAATTTTTTAAATGACAATAAGAACAGCGCAAGTAATGGCAAAGTCAAAAGAGTTGCAAGATTGTGACAAACATTTTTATATTCATATTCATCAAAAGCGTTTAAAAATTAATTAACCATTAAAATTAATTAACCACTTCTTTCTATGGATGAATGAATGGTTAGAATATCATGCTCTTCGCACTTAAACCATAAAACTCAGTTTAACAGCATTATCGCAAATAAATTTTAAAATGACCATATTTTTAGAATTTCCGATACACAGTCTCGCGCGCTGGAGACAAAAATGTTTTTTGTTTCGTACAGTGTTGCTATTGCTCGCTTTGAAATCGTTGAGTTTGTTACCTAAAAATTCGTTAAAGTTTTACAAAATAAGAAATCGATAATAAAACAAATTCCAAATTTGGGCTTCCAGATGCACATATTCGGGTGGAAACGTACTTTATTCAAAGTCGGATGGCTCTATGTACCGTTGTTTTATCACATTTGGACAAATATACATGAATTTATGCAGATTCTTCATTATTTAATTTCTTTAAATGTAATACAGGGCTCTAATATTTGGTGGCAACAATTTGAAAAGTGAGCCGACATTGATAGGGAACCAACGCAAAGTGCCAAAACGAAATTAATAGTCTTTCAGGACTTAATTTAAATTCCGATTATTTTGAGTTTGGAACACTGAAATTCTAAAACTTTCGTGTGAATTAACTACAATTTCAGAAATGTCGAGTTTGGACATTTAGAATTCTGGAAATATTTCACTTCGGATAACTAGAATTCAGAATGTTAGAAATTATTTAAGTCCAAAGCATTTTTAGATCCTGATATGTGAATCTGGTGTTTGCAGTTTTATTATACTTAAGGTTTTCTTTAATTTGTTTTGATAAACTAAGGCAGACCATGCGAAGCTGATTACGGACGCATTAAGTTTTAGCCATTGATAATACACTGATTTGGCATAAAATATGGATCAGTTGTTTTATCGATTTACAACCTTCTCTTCCAGTGCTTAAGAGCTGAATCTAATTTTAGCAACTTACATTTTCTGAATAAACATGTAACATGCAAATCTCAAGGGAGACTGATGTCGAGGATCAGCTCGAGATATTGACATTATTCCGAGACTAGAATGGAATGATATCAGGCATCTTATAGTTTAACTTCTTTTCAAGAGAAAGCACACTGCTACGAAATTTTCGGCACTGATTTTAATCTTAAAGAATTAAGTTATTTAGTTTGAGAAACACAGGTTTGTAGTTTTGTGGACTGAGGAATGTTTTTATGTGAATATCAGTGTCATATTGCTTTTTCATTTCATTTTATCTTTTCTTTCTTAATTGAAGGAACTAATTTTAAATCAATATATTTTTACGTTTGGGTAGCTTTTGAAGTTTTGTGACTTTCAGAGGAGTTTATCCTTGATGGTATAGTGTAAGCAACTGTATTAATTGCTTGGTTTGAAACTAAGGAGGCGTTTTTAATCTTCAAGATTATTGTAATCTCCAAATTTCATGCAAAGAAACTGCATGAAAATGTTCATTTTAACAAACACTGTCTCTTACTCTCTGCAATTACAACGTATCGTCTTTTTTTAAATCTGCAGTTTGATTCACTTCTTGAGCCTGATTCGGAAAACGTGTTACTTAACGCGTTAAATGCATAGAGGAGATTATTACGAAAGTCTTTCTCGTGTTAAGAACCCGATTCTATCAATTACAGTTTTGGATTAGGTTTCTGAAATAAAAGGAAACAAGTTCTTACAATTTACCGTAATGTATACTATGTCAAAGAAACTTTTTAGAGACTGCAATTTACAGCTGTAACATAATAACGTAGAAACAGTTCACGTTTAGTATACAATCTTTTACACCTAAAAGAAAATGTATTGCTTTCAGTTATAATTTAAAAACCCCACATTGCAAAATAAAATCCACAGGCACGATCATGCGATCGGAAACTGATGACCGGGAGGAAGGAAACAATCTCTACTAAGACGCAAGAGAATCACGCCGACGTGGAAACTAGAACAGACAAATCGACAACCTTGCATTCGGCATAAATTTTGTAAAATCCCAAACGATTTCGAGGGCAAAAAGGGTCCCCCTTCATCAGGAGCAAAACATTCCGCAAATCGAGAAAGCGAATGTCGATCATATTTATACCCTACAGGCAACCAATGTAAGGAGCCGATAGCGCCATCTATCGGCAGAAATAGTAACGAAAAATGAAGGGTTAATTAGGAGAATTTTAAAGGCATTGGACAAGACTGCATTGGAATTAAAAGTCATTGACTAAACAGGTTAAATTTTTGTGAATGTGAAAAGCTTCGAGAAAACACAATTTCCTAATAGAACCAGCTTTCTGGCTAATTTTAGCAGAACCCAAATCGAAATTGGGATTGAATTTCCAACTATGATTAGCTATTGAAGATTTGTTAATTTCGCCTTTTCAGACGTACGATTCATGTTCCTTTATGCGAAATTTTAAGGCTCTTTTAGTTTGACCAATATGACTTAAGCCACACTGACACGAAATGCTATAAATTCCCCAACAATTAAAGTCAGAAATAGAATCTTTAAGAACCGAGTCTCGGATTTTATTTATAGGCTAGGAAATAACATGAAAATTAAATTTGTGTAAAATCCATTCAATTTTGTAACTGATAGGAGGATGAAATGGAAGTACAACAAGGTTATTAATGTTATTTCTAGCATCAGAATGTGTTCTAAGATGGCACGATGAGAACTTGCGAACAGCTTGATCAATGACTACGGGAGAAAATCCTCGGTCAAGGGCAACAGATCTTAAATAATTGAGTTCATTAGCAAGAAGAGATTCCGAGGAACAAACTTTGAAAGCTCGAAATACATAATAGTAAAAAGAAGCCCTGTTTTCCTTAGCCGGGTGACATGACTTAGCATGGGGAGGTAAACAAACAGAAAAGGGCTTACGGATCCATTGCTGATTATAAGAATATCAAGGAAGGGAAATGTGTTATCACATTCAGTCTCAAAAGGGAACTGGATGGCTGGATCAATCGAATTTATAACAGATAAAATCTGGGGTAAGTCTTCCTTATCACCATCAAAAAGAGCGAAACTCTGTGGATTCGCTACGTAGTCGATCAGATGAGCAGTGCCCTCGCCGGGATTCCTCGAACCTCGGACCTCTCGAATGAGCGCCAAGTATGCTGGCCATTACATCACGAAGGAAGCTAAGAAGGCGGGAGAAATACCTTATATACTTACCTTTAGGTTTTAGGTCTTCGCTTATTCAATAGGTATACGACCCTAAAGTCTTTACCTATCTATAACTGTCCTTATTAGGAATCCTAAAAGTGAAAAAACAAATTCCAAAAGTTGGAATAAACCTGTACACTTGAAGTGTTGAATGACATCCAAAGTGGAAGTGCAACATTGGGCAAAATAGCGATTTAACATCTGAAGTATAACTTTCACATCGTAAATGAAATTTAATACATCAGTAGCATAAAAACTTTGGCACAACTTTCTCCTCGTATTTGCTACGTCTGAGTGTCCTCCTTCCTCCGTGTCTTGGAGCAACAGAATAGCGTGGGCTTAATAGTTGAGGCATATCACAGTAGTGGGCGGAGCATAGTCGCAGAAAAGAAAATAAAAAACACTAAATTCACCATGCACATCGATCACCACAACTCGTTATGATGTATCGTCCTTGGTCTTTTACAGCGTTGAATGACTGTGTAGTCATAATCTCCAATGCTACGTACAGCTTCATTTTCATGATTATCACATTTGGTGTAGAAATTATGTGAGGCAATCAAAATCTCGCTATCTAATGGTTTGATTTTCATTCCACGATGTATTGCAGTGTTTCTTACAAACCACGGGTATACTTACCTTTTAAAGGGCGATTGGGTATTAGGTAAACCAATCGCCAAATCCTGGTGGTGAAGAATCATAATCAACCAACTTTTTTTTTTAAGAAAGAAAGTTGGTTGATTATTTTTTTTTCTTTCTATTTAAAGAATCCCCGTGCACCACAAAGTATCACACGAGGCTTGAATTGATTTCATTGCATTACTGAAAGTTGATGTTATTACTTAGCATTTTGCTTTTTTTTACTTACGATTTGTAAGCCAAGTGATACTCGTGTGGTGCACGGGATTTCTCTTTCTTTAAACAGGGGAAAAAACCCAACGTTTTTAGTTCGGGCGCCACTTTTGAGACATTAGGTAATTTTTTGAAGCAGGAGTCATGAAAAATGAGCAATGCTCTCGCCGGGACTCGAACCTCGGACCTCTTGAATACGGGCCGAGTGTGCTGACCACTACACCACGAAGGCATGCCAAGAAGGCGGGGAAAATACCTTATAGTAAAATAAACTGAACATTTATTGTAAACATAAATTGAAATTCTGTTAACAAATACGTTTATAAAATTATTTATGCGGGAATTGTTCGTAATGGAAAGCGATCTGTTAAAAGGTATTGTAAAGAAAATTCTATGAGATGCGTACTTAATGAAGTAGTAAAGAAGAGCTTTTAGAATATGTATTGTTGAAATTAAGGTTAAAAAAAATCTGATACGCTTTAAAAGAATTATTTCCTTACATTTTATAATAACTCAGTTACAAGTTTCAAATAATATTAAGAAAAAAGAATCCTTTTTTTATTCACTTTCAGAAATATTCATACAAAGTTAAGTACAGGGCAATCAGCACCAATATTCAACATATGTCACTATTAAAATCAAAGGTGCTGTAATTTGAAATGAGCCGAAGAGAGCATTAATTATAAATTAACTCAGATTTTCGATTTAAAAGATAGATGCCTTGGAAGCTAAAAAATCATCTCATATTTGAGAAAGTATTTTAGGAAGAAGCATTCTAAAAAATGGAGAACTAATGCATAATTTTAATATTCATAATACAATAAACTTTGATCTTAGTTTTTGTAAATCTTACCTGAATAAAATGGAGGGAAGGTTGGTACGGCCTTGAAATGCCTACTTTAATGTACAAGATTATAGCGGTCGGTCCTAAAAGAAATCTGAATATTTTTCATGTTTTTAACTTTTAATACTATATTTTAGTTTAATTAATTTAGCTTTTAACACTACATTTTATTTCGTGCTCAAGAAAGTGTTCTAGTAATACCTAAAAGAATTCGAAGTAAAGTGTACTGACTTAGTAATTCCTAATTTAAAATTTGGAAAGAGACACAACAGGAAGAATGGAATCCATGTCAAAGAATCATTGCAGAGCAAACTATACAGTCGTTTTATGAAAATGCTCTTATCAGTTGCCAGTATCACAATCACTCTCGATCGTCTGTATATTTTCTGCATATCTTTTATTTTCAAATAGAACAGATAAATGATAATCTTAAATGATAGATCTATTTCGTTATGCTGTCATATTTATAAACATGAAACATCATAATCGTCGAGTGAAGTACTATTAACGATATCCAAACTGAGTGCTGCTGGTCAGTTTAGCTGGTCTTAGGTTCTTTTTGGAGTAGAAATATCTTTAATGAACAGTTATTTTTCAGGACATACATGAGATTGAAAAGGTGCTTATTTATAATGGCGCTATTACCTTGATTTCTCACCATCACTTTAATATCCCAGCAATTTATGCATTATTATACTCAAATAAAAGTTAGTGTTAAGAATAGGGTAAAGGAATGGAGAATAAAGGAACAAAGGTGTTAAGAAGAGGGTATAGGGTGGCGACAAGTTTCCTAAGGAGACTGTTTTTCAAAGGAACCTAATTCTTTGAATTCTAATTCTAAATCTCATCTAAAACAATCGCCTTTACTGAGGACAAAAATCAACTGGAAAGTTACCTGGTCATCTTAGAGATGATTACAATTTCTCTTCTTATCTAATCCCTTTTGGCGAAAGCCTTTAGCACGCCATTGCCTTGCGTATTATCTAAATCCATGTTTTAATATACAGCCTTGCGCATAAAGGGGATAGCATATTGAGACTCTTTCGCTCACCGAAGTAATTAAAACAGAAAAAGGCTTTCACACGGCGCATCATGAAATTGCATCGCAAGAATAACTATTTAAAAATGTTTTTTAAATATTTTCTCCCAAAGAAACAAAACTTGTATTTTAGGATATGTATTTTATATTATTGTATAAAAATACAAATTTTTATACTATATAAAAACTTTATTTTTTACTATTTTAGAAAAGTATATTTAGTTTAAGACAATGTGAAACATAAAATTTAAGATTTATTAAAAATTCTGTTAAGAGTTTCAGACAATGAACTTCACTTTTGGTGAAAGCTAGTCATATATTAGAAATAAACCAGGTATAAAAAATATTGTTGGTTGCGTAGGGGTTTGTATGCACACAGAACCGATGATAGCTTCATAAATTTATTTTGCCAAAGAAACACTTTACTGTTCCACAAAAATTCACATACAGCTCTTCTAAGTATATATATATAAAAAAAACAGAGAGAAAGAAAGAATGAAAGAAAAGAAAAAGAATAGACATTTCTGTTTGTTAACATTGGAAACAGCAGCTCAGTTTAAAAAAGTTCAATTTAAAAAAGAGTATTTGACATAGGCTGCAATCTTTTTATATCATCTGTGTTCTTGTGTAGATGTGCAGTGCTAGCTACATTTGTTTTCGTGTTCGAAGCGTAAATCTTATGAGAAATAAAAATATTTTCTGCAAAAAATAGGCTTGAAGTATTGCTTGACTATTTTCTATCTCTTAAGCTCGTCCAGAATTTTTGAACCTTTGGAAGAAAAAAGGGTAAGTGAAACCTTTTTTCTGAATTTAGAATTTTGAACTGAAAAACTTTGGTATATTTTTTTACATTAAGAACGCTAAACACAATTTAATGCAAAGCGTATCTGAAGAGCGAAGCTCACGCCAAGATATCTAAATACTTCGTAGTCGACTCTGAACTGAGGAAGAAAATTTTTTACTCTTCCCGGTCTTATATACTTTTTTCCTGGCAACCGAGAAATCTCCAGGACTTTCCATTTCTCGAAATTACTAGAAGGCGTATGAGGGCCGGATACGTTTACAGTTATACAGAGAATCAGTTATGGTTATTCAATTACAATACCCATTACAATTATACAGGGACCGGACAAAATTTTGCCAAATGATCGCCGAGCTTGGTGACTTTTACCGATTTCTCACGAAATCCAGTGATAAAGATTAGTCGCAAAAACCATTACCACCTTGGCTATATCTCCCCAATTTAGCGAGATAGTCATTTACCCAATATTAAATAAAATTGTCCTTTGTTTCTAATTTTTTTGGCAGAGCATCTTTTCATGCTGCATTATACAAACAATAATGAAATTTCGCGTATAATTTCACTAAAATTACTTACGTGCGTGCCAAATTCGTAATAATAGTGTTTCCGTAGACTAAAACTGGCAAGAGTTTTCCGCATTAAATTTTCAATACACTCGTACTCAAAAAATAAGCTACAGATACTAAAAGAAAAGGTGCGAATGTAAAACAAGGAATAAAACATACAATTTACGTATGAAGTGGAGGTTGCATCGCTGAATGCAAATAGACAACCAAAATTAGCATAAAGCGCAATCCCACAGTCACACCACAGCGTCTTAAAAAGGCGCATGCCTGACCTATGCGCCAGTTCGCAGGCAGCTCTAGTTCAGTGTAATCCGAGATATTCAAAGCGGAAAGCATGGACTGAAGACACTTTCTTGCCCGATGAAATGCGTTGGAGGGCTGTTGGGGCGTTGTAAGCTGATGTAAGACAATCAACTGTTGCGAGAGAGCTTAATGGGCATCGTAGTGTCATCAATAGGCTGTGGAATCGTTACCAAAGTGATCAAAATCTCTATACAAGACGTGGGCCTGGACGCCGGAGGGTTACAACAAAGCAGACGATTGCTTCCTGTTATGTGCTAGACGCCGTAGATCGCTAACAGCACGGCCGCTGACGTCGCACATCTCTGCTGCTACAAGACGGCCCATATCCCCGCAGACTGTCGTTTCCATTACATAAAGGTGGATTGTTCCCCGACGACCTGTGTTTTTTGTTCTTTTGTTCCCATCGCATGACCCAAGTAAAATCTGAAAAAATAGCTTTAAAATTTTAGAAACTAATTGCAAATTAAGGGAAAGTATCTTGGCGTTAAATTTATGGACAATCTGACTAGAAAAACTATAATAGTAAATTAAGATTATCACGACTCTTTTTGATGGAAAAATATTCTGCATAACTGTAAGAAAGCAACATTTCCGAAGGTTTCCAATAGCTAAAAATTTGATGTGGACGTAGCGTGACTTCCTTGTACGCTTATTAAATTATACACACTTTTTGTTGCATTTCATTTGAATTTATTCCCTCGAGTTTCATTAGAGATATATTTCTCATTCTATCAATTTAGTTCTCACTTCACAGGACGGAAAAAATACACAAAATATCTTCATTAAAAATTGTAAAATACAGAAAAGCCTAAAACACCAAATACAGTTAAAAAATTTTTACAATTAAAATTAGAGTTTCTAAGCAAAAACAAGCAATTCGGCCAGCGAGCAGGAAGACAGATTTTTCGGTGCACAAAATTGAAAGTTTACTTTGGGTCCCATTCAGCAAAAAGACATTGAAATTGGTGCAGAAACTAACTCAATTCACTAGTCTACTGAGTTTCAAATATAAACAAATGACGTCTTCGTTAGGCTTAGTAGCACTTAAACAACTTTTAAATTGCTTATAATTCTACAACTATTGCAAGCAGATTAACTAAAGGCATAAAAACCTTAAGCGGAACATAAGAACAACATAATTCAATCGCTTTTAAAGCAAAATTGCACAATTTTCCAACCTAAAAGAGTAAAAAAACTGAGCTTGCGGCGTCCGGTAAGAGGATGGGTATATATATGTAATATTTCAGTTATTCCAACACATCGTGGGTGAATGGTGAGGCTATTCCATAACACGTTTTGGCAGATGTTTGACAAAGCTGGGATGATTGAACCACGGAGAAAAAATACGACTCAGGACTTTCACTTTTAACAGCATATCTTTATTTCAATTTAGAGCAAATGATTTTTTCCAGATGATTCAGTAATTGAACTACTAGATACGACTGACTTTAAACTTTAATATGTCATAACGTTCTAACAAAGAAAGAGGAGCATAGCGAAGGCGTTAGCAGGACGAAGGCGAAAAGGCATCTGTATATGAAAACTTATGACGCAACATTTATATGAGGAGGTTATGTAATAGGCGCGAATGTTCCAGAAGGTACTGGTCTAGGGGAAGATCCTGTTTTGCAGAAAATTAATTAAAGGTTGCTAGCTCGCAAAGAGCAAAGCCATCGTATTTTTACATATATATATATGTATGCATATATTTGTTGTGGCCGATAGCAAGCAAAAAGGGAGGTGCACAACTACATGTTATAGCATTACCATGCACAAAATTTCAGCGTTTGAAACTACTCTGAGTTATACGACATACATTCATGCGTGCGTATATAGATACATAGAGACGTTATGAGAAAAATCTCTTCTGAATCCAGTTTACAATCCACTTTGGAAAAACGAATCCTTCATTCTGTCCGTACATACAGATATCACGCAAAAACTTGGTTCAGATAGATTCGAGAGCGGTCAAAATGGATATTTTCGTTGAAATATGATATCGGAAATTTTTCGCGATTACAATACTTCCTTTACTTTGTACAAGAAAGTAAAAATAGCCTGATTTTTGATCAGATTCTGATATTCGTGGCAGACATTTTAAATTTAATTTAGTTTTGTTTCTCGTAGTCAATGTATGATTCTCCAATGCTTATTATTCACTGTTTTGCATCGCTTTGATAAGCAGATAGCCCTAGCATACTTTGCCATAGTCAAATAAATCAAACTGCATCTTTTCTTATATTCTTATATATTTTCACTATAATCTAAGTTCGTGTTGGCCTTTTATTATATTTTTTTCATTGAGTAGTACAAAGTGCTAACAACATAACTAAACATTACTGTCAAAAACATACAAGAACTTCCATAGTTAGTCATTTCTGTACCACACTGAAGCATCAATGGCAATCACATTTATGTATTAAAATCACCTGACAACGCAATGATATGCATATTATAAATAAAAGCGTTTTCGTATCGTTACTACTGTTACAAGAAATATATGTAATGTTTTAAGCAATATTTAGTGACACAAAGTACTACTGTACTTATTGCTCTAAATTCTCCAACAAAAGCGTCTTCTTATAATTTATCCACTGCACCATATCAATTTGATTATAAAATAGTCGATTGTTTACTTATACGAAGTAAAGGTAGTATTGTAATCGCAAAAAATTTCGGGTATCCTATTTCACCGAAAATATCCATTTTAACCGCTCTCAAATCCATTTTGACGATGTTTTGCTTGACGTCTGTACGTACGAACAGAATAAAAGACTCTTCTTTCCAAAACAGATTGTAAAATGGATTTAAAATTGATTCGGAACAAACGTTTTTCGTGACGTCCGTACTTACGTATGTATCTATGTATCTCGCATAGCTCAAAAACGAGTAGCCGTAGGACGTTGAAATTTTGTACATAGGACTGCTATAACATGTAGCTGTGCATCTCCCTTTTTCGTCATAACCGGCCGCATCATATCAAAACTAAAAGAATTTTTCATTTACTATTTTAACGATTTTCTTTTGGTTTCAAAATTGCATCTTTTGTTCCAAACTTTACCCTTTTGAGCGATTACTTTCTGGCCTAGGTTTTTTAATTTCGCCAATGAAGCCAAAATGGCAAACCTGTACGTTACTACTGTAACAAAATTTCCTTGTTTCGGTTGTAGTATAATGAAAGTGTTCCAAGTTTTTAATTTCTTATTGTGAGTTTTAATTACGTCTTTTCAACTATGTTTTATAATTTCAATTACGATTTAGATATATTGGATTATTTGTTACATATTGAAAGGTAAAATTTTGATTTATTTTTTTCAACTATGTTTTATAATTTCAATTACGATTTAGATATATTGGATTATTTGTTACATATTGAAAGGTAAAATTTTGATTTATTTTTTTCACTGAAGTATTTTATTATTTCACTTTCGTTTTCAATTCTTTATATCAAATAGAATTCCCTTTATTTAAGGTTCAAGGTTCTAATTAAAATTTACTTTGTTTTTCCTTCGCTTTGGGGAAGAGCCAGAATTTTCAGGTGAACTATTATATTAAAATACATTGAAATGGTTCATCGGCTAATTCTGGATACAGAACAGCAAGGATTTTTGTTTAGAAGAGAGATTTCAGTTGGTTTTAATGTTTTTTTTCCCCGATGAAGTGGCATTGAAGTCGATTAAATTCCTCTTCTTTTGAGTTATTTAAATTTCTTTAAATTTCTTAAAAAATTCTTGAACTGGGGTATGCCTCTTTAAAAGTTTTGTTTTTAAGAATTTAAAAATTTTTTTGTTGCATTCATAGGATTGTTTGGAATTTATTAATTATGAATTTCAATAAACTAATTACTTTGAAAAAGTAGTTCTAAATTTCTTACTTTATGTCTTTACTGATATTTTTTCAGTAGCTTAATGCGCGAAAATACTAGGCATGTTTATATTTTGTTTTTTAAAAAAAATGCGTGTGTGTGCAAAATATAAAATATCCAACTTTCTAAGAATAATTTAACATTAGTCTTTGAACTCCTCTTCGGCTTCCTTCTTCCTTCTAAAGTTAGCAAAGCTATAATTTTCTTATGTAATCCTTATTTTCTGAAAAGTGATCCGTCATTGCGCATTTATTGCTGGAATGCTGTCGATGAAATCTTAACCCAGCACCAGAATATTAATTTGCTATCCATCTGAAATTTAATTTGCTTAATATAAACACTCTTCTAATGCGATTCGAAATGTAATCTGTATAAAAATCTTTGCTGGGCAATTTCGGTGTTCTCTAAAATTGCTTGCTTATTTCAGCTACTACTGATCATCATGAACAGAAGCCTCATCTGCATTGTTATCAATCTGTTCGCTTAATCACATCTTGTCCGCAGATTTTATTTCTACCTTGGATATTTTCGCGCGTTCCCATTACCTTATTGCACTATGATTTAGCGCCATTGATCAAGGAGCCTATTAATCATAAATCGCTCTCCTATCCGCTTTTTGCTTTAGTGTTGTACTGTGTATACAAAATTAGAAAAATACAAAAAATAAAAAATTGTAAAATACAAAAAAAAAATATTAAAACCTGTATTTAATGTGTACACCACATGACTTCCTTGTATGGAATATTAAACTATATGCATTTTTTGCTGCATTCCATTTAAACTTATTATCTCGAATTTCATTAGAGATATATTTCTCATTTAATTAATTCAGCTCTCACTCCGCGGCAAGGTAAAAATTTGTAAAACCTCAAAAGATCTTTATTCAAAATGGCAAAATATAGGAAAATATAAAACACCAAGTACCATTAAAGTAATTTACAAAAATTTTACAATTAAAGTCAGAGTTTCTTCGCAAAAACAAGCAATTGCGCCAGCAGGCAAAAAGGCAGATTTTTCGGTGAACAAAACTGAAAGTTTACTTTTGGTCTCGTTCGGCAAAAAGACACTGAAGGTGCAGAAACTGACTTAATTCACTATGCTGCTAAGTTCAAATGTAAACAAATATGGCTGCTATGGTGAAACAATTAGGCTTAGCTGCACTTAAAGAAACTGAAATTTAAAGTAAAATATAAATAAAAATGAAACAAGTTAAAAAGTAAATCAAATTAAGTTGTTTATAATTCTACAACTATTGCATGCAGATTAACTAAAGCATAAAAACCTTAAGCGAAACATAATAAGAACAACATAATTCAATTATTTTTAAAGCAAAAATACAGAACTTACCAACATATAAGAATACTAAAACTGAGCTGACGGGCGCCAAATAACAGAGTGAGCACGCACACACGCATACATATGTATATATATACTTTTCCTGCGGCCGATTGCAAGCAAAAAGGGAGATGCACAACAACATGTTATAAAAGTCTTATATACACAGTTTGAACGTTCTGAAGCTACTCGTTTTTGAGCTATGCGAGACATATACATAAATACGTACATACGTATGTACAGACGTCATAAAAAATCTCTTCTGAATCCATTTTAAATCTTTTTTGCAACTCGTTTTGGAAAAAAAATTTATTCTGTTCTTACGTACAGATGTTACTCAAAAACACCGTTAAATTGCATTCGATAGCTGTCAAAATGGATATTTTCATTGAAATATGATACCTGAACATTTTGGCGATTACAATACTTACTTTACTTCAAACAAGGAAGTAAAAAATCAAAAATTATGATTTCAGTTTTTCCTGTACCTAAACTTTCTAGAGCCATGGCTCCCTCTAGCTCAGCAATTCTTAATCAGTGGTACGGTAGAGAAAAATAGGTGATAGGCAAAGGAACAAAGTATTTTTTACCATTAAATTCAGAAATTAAGTACATTAACATCCTGTTTAAGTTTTTTCTCTAACAGTGGTAAATTTATGCAATGTGAGCTTTGTTCGACTTCAATAGCCGCTCATAGACTTTAGCAAAATAATCCGTTTTCATTTTCACAAATACTGTTTTAGCTCTAGACATAACAAAATTTGTCATAAATGATGTTTTTAAAATGAGTAATAGGAAGGTGTACTTAATAGGAAATACAAATAAGTTCCTATAAAAAGATACTTGTACCTCATTAATTCTTTTAGAATTAATCGATTTATTAGCATGGCCGTACTTTATGTCTCCACCATTTCCGGCTCATATTACTTTATTTTCATTTGGAATCTTTTTTTTATGTTGATTTGCTCTCTCTAATAGCAACTATTTTGTCTTCTTGTTGCTTTGAAATTCCGTACTTTTCTACGCGATTTGAGAATATCGTTGTTTGTCTTTGAAAACTCGTAATATATTGTGCATTTAATTATTTGTGAAAAATAATAAAACAAACGTATGGTATGATTGACTGAGTGGAAAAGGAATGATTCACATGTGATGGATCCAGGACAATGTACTAGCAATAAGAATATTGAAAGAAAAGAAAAATTGTTTATAGAAAATATAATGAAAGTTATTTATTTATTATTTTAATTTGGATTATAATAATTTAATTATTATTTTAATTTATTTATTAAGTTTTTTGGTTTTTCTTGGAATGCAGATGAAATGGTCCGTCAAACTCAAAGTGTTGTTTTCGGTGAACTATTATCCAATCAAAGTATCCAACCATCGTTTCTTAAAAGACATTTTAAATCTAAGCGTGCCAATTTAAAGGATACATCTAAAGGATATTTTAAGAGAAAATTATCGGAATTCAAAAACAGTAAACGAGTAATGAAATTTCTTGTTACTTTACGTGAAAAAGCTTTGGAAGCTGGTTACCTCGTAAGCCTAAGATGTGCCAAGATTGGGCAGGCTCCCACTATTGGAGAAAACCTCATATTACCAGCAGCTAAAGATACCGTTTTAACATTATTCAACGAAAAAGCGGGTAATGAACTTAATAATATTCCGTTATCAAATGGTATAGTAAATCGACGAATTCATGAAATATCAAATTCCATAAAAGAGACACTTATTAAAAAAATTAAACACAGTGATTATTTCGCATTGCATTTCGATAAAAGCACTGATATAAAGAACTTTGTTCAATTATTAGTTTACGTACATTTCGAAGAAGATAAAAGAAATGGCGAAGAGAATTTATTTTCTGAATCTATTCATGATAGAGCAAATGGAAATGAAATTTTCAAAGTAATTGACAGTTTATGTTTGACAGTTTGTGTGACAGTTTTATGTGTATGATATTCCTTGGAATAAGTGCATTGCCATGCAGTGACGGAGCTCGCAATTTAACTGCAAAGTATTCCGGAATAATACGAATATACTATTATTTCTCAAATAAAGAAAGTCGCACCTGAAACTAAATTTGCTCACTGCTCTATTCATCGTAGCTTTAGTAGCCGAAACAATCCTCGAAAACCGGAAAATCTTTTTCAATCATGCTGTGAAAATTGTTAATTTTATTAAAAGTAGAGCTTTGAATTCAAGAATATTTACGATTTTATGCCAAGAGATGGGCAGTGAAAACGCTTTTGTTATAGTCCGAAGTAGGATGGTTATCCAGAGGCAAAGTTTAAAATCGTCTTTTTGGACTTCGATCAAAAGTTCAAATTTTCCTCTGTGATTCAAAATTTGAACTGCAAAAATGTTTATTTAGTGAATTATGGTCGGCTCGTTTAGCATATTTAGATGATATATTTTGGAAAGTTAAATGAATTAAATTTAGAATTACAAGGACAAAGTGTTAATTTGTTTATCATCAGAGAAAAAATAAATGCAATGATAAAAGAACTGGAGCTTATAATCAAAGATTTGGATAATAATAGTGTAAGCTTTTTACCTCTTTTAGAAAACTTGCTAACCGAAACTAATTTAAAAATAAAAGAAAAATTAGCATCTGACATTAAAAATCATTGTTGTTCATTAATAAATAATTTCAACATGTATTTTCCCGAAGATTATGAAAATGAAAATTGGATTAGAAATCCATTTTGTTCAAGTATACCTGAAATTTTGTCTCGCGATGAAAAGAACAATTGATACAAATTTCCTGTGATCGAGCTCTAACTGAGGATTTAAAAAATAACACCTTGTTAACCTTTGGATAAACAGAAAAAAGAATTTAAAGGCATTACAAATAAAGCTATTAAATTTTATCGCTTTTTTGCACAACCTATTTGTGTGAACAAGGATAATATTATATTTGAAAGGATAATATTATATTTTATCTTCCATATTATATTTGAAAAATAAACACAGAATAAAATTAAAAGTGGTTTCTAATTTACTGTTAAAACTAAATGAATCAACACCAGACATCAAGAAATTGATCTTTCTTAAACAGGTTCAAATTTCGAACTAAATTTTAGAATTAAGTGTTATAATTTAAATTTTGATAACTAAAATCGTCGCCAATTTTTTTGTCTAACTTTTTATGTGTGCTTATTTAATACGAATAGCCAATAGGTTGTGCGAATGGCAAAATATATATATTTTTTAAAAATTTCCTTTGAGATATTGAAAAATAATCATTGTAAAATGTAGCAATGGTACTAAAGTTTTTCAGCGTTAGTCAAAAGGTTGAGAACCTCTGCTCTAGGTGTTTCCTTTTTAACCATTTCCCTATTTCCGCTCTCTATCTAGTTTATTCTCATTGTGAAGGCAAATGGTTTTGGATCATAGGTGCTCCGTAAAACATAATCCTTGGTCCTCTCTCTCTCTTTGTTTTTTTTCCTTTGATCACCTCCTCTCTTTACTCGCTGTTCTAAGCACCTCTTCTTTTTGCTCGCTTTTTTTGCTCCGCATTCTCTTTCCCCTGTTTTGCCTTGCCGCTAGCCACGGAAAATTTACTTTCTGCTTCTTCCATTGTCTAAGAAGATGGAAGCTGTACAAAACTGTGAGGTACATGTCGCACCCATAAATGATGCTTGTGAATCTGCTTATGCGTATAAAGACTTGCACTATTACGAACATAAAATTATGTGTTCAAATCAGCGACCACGTCTGAAAGCTTTTCTTTATCGTTCCCTTATCTTAAGTGTCCACGCAGCTGTTTCTTGAATCTTCAAGCCAAGTATCTAAAATATTACATATATTTATATATTTTAATGGCCAAGCGCTTTATTGAATAGCCATCAGCCTTGCGCCACTACAAGGGACGGAAGTGGTGGCCATTTCATTATGGCCACCGCTGTCACCTATATATATATATATATGTCATATTTCCGGAAGCATAGAAGAGGAATCGGCTTGCAGTCGTCCTGGCAGAAGAGGAATTTTTGGGTGCGGAGTTAGCACCGATACTTTTAGCATCTTTCGATAGTCGAGTGGATAGATGGAAGAAGATGTTGACACAATCCAAATTCAGCTAATTATCACCTTTATTTCTAGCACATTAGAATCAATTCTCGTGGACAATATACTTTTGGATCATAAACAATTACAATCGTTTCTCATATACGCAGATTAACGGAGGCGGCGACATCCTTTTAGACGGAGAAACAGAGCAGTGGGGATATTTTAGCAGTAATGCTGGGAAAAGAAGTGACGTAATTATCTGCCAGAGTTATTTATACCAGAGTAGGTGCGATTCTAGAGACAAGCTATGATTGGTTAATATTAGTTTGGGTTTCCCTTCAGTAGCGTTACATAACGTAGAAAAATCTCGAATTTGGAAGAACACCAAATTTAGGTTTAAATGTTAATTTTGAAATCGCCAATTTTTTTTTAAATCAGCTATCGTATTTTGTTTTATCTTGTTTGTTTATATATAAATAATTTGTTTTGTTGTTTTGTTTATATATACATAATTTCCCACCATGTTACCCGCTCAGTATTTATTAGTCTTATATAATGGTAAATTGCCCCTTTTTTACTTTAAAAGGGGTTGAATTATGTTGTTTGTATGTCCCGGTTAAGGCTTTTACACCCTTAGTTAATCTGCCCTCAGTAGTTGTAGAATTATCAACAGCTTGAAAGCTTAAGTGGCGCTAGACCTAACGAGCTGCCGTTTGTTCACATTTGAAACTCGTAGCAAAAAGTGTATTAAGTCAGTTGGCTGACCATCTCCAGTGTCTTTTTGCACAGTGGACAGAAAGTTAACACTCAATTTTATATAACGAAAATTTTATTTTCCTACCTCTTGGTCGAATTGCTTCTTTTTGCGTACAGTCTTTAATTTTAACTGTACATTTTTTTAACTGTATTTGGTGTTTTAGGTTTTTCTATATTTTAGAACTTTTAATGAAGATGTTTTCAGTTTTTATGGATTTTCCCTTTCTGGGAAATAAGAACTTAACTGATTGAATGAGAAATATACCTGTAATGAAATTCGAGAAAATAAACGGAGTACAGCAAAAATTGTGTATGATTTAATAGGCCATACAAGGAAGTCATGTGCTGTCCATATCAAATGTCTCTTATTAAAATGTTTTAAAAAAACTTATTAAAACTATGCAAATCTACTATCCTGTTTAGAACCAAATTTACAAACATTCCTAAAGCTAGACTAAAACTAAGAAAAATATACATTTCACAAATTTTACAATTTGATTGGGAACAAACATCTGCTTCTTTTCTGGTACAAGGTATTCAGTCTTGGCCCTTCCAACTTATCTGGAAGGAAACGGTATTAGTAGTTTTCTTTCACAAGCCATTTTATTTTTCTTACCACTCTACCTTTATTGAAGTTAATTTGGCCCTCAAACAGCTTTCATTCACACAAAATTTAAACATCTTTCCTCCCACGCTCTCCAGAAATTGTTCTGAGTGAATTGAAAGTGTTAATGTTGTGTTTCCGCGAATTTACTCTACCATTTACACAACAGCTATAATTTATTAGGGCTTGACATTCGAGACCTCAGAAGACTCCTTAAACACAAAACTACCTCTAATGCACTAAAAGAGAACTTGATTTAAATTCTTAGTAAAGTATGGAGAGCCTAACTTTAAACACATTCAATCTATACTTTCTTTTTATTCATCTATCATACAAAGTATTTTGCAGTCATACTTTGACCAAAACTTACATTTTTGCTAGTTCAATTTTACAGTGCTTATATAACTGACATTAACTTTTCTACTTTCAACATTTTAACACGCAATATTTTAAAATTCACTTTACATCATAAGTTATAGTTGCTATACAAAATTTACAAACTTTTGCTACAATCTTACTAAGTAAACACATTTTCAATTGAAGTCTTTCGACTAAAAATATTCACAAATTAGTTTCTCACAACTTGAGATTTCTCAAAAAGGTATTTATAAAATAATTTCTCGCCAACTTGCGAATTCAAAAATCTTTCTGCTTAAAAGATAATTACAAACTGAATTCTCGCAAAGTTGCTAATTGAAACTTCTTGCTTTAAACGGTATATAGCAACTTTAAACAATATGACGTAATTTGAACTTTTAATGCAAAATAAGTAACCAAAGAAGGTTTTCACTTATCTTTTTGGTTTTTAAACTTCTCCATTCTTAGGTGACAGAACTGCTCGAAAGTAAGATGTCGTAGAACTTGAAGTTTCCACCTTCTCCTTGGATGGCTAGCATCCTCCATCGGAATTTCGTTTCGTTTCTTCCCTCTGTTGGTGAAACGCGCTGATTTCCTGATCGGTTCAGAATTCTGGAACTCCGGTCTTCTCTTTAGCTTCTGGCTTCGTAGCCTCTTTAGCTTCGTTGCTGGGAATCTTTAAACCTCCTCTTGGGCTTTCTGGCATGCTGGAACGGTACCGCTGCCAAGACGGCTGACCTTTTTTGCTCCAAAGTTCCTGCCTCTTTTGAAGTGGTTGTGTTGTGTTTTGGAGTTAGTAGTTTTCCTGGAACGCTATACATGGACTTTTTCCGCTTTCCCATCGGAACTTGCTTCTGCTGAAAGGGAACATTTCTCTTTTTCGTTTTCTTCTTTTTCGCTGAGCCTGGACCTTGCGGCTGCTGCTGCTGCGTTCGCTTCGCGGAAATTTCTTCGGTGCTCTCAGCTTGTTTCCTTTTTGTTGCTTGGGGATTCTTGCTCAGCGACGGAGACATCGAGGTTCTTGGCGCACTCTCAAGATCCTGCAATAAATTTTTTAGAACTTGGCACTCATTATTTGCTGGCCATTTTCTGCCTTTAAATAAAACGTGGAATAGTTTATTCTTTCAGTAATGAACGGCCCATCAAACCTGGGTTTGAATTTACCTACCCTGCTTTCGGGTGAAGACGATAAGGAATACTTTAATTTTAACACTTTTTGACCGACCGTATATTCTACATTGCGTCTATTTCTGTCATAATAAACTTTTTGTTTCTGCTTTGCCGTATCAGAATTTTTGATGGCCTTATTAATAGTATTCTCGATATCCTTCAACTTAAGTTTTTCTTGCCTTTGCGGAGCGAAAAATAACTTGTCCAGTGGCGTTAAAATTTTTCTACCTAAAAATAATTCGGGGGTGGGGGTGCGTGGTATCATGCTTTGCCATTCTCAAGGCAAAGCCTAACTCATTGACACAGCTGTCCCAACGGTCATGATAATTCTTAACATATCCCCGAATAATTCTAACTATATTCTTATTTACACGTTCCGCAATATTCGATTGCGGTCTATAAGGTACCATCTTCAGACGGTATATGCCAAGGCCTGTGCAAAGATATTCAAATAAATTACTTACGAATTGCCTACCATTATCTGATATTACTTTTACTGGGGCTCCGTATTTTAAAATATATTTGTTTAGAAACGAATCTGCTACTATTTTTCCTGAAGGGAATTATTTCCCTCATTCTGAGGAATGATGCACATTGGTTAACAGATACCTATTTTTATTTTTTCTGTTCTAGGATAGGGATCGAGTAAATCAATGCCAACCAATTTATTAGGGAAAGTTGTTTTTATGATATTTAAGTACCCGACCGGGTTGTAATTAACGTCGTTAATGAATTGACACAAGTAAGATGACCTGACATATGCATCGCCACCTCGTA
Source organism: Stegodyphus mimosarum (assembly GCA_000611955.2). Taxonomy (NCBI): domain Eukaryota; kingdom Metazoa; phylum Arthropoda; class Arachnida; order Araneae; family Eresidae; genus Stegodyphus; species Stegodyphus mimosarum. The sequence goes on along the minus strand of KK118154.1, from coordinate 116,378 downwards.
CAACTGCGGGAAAGACACCGCTTAGAAACTAATATGGTACATTCTTGATTACTCGGGTGCGGATTATCCATGCGTGGCGGGCCCACGCACTCTACGCGCGAAGGGGTGTAAAAAGGCAAGTTCGAGCATGATTTGAAAACAGCTGAATTGGATTTTGGACTTTAGTTATAAGAATTACGTTGTATAATACGTCCTGCATGTGCATGGTCGAGAATGTTTCGTGTGTATTTACGTACATATTTTCTTATTCTTTTCAGAAAGTGATTTAAAATTTTAGATATGAATAAAGAATACACAAGTGCTAAGATCAAGAAAGTTGCTTTAAATCAGTGCTTCAGTAATCGCTTATAACGGTCATAAACGGATACCGTCTCAAATGTCACACGAACAGAAGAGGCAGAGAGTAATACTGAATGTCCAAGCGAAGATCCTGGCAATTGCATTAGTCCCGAGACGGCAATAACCTGTGCTGAAACTCTGTTATACTTCATCGACCAAGGGAAATCGAATGCAGCGATGAAATAGCACTTCGAAAAATACACAGTGAAATTCAACAAAGGTTGGAAAGTTCTGGAAAACAAAGTAAAATTACGGATTTTTTTAAGAAATAAAAGCATACACTATGCATGAAAATTCACAGTTTAGATCATCCGCGTTTTCCAGTATCCGTGATTTGCTTCCCCGTCATTAGCCTGAAAAATCGAAAGTAGAATGTACTTCGAAAATGAGATTGCCATCACAAATTTCGGGAACTAAAAATATTGAAATGTGTAAAACTGTAAAGCATTAAAAAATTTTAAAAACTTATGATTCAGTGCTGATTGAATTACGTAAATATGCCATAAGAAGCACCTTTCTTTAATTATAATCTTGCTACAAATATTTACATAAACTAACAGTTGGACATATTGTAAATTAAATGTATATTAGTTTATAACATCAGATTTTTACATGTTTAAAAATTAAATAAATATTTAAATTACTTTTCGGTGAAATTACTTTCAATTCTTGAAATTTACTTTACTTGAAATTGCTTTCAAGTCGCTTAAATATTTAAGCAATTACGGATTGAATATATCTTTAAATCTTATGTGCGAATGGTAAATTAAAAGTTTTATATTTGTGAAAACACCTGCCAATTATTACTTATCAATTTTTTCCTCTTCTTCTCCTCCATTAGTTTTGCCAGAACAGGATTTTATATGGTTAATGAGAGCAATTCTTTCTTTTCGAAGATGCATTAAAAAGGGCAGAAAAGACATACATTGAGTGTGTGTAGCATTGAAAGTAGAATGATGGACATATACAGAGCTGATTTATCTTAAATTGCAATCTGCCATTCAAAAATATTATGCAATTTGTTTTGAACTACATAATAATAATGAAACAATTTACCGCCTTATTAATAAAGGTGGCTTGTCTAACTTTATCTAATTGCATCCTTTGCCTCTTTCAACACCAACCCTGGACGGGATTGGTTTCCTTGTAATCGTCCTTCGACGCAGTAAGGCACAATTGGGACCAATTATGGATCTCGTTCATCTTCATTTTAACCTCATTCTCGACTTAATTCTTCTCACTTGTCGGACGCAAAGAACCCAGGGACGAGTGGGAAATTTTAAAGAGGCGAGTCGACTAATCACGGCCCGTTCCATATTGGGCTAGTTCCCTTTTATTTCAAACGTATTTTAATCTATTCAGAAAAGGATTATTATCTATTAAAAATAACCACTTTCAAGCTTTATGTGTGTATGAACATTTAAGTATTTGTCAGCTTGCTAGCCGTTCTGTCTAAATAAGGCAAGTCAGAATAAGAACATTTTGGTCAAGCATTTTGTTCGAATTAATGGAAGCTTAATTTTTAAAACTGAAATGAAATAAGTAAATGACTAGTATAACATATTAAAAAAATTGCAAATTATTTATAGAAATGAATTATACTTCAAAGAGTCATCCATTTATCCTGGTTTGCAAATTATGATTATTACCTACGCTTAAGGTCCAGATTTTAAGGCTCTCACAAATCAGTCCATAATTTATTATAATCCAATTCTTGTTTCAAAAAAACTGGATGTTGAAAACACGTAAAAGGCTTTATGCCTAAGGCTTCAGGCTGTCGTAAGGGGACCTGATGGTTAACAGAGACAGCTCCCACGCTGTTGGAGCAGGTTCAGAACTTTGGCATTCATTGTTTCAGACCATATTGTTGTTTCTAGCTATATTTTTGACTGCATTCTGAAGGCGTTTAAATTTATTAGCACAAAAGTCTCTTTTGAGAAATCGGTGGAGGAAAGATAAGAGGAGTAAGAAAGTCCTGAATTTCAACTTTTGAAGTATTCTTGATTAAAACTGGAATGAAGCTAACAGCCTTATTACTGTTACCACTAGAACCAACTACCAATTAGAGTGATTGAAGATACTAATAATATTTTCCGTTTTAATGATGGATAAATAGTTAGCGTCATTTTTTTTTACTCTACGCGAAATTCTTTGGAAAATGTAAAGTGTGGAATTTACTAGTGTAGTCACTGGCACTGAAATAATGCGAGAAGCGAATTGGATTATGAAGATGTAAGTAAACTGCTTAATTTCCGCAAAGCAGTTAAGTTGGTATGATAGCCCATAACTATAATAACAGCGTACATGCAAATAAGTTGAGGAGTGAGAAATAGAAGAGAATGTTATGACGAAGAAGCAAACTGATCCATAATTATACATATCATTATTTCGAAGCTCTTCTGCCTGTAATGACATTAATAATTTTACTACGTTGAATCTTCCCTCTACTCAATAATATTTGATCCAAAACAAGAATAAATTTATCCTCGACATTTGGTGATAATGGGATACTTTTCTTGATTAATGTATTTCCAAAAATCTTCCTCAAGTTTTCTGACTTTTAAGGTTAGGTGTGTTTGCAGAGTAATAATTTCATTTTCAAACACCATTTTTCCCTCAATATTAAAGGTGTCAAAATGTTGCCGAAATATATTTTTATATTTAATTATTTTAATTAAATATTTTTATTTAGTTTATATAATATTACATTTAAATCCTTTTGAAAAGGAAAAGACAAATACCACACAGTAACGTTTTCAAAATAACGAAATCTGGCTTCAGTTCCATCACTCTCTATATCACTGCAATGTATTTTTCAATGTCATAATTATAATTCTGATGTTTTTGTTGGTCGTTAAGGATCTTCTAATAGAGTATGAAACTTTTCTTTTGTATGGGTTAATACAACTGATCATTTATTGTTTTGTATTTTCTGTGCTATTCTAAATTTAAATCACTTAATTGCGGTGTAAGGAACGCTAAGTGAGCTAAGTATCATGATTTAAATTAGCGCGTTATTGATCTTGTTCTCCGAGATCTTGTTCTTCTTTTATCTCAGTTGATAAGTCTCGAAATTATTGCAGAAATATACTTTCACTTTGCCACCTTAATCGGTATCAGTCCGTAAAGTAAAAAAGTGTCGATTTGACTAACCTTAGATCGGTATATAATAATATTTCTGGCAGTCCTTCGCAAGCTGGAAAAGACGCCGTTTGAGGAAACTTCTTAGAATGGAATTAAAAATTTTGAAGGCTATGTCCATTATTTCGTTTGTATGAAATCTTTTAATGGCTAGCATTCGTTAAATCATCGATGGTGGCTAAAAAAAAATTGGGTTCAATCCTAGAATACGCTGCGCCAGTCGATACGTTGTTTACTTGTCGTAGGCTTAGACACGCCTTCTTATGACGTAATATTAGCTACGCCTCTGCTTAAAATCAAGTTATAGGTATGCTATAGCTTCATATTTAAAGAAAATTTAAATTATATTTTAATTGAGTTGAAATACCAGGTTTATAATGTTCTGCGCGAGAATTTTTTCATTATAAATCTACTTTTGTATGTTGTGTGGTACTTTTAACATTTAACGCAACGAGTTATCTCTCAAAAATGTATTACTAAGATACCAAACGATTGAAAACGATCATTACCAAACGATTGAAAATTTTGAATAATTGATTCAAAAATTATAACCGTAACTGCTCAAAATACAGAAAAGAATTCTTTTGCTTAAAGAATGTTTTGATTATTGATGAGTCTGATTCGGTGCTTTCTGCAGAATGAATAATTATCTGAATCTGGATTTTTTTTATCAGTTGGCGGGAAAATGTAAAAAACGAGTGATTGAGCGGTGCATGGAGAAACGTTTGATTGCAATATACTCTGCTAAAGAAGAGAACTGAAGGTAAGTTTTATTTATTATTATTGATTTGAGTAAAATATCGTATGATTGTCAAGTATGGCAATTTGGATGTTCGGTAGTTACTTTATTCTGGTAGCTTTATTTTCGTTTTGTGTCATTTTTCTTGATATATTTTTTTTTACAACTCGAATCAATGGAGTTGGTTATGCGGGAATTTCTGCAATTCTCTGATTTTTTAAGCGAAAGCAGATTTCTAAATTTATTCTATGTCTCATTTTTTAAAGTGAAAAGAGATCGATTTGTACATGGGCAAAGCCAAGGTAGTGCGCAATGCCGACTTTGTGCAATTATCTTATTTTTTTAAGTGAAAATAGATCGATGTGTACATGGACACGGAGTCTGTGCAATTCTTTGATGCTTTTCGAGCAAATAACTATCGTTGTGCACATGGACAAAGCTAGATTGTGTGTGATACCGAGCAGTAATGCAACGTATTTTATGTGCAATGTTTAATATATCGTTTGTGTATTTTAAATTAGTATTTTTGTTTTAATTGTAAATTATATTTTAGACATTTTTTTATTTAAATTGTATTTTTAATATGTTGATAATGCTGTCCGATTTACAATAAATATCGACAGTCCAACGATCTACTCAACAGTAGCAAAACTGTAAACTTTGATCCTATAAGTTACTTTCACCTCATTATTTTAATACGTAGTGTTTGCTATTGTAATTGCACTTGATAATATAAGTTCATTGATAATATGTGTGTGTGTGTGTTAAGTATTGCTTAGTGTTCTAAATTTTTTTTTTCAAATAATATTTATTTTCTTTCATTCTGAAAAATTAGATTTTTTTGCATATTAATGTGTAGAATTCTAGTATACTTACAGAGAATATGACGTGATTTAGGAATTTAAGAAACTGATATGAAATCTGTGTATGATGTTTATATGCAATAAAAAATATTTTTCTTTTTTATTAATGTAAAGTTTAAAATTTTTAGAAAATAAAGAAGATTGTTTACTTACTGGTATTTAAGGGACTGTGTCGTTATATAGCAACAAGGTAATTTGTAAAAATGATAAAATTAAAATGCTCCATAACATAAATTTAAATTTAAAAAAAAATCTTTTTTATTTGTATGAATGCTAAAGCTTAAATATCTTTGAAAATACTGAAGCTGTATGAAATACAAGTAAGGGAAACTGCCGCGTTGTTTACCGTTTTAATAATTGGTAGAATTCGTTTACTGTATCATGGTAATTTTAAATGTAAACAATTTATAATACTTATTGTCAGTAACGCCTAAGCTTAACTGTTAGAAATGTAAATTTAAAGTAAAGAATTTGATGTTAATTTACAATAATAAACAATTCATTATTGTTATTTTTAGGAGAAAATAGAAAGTACGAGTACGTAAATGCGAGAATACATTGTGAGGTCACAAGCTTAGTCCCACCCATTTATGGATGTCACGCAGCTCCGCCTTCTCAACTTTGTTTATGCAACGTGTTCTGAGCTTTCACCAAAATTTGTAAATTCATCATCATTTTAGTATGGAGTTACAAATGCATTTGTGCGGCCTGACAAGCTCCTGTTCTATCGCTTGTTATTGGAACTAATTAAAATTAATTTTAAAAGCGGCAGTTTCAAATTTATGAGAAAGTTGTTGAAGAGCTGAGTACACCGTTAGTCTTTTCTGTCAATGAAATTACACTCCACAATCTTTCTTCATATGCATAATCTTTAAAAACCATGCGAAGAAACATTAGTAATTGTATAGCATCACTTTATGCCTGTTAGTTTATCAAATTGAAGAGAAAAACAAGAACATCAATGAATGTCGTTTTATAATTGTTCTGTTATTATACCTTTAATTGCAGCAATAATCTTATCCTTAAAATCATTAAAAATTGAATTTTACAATTCTAAGAAAGTTTCTTTAATAAATTCCTCGTCAGAAAATAGTTTATTTTATTTTATTTGCCTGAAATGGCTTACGTTAAATTAAAATTGACGCAATAATCATTGCAAATGCTTTCAGCGTGGGCTTTTTAGAAACATTTTGTTAAGCTTTTAATTGAGATTTAAAATCCTTACATTTCTCCTTCAAGTTACTATTTTGTAGATAATCTGTTTGATATATCAACGTTAAAAAGTGTGTCTCCAAATAACCCTTTTCAGTAACGGCTACGACTGGTTGGTTGTTGGAATGTGGCATTACAAACAGGGACTACTTTCTTAAGGGGAAGAATGCCTTCGCGGAGGACCTTTCGAGAAACATTGGCTCGTCTTCAATTTACACATTTAGGAAAACCACAAAAAACGACCATGCAACCATCCTGTTTGCCTATATTCGAACCCAGGACGAAGTAGCAGCATTCGGCAGTCTTAACCATTCGGTCACTGGTGGAGTAATGACAGTTACGTAGAGATCGCCTATTAAATACCAACATTAATTTTAAAAAAGTAATCAAGCTCCCATTTTCCATGAAAATAATATGTCTTCATATTTTTCGGGGAGGTATGGTTATTACTGAGCGGGTATTAAAATGCAAAGGAAGTATAAAAGTAGACAATTTTAATTTAAAACATAGAAAGATGATACTTACAATTAGGCAGAACAGTAGTGTTAATAAAAACTGACGTTTCTTTAAACGTAACTACAATGTTATTACTACAATGAGTATTAAATACTAAACAAGGAACACATAATGCCAATTTATGTATTCTTACACCGAGGATTAAAAGAAAACCCGTCAAGGAACTCTCTAAATGGCGTGTTGAAAATCGAATTGATTGTAATCTATCAAAAATCATTTCGCGATCGACCAGTCGATCCTGATCGATTTATTGACCTTTCCTGATCTGCATTACAGAACTTGAAAAGAAAATTGAGAAATGAGCCTGTATTAACTAAAACGCCTTAAAAAAACACATATTCTTGCTTCTTTTATTGTGGATCGAGATACTTAATATCGTATCGATTCCCATATTTTATCTCCTTTGTTTACTACTTTTCTACCTCTTTAATATAGAGGAAAAATTTACGCAATACGTAGTCTGTTTGCCGGAGAGATTACATAATATAATGCAACATAAAGCGCATATCACATGTACTAATACTACCATGTACTGTATTTGAAATAGGACAGTTAATTTCAGTAACATTTTATTTTCTTACACTTCTTGTTCTGAATATCCATACTTTTTATGCTATTATCATAAGTTTTTAAAGCGCACGCTGGAAAAGCTAAGAAAATTACACAACAGTTATAAATATACGAATAAATATAATATATGTCATTAGTAATAACAGTTGCTAATTATGGTGTAAATGTTCAACTGTAATTTTATAAATTGTTACTAAAAAATAAACTGAAACTCTTATGGAACCTCAAAAAGACTACAGTTCTGAGAAGTGCCAATCTGCCTAGCCGAACGGATGGTAAATAAAATTTTACATGCTGATTGACAGTATTTGCGAAGGCACGTGGATGATAAGTATTCTGATAGAGTAATACAATGTAACCAATGTTGACAAGGTAGCAAAAAAATAAGCACTGAATTACAGACATTTCTAATGTCCAAAGGTAAAATCTGATTTTTTTTTTTAGGAAAACATGATTTCCTAAAACCTTGATTTCTTGATTTGATTTCAGGCTCAAGTTGTTGCAATCTAGTAATGCTGCGGTGTGTACATACAAGCTGATCAAGAAATTAAAACAGCGTGATTTTTATAACGGAAAATGGTAATTTTGTATAAGTAGGAGCATTTAAATTATATAAGAATTGTAAATGTTCCAGTTTCTACGAATCAAACGTTGCTGATATACAGACTACCGAGAAATTACACAAACATTTTGTTTTGTCTTTTTAAATCGGAATAATACCTTCTGATACCATCTAATAAAACTACACCTTTTGCCAATTCAAATATAAAATTAAGGCAAGAAGCATATGAAATTTGAAACTGCAATATTGTTATCGTGTTATATTGTTATTTTAAAGTTTTGTTTTTGACAGCAAGAGCAGAAGAATTAAATAGAAAATCTACAATTAAGATGCATATTAATATACATCATCATAAGCGTATTTGATTAACTATATTAATGATATAAAAGTTAACAAAAATTGTTATTATGGAACGGCACTAGAATGCATTGTTTTTAAAAGGTTCATACTGAAGATAAATAACCATACTTTTCTAATTTGTGAGAGGAAGTAGCATATTATTGTAATTAAGATAAACAAAAGAACAGGTATTTATTGAAAGTTATCCTTCAACACGCATGGACTTTGCCGAAAGTGTAAATGAACGAAAATACGTCATCAAAAATGAATTCATGAAATTAAAAGAAGAACCCAGTGTATTTACTTTGAAAGTTGAGTAGTTAAGTAAGTTGAATAGTATATATAACGCATAGTTAGGTAAAATAACCGACATTGGTCAGAAATATCGAAATATTAAGAAAATGTGAAAGAGCTTTTGAAATCTAATAGTTAAAGCAATTTTTTCTAGTTTATGAAATCGATTTGAGTCCGACTCAAACTTCTCAAAACTTATTCTTCTAACACGTCCGGTATCCAAAAATACAAAATCACAAGTAGCAGTTTGGTGTTGATCCAAGACTGCTTTTGTTTTGGCTATAACGGACTACCGCCGCGTTCGAGCCGCGGCCGTCCCTCGATCAATTCCCCGTAGCCAAATCAAACGGCCTCGTCTGCGCCCTTAAGAATGGCCTCTCCCGAAAGGACAAACATTTGGCGCTGTACCAGGACGGAGGGAGACAGACTGGCGATGCGGATGTTGAGGGGGATGTCGTGGGTCTACTAGAGGTTATGTCTGGAGGATTTAGCAATTTGTAATAGCCGTGTTCTCTAGGAAAGCCTTTGTTAACGCATGCCAAATGCATGAACGCAACTGCATGACTTAATAAATATACGAATATTTTGTTCTTTAGTTAATGGCTCCGAAATAGATGTTTGAACAATGTTGCGATTTTGATTAAATTCACAAAGGAAACCAATTCGTGTACACGTTACACAAGGAGAAAACCACGAAAATGCCCATAGAACCAGCTCGTTCGCGAAATTCGAACCTCGGACCGAACTACCAGTGTTCAGCGACTTTTCCGCTCGGCCGTTGGTGAACATTTATAAGAATGAGAATGGAAAATTATTATTTTCCGTCTACCAGATCCAAATTCTTAATTTTTCTTTGATTTCTTTGATAATCCATGTTGTACAAAAGCAGCAATTGGTCTACTTGACACATTTCTGACTGATCGAGGAGATCTACTCCATTTCAAGGTTAAGTTTGCTGATTCAGGCAAAGCACATAAATATCACTTGCCTAAAGGAAATCATAGATTTATGACAAGCCTTTTTAATCAAAACAGACTCTTATTCGTGTTACACATGGGGAAATACCTGCAGCGAAGTTATGCTCCGGGATTTGATTCCGGGCAGAACTAACAATGTTCGTTTTTTTATCCGCTTGCACCTGGTGGACTTTCTCAATCCGTGGTTCATAGTTGTTTCACTGTTACAAGGCCCTTTAGGACTTTCTTGCTTTAAAAAAACACCGATTTAAAACTCTGCCTCTGGATTTCCCATCCTACTTCGGAATGTAACAAAAGGGTTTCAAGTTTACTGTCCATTTCTTAGCATAAAATCGTGAATATCCTTGAATTTAAAGCTTGGCTTTTAGTAAGATTAACAATTTTTATAGCTTGATTCAAAACGATTTTCTGGTTTTCAGGTATTGTTTTGGCTACCAAAGTTTCACAACGAATGGAGCACTGAGTAAATTTAGTTTCAGATGCGACATTCTTTATTTAAGAAATAACACCGGAAAGTTTTCTTGCTAAACCCCGAACTTCGCTAATGCATACGACAATGCACTATTCCAAGGAATATCATTGTCAGACATAAAACTGTCAATTACTTTGAAATTTCATTTGCAGTTGTTCTATTATGGAGAAATTCACAAAATAAATACTCCTCGGCAATTCGTTTATCTTCTTTGAAACGTATGTAAACTAATAACAGAATAAATTTCGTTATATCAGTACTTTCATCTAAATGCAATGAGAAATAATCACTGTGTATTATTTTTTGAAGGCGTTCTCTGTTACGGAATTTACCATTTCATGACTTCGTTGAGTTCTGTATCATTTGATCATCATTCATTATCCGGTTTTTCGTTGATATCTTTAGCTGCTGGAAATATAAGGCTTTCTTCAAAAGTGTGAGCCTGCGCAGTCTTGGCAATTCTTAGGCTTACTATGTAAAGTTTTAGTTAAACTAACAAAGTTTTATTTTAATTTTCCCTTTTCTGTTCTCATTTCAACTTCCCGTTAGAATAAGCGCGCGTTTCAGCTTTACGCTAATTTGAAGTGGAGCCAAGTTATATTTAAACGAAATGTAGAAACCTTTCAGTGTGAGAGAGCTTTTAGTCTCAGACAACTGTTACTCTATTCAGCATTCGCCCGACTAGCTAGGATTTAAATTCTAAGTTGTAGCGCTGTTACGTGATTACTTATTGAAGTAATTCCAAGTGCGTCAGTATTAGTTAAATCTTGCTACGCACCATTTAGTTTAGAGGCCAACCTCGCGTTCATAGCTCTGTGAGCAACGACTATTTAATTTCTATTTAGCTTTAGTTTAAATTAATTTAATTGTTCATTTTAGACCCAAGTGCGGTCTTTATTTTCTGTATCCCTCCCGAGTTGGGAAGTGGCTGTAAATAATTGTGGTTTAAGAAAAGAGGATTTTAAATTCCTTTAAAGTGCCATTCTTCTACCACTTATTCACAGTATTCTACCACAGAACATAGCTGCATTCAGCTCCCTGTTCAAGATCAGCACTTAAGACTTAGTTACGTTCACGAAGATGTTTGCCAAGAATATGCATCGAACACGCAGTCCTGACACTGGCGCCGGAAGAAAAATGAGAGGATGGCCGAAAAGACAAGAAGAAGAACCTGAGATACCTGCAGTACCTGTGCAGAACCCTGAGATACCACCTCCTGCCCTAGAACGATTTGGCTACATTCTACAAACCATGCGGGCAGCCATGAAGCCAGCGGCAAGTTTTGACGGCAAGTCAGCCGTAATTAATTTCCTGGAAAAGCTAGACGTCCATTTCATGTTATATCCAGTTCACGAATTTCAGAAAGTCACTCTTGCCACCAGCGCTTTGAAGGGCCAAGCGCTAAATTGGTTCAAGTGTATTGGAAAGAATCTCTTGGGGGAACCGAGAAGCCCCACACACATTTATGAAAATTTTAAAAATTCCTTGGTGAAAGCATTTCCTCTAGTACGAGATCGAGCCAGACTGGAGGCGGAACTTTTTAGTCGTTATCAGGAAAAGATAGAAGATTTGTCAAATTTTATCTTGAGAAAAAATCAAGTTTTCAAGCTTTTGTATGGAAGCCGCCCGGATCCTGAAATAATTCAAATTATACTTCCTAGGCTACTGCCCCATGTTCAACATTTTATCGAGCTAAGAAACCTAACGACGTTAGATAAATTATTTGAGCTCGCCGTACAATTTGAAAGCCGAAGAACGTCAGACAATGAAAGACGTCGCCAGTTTGAGCGAAGAAGTCAGTGGAATACGCCAAGACCGGAACAAACGCAACATCAGAATTACGGGAACAAGGCGAAGCAATGGCCGAAGAAAGATGGATTTACCAAGTCGATTGGCGAACGACGAGATTTTAATCGAAAAACGGGCAAAGATGCAGAAGGTAACCAGAATAAGAAGAAGGATTTAAACTAAGATGGATTTCTTCGAGGAAGGTGAAGAAGTCCGAAGTCGCGCAAAATCGTTCCACAATTAATTTAAACACCGTGGTCGTGAAAAATTTACCGAAGATTGCTAATTAAAGAAGATTGTTAATTAAGAAATAAAGTTCACCAAAGATTGAAGTTTTTATTAACAACATATCGGCGACGGCTCCTTTGGATACAGGAGCGCAAAGTATTTTTATCTCGGAAAGATTTTTCAAGAAGCACTTTCGCCGTTACAGAATTTTTAGTGCAAGAGACACGAATGTCATAGGCTGGACTTGCAGCACTTACCGGCAGAAGAGCAAGAAAAACTGCAGTCGTTGGTAAATGAGTTTTCAAATTTATTTAGCAATATACTAGGTTTCACGCAGGTCGCAAACCATACCATAGAAACGGGGGACGCTCAGCCAGTAAGGCAAAAGCCATATCGATATGATAAGGTAAAAGAAGAAATAACTGAATACCATATCAAGGAGATGTTGAAAAATAAAATAATCACGCCGATTTCTAGCAGTTATGCTAGCCCAGTAGTTTTATGCAAGAAAAATAATGATTATCGGATTACGCACCCGAAGCGGTGGCGTTTTGCTGTAAATTATCGCAAGTTAAATTCCGTCACGAAATATCCCGTATATCCTCTGCCGATAATCGAAGAGATAATTCGAAATATTTCCTCTACAAAGTATATGACTACATTAGATCTTACGAGTGGCTATTTTCAGACTGGAGTAAAACCCGAAGACGTCCCCAAAACCGCCTTCATAACTAAGTTTGTCACGTACGCATTTCTTAGGATACCTTTTGGCTTATCCGGCGCGCCGGCAACTTTCCAAGTATGGACATCGTCTTATGACCGGTCCTTGGTAAAAGTACGCTCATATATTTAGACGATATTATAATTACGAGTAGTACTTTAGAACAGCACTTACAAGATTTACGAAAGGTGTTTTTATTGTTAAACGAAGCTGGTTTGAAGATAAATGCTTCCAAATGTAAATTTGCGCAAACGAGTTAAGTTATTTAGGGTTTAAAATTTCTCAAAATGGAATCGAAACGGATCAGCCAAAGATAATAGCTATTAAAAATTATCCTGTTCCTAAAAGAGCGAAGAAGTTAGCGTCGTTTCTTGGTATGTTCATACTATCGGTCCTTCATTAAAGACTTTGCCAAAATAGCTGAACCTCTGCTAAAGTAGAAAAGGAAGAAAGCTAGGTTTTCGTGGTCAGCAGAAGCCAACTTGGCATTTCAAAAACTGAAAGACGCATTGACTCAAGCTCCCGTCTTAAAATTTCCGGAGGAGGATAAAGGATTAGAAATTTCAGCGGCCGCTTCAGATTTTACGATTGGGGCAGTGCTTTCTCAAAATGGGCAACCCGTGGCCTTTTTCAGTCGAACATTAATTACCCAGAGAAACTATTCGGCCACAGAAAGGGAAACTCTCGCAGTGTTATCAGCAGTGCATAAATTTCGTGTCTTCTTTGGAAGTTCTCCAGTAACTGTATATGCCGACTACGCTGCGGTCACTAGACTCTACTCTGGAAAAAATTTATCATCCACATTAATGAGGTGGGCACTTAAATTACAAGAATATAATCTAGTAATTAAACACACGCCGTGAAAAGGAAATGTTGTGGCAGATGCTTTAAGCAGAATTAATTTGGATGAAAATGGAAATACAGTTAAAATAGCCATGCTGACATCCAAAGTATTAGATTCTCGGGAAACAGTAATAGCCAAACTCGGAAAAGATCCGGAGTTCAAAAATATATACAATTATTTGGCCGACCCTGAGAATTTCAGTCATCCGGATATTGTGCCGATAAGAAATAGGGTCGCAAATTACGAAATAATTGAAGGATTTTTATTTTATACGAAAACGAATAATGAAAAGCACAAGTTTAGATCGGCTATCCCAGCTAGCATTAGATTGAATGTATTAGAGGAGTTGCACCATTCGGCCATTTCGGGCCATTTGGGTATAAGAAAAACTGTTCAGAGAGTTCGCGAGGCAGTTTTCTTTCCAGAACTGCAAAAGTTTACTAGGGCGTATGTCCAGTCGTGCCCAACATGTCAATTAAATAATTATGTTAATTTCCGCCCGGCCGGGTTCCTAAATAGTATTAAATCAGAATTCCCAAATCAAATAATAGGCATCGATTTACTTGGACCTTACCCTCGAAGTAAAGTTAACAAAAGCCGATATCTTTTAGTTATAGTGGATCATTTTAGCAAATGGTTAGAGTTAATTCCGTTAAAACGCGCGTCTGCAAAAATTTTAGTAGATTCAATTCTAAATAAGTATATTTTAAAATACGGGGCGCCCCTAAAAGTTATTTCCGATAATGGTCCTCAGTTTGTTAGTAAAATGTTTGAGGAAATGTGTGCAAAACTGGGCATACGTCACCTAAAGATGGTCCCGTATCGTCCGCAGTCAAACATAGCGGAACGGTTAATAGAAATGTAGTGAAAATCTTTCGAAGTTATGTTAAGAATTATCACTCTACCTGGGATAGCCATATAAATGAATTTGCATTTGCTCTTAGAACCGATAAACACGACACTACACAAAAAACACCCGCTGAACTATTTCTTAGAAGAAAGATTTTTAGAATGCAAGTGTAGTAGGCTCTCCACCAAACACACTTAAAGTAGACAGAAAGTTAGTTAGAACCTCAAGTTTAGCTGGTTATAGGGCGTCTTTTGAGGTCTCGTTATGTCAAGTTCTAACTAATGTTTGTCGATCATAGGTGGGAGAGTTGAACACCCCCGAACACAAAAAAAACCCGCAATTGCGGTTCGCTTTTCATCCAACACCGGTGGAGGGCATTGGGGGAAGAATTTAATTTTGCTTGAATGATAGTGTGTGCGAATTTACACGGGTAAGAAAATGAAGCCTGTTACTTAGAACTTACTGTTATTATGTTGTACTAAAATTTCTTTCCTTCCAGATTTTGCTGGAAGGAGTAAGATGTAGACGAAAGTAGATAGTACTGAAAACAGATGAAGAGTTACGTATAAATCAAGTTTTCGTCTGTAAGTTGGCCAAGAACGTCTATTTTTCTGTAAAGGTTGGCCTAAGTTTAGAAGAGTTAAATTTTGAGTATTTCTAGAATTGCAAGTTTCAACATGGTCCGTTTGGACCACAGTAGTTCAACTTTTGCCAGTTCTGGCGGGAAGTATGTAAGGTTTTAGTTAAACTAACAAAGTTTTATTTTAGTTTTCCCTTTTCTATCTGTTCTCATTTCAACTTCCCTATAGAATAAGCGCGCGTTTCAGCTTTATGCTAATTTGAAGTGAAGCCAAGTTATATATAAAGGAAAGGTAGAAACCTTTCAGTGTGAGAGAGGTTTTAGTCTCAGACCACTGTTACTCTATTCAACGTTCGCCTGACTAGCTAGTATTTAAATTCTAAGCCGTAGCGCTGTTACGTGATTACTTATTGAAGTAATTCCAAGTGCGTCAGTATTAGTTAAATCTTGCTACGCACCATTTAGTTTAGAGGCCAACCTCGCGTTAATAGCTCTGTGAGCAACGACTATTTAATTTCTATTTAGCTTTAGTTTAAATTATTTTGATTGTTTATTTTAGACCCAAGTGCGGTCTTTATTTTCTGTATCCCTCCCGAGTTGGGAAGTGGCTGTAAATAATTGTGGTTTAATAAAAGAGGATTTAAAATCCCTTTAAAGTGCAGTTCTTCTACCACTTATTCACAGTATTCTACCACAGAACATAGCTGCATTCAGCTCCCTGTTCAAGATCAGGACTTAGTTACGTTCACGAAGATGTTTGCCAAGAATATGCATCGAACACTCAATCCTGACAGCTAGGTAACTAGATGCCAAAGTTTTTTCACTTGAAATAATAAAATTTTTCATTACTTGTTTACCATTTCCTCTTAATGTATTCTTCAGATTTATTCTTTAAATTCACATGCTTAGATTTATGATGTCTTTAAATAAACGATGGTTTCGTACTTTGATTGAATAATAGTTCACCGCAAACAACACATTGAGGCTGAGGGTCCGTTTCATCTCCTTTCCAAGTAAATCCAAATGATATATAACTTTCATGACATTTTCTATAAACAATTTTTCTTTTCTTTTCAATATTCTTCGTGCTAGTAGATTGTCCTGGATCCATCACCTGTGAAACATCGCTTTCTCGCTTGGCCAATCTTAACCATTTTCCTATTTTGAAAATCTAGGTTTGGTTTGTTTTATTATTTTTTCACAATTTTTTAAATTCTCAGTATATTACGAGTTCTTCAAAATCAACCAACGATGTTCTCAAATCACCTAGAAAAGTAAGGAGCACAAAGAAACAAGATGACAAAATACTATCTGCTGTTAGAGACACTAAATCGACGTAAAAAAATTATTCTAATTAAAAATAGAGCAATATTAGACAGGAGATGGTGGCAACATAAAGTGCAGACATTCTAATAAATCGATCGACTGTAAAAGAATTAATGAAACATTATTATCTTTTTATAGGAACTTATTGTTACGAATTTCTCATTTATTTGGCTATTTATTTAGAATTGTAATTAGATTTGCTTCATGTTGCCTTAGCAACGCAGACGATTTTTGAAGAGAAAGCTACGCCAAAAAAAAAAATAGCAATAAAAATAAAAGAGCGCGTGCATTTAATGCTTAATAAATAAATATCTCGTAATTACTGTTGCCATCCAGAAAAATCTAGAAACATCGTGATTGTTCTACTGATAATTAAAAAGCTTATAAAAGCCGAGGTGAAACACCTCATCTCAGTTAGTGAGTTAGTTGTTGTTGTTGCTGTTATACTTGTAGCTGTAAAAAGCGAACTGCTGTTTGTTTACTTAATGCTGTATTGATTGTAGTGATTTCGCTGTGAGATAGAACTATTTTATCTGTTTTGAACTGAGTTTTTGCTAAACGTTTGAGATATTGTGATATTGTGCGAAGATTTGTGAAGAAATATTTCAGCATTTTAATTTATTT
>KK118154.1:82480-96323 GCA_000611955.2 Stegodyphus mimosarum | reverse complement strand
TAAAAATAAAAGAGCGCGTGCATTTAATGCTTAATAAATAAATATCTCGTAATTACTGTTGCCATCCAGAAAAATCTAGAAACATCGTGATTGTTCTACTGATAATTAAAAAGCTTATAAAAGCCGAGGTGAAACACCTCATCTCAGTTAGTTAGTGAGTTAGTTGTTGTTGTTGCTGTTATACTTGTAGCTGTAAAAAGCGAACTGCTGTTTGTTTACTTAATGCTGTATTGATTGTAGTGATTTCGCTGTAAGATAGAACTATTTTATCTGTTTTGAACTGAGTTTTTGCTAAACGTTTGAGATATTGTGATATTGTGCGAAGATTTGTGAAGAAATATTTCAGCATTTTAATTTATTTATTGTGAAAAAAATAAATTTTTGTTAACCTTTTACGACTTGTGCATTCAATATATTACGAACCCGTACGCACGTAACATTATTTTTATCCCCTATTAAAATACAGCATCATTTCCATTACTCCTTTTAAAAACATGCTTAATGAGAAATTTTGTTATGTTTATGGCTAGAAGAATATTTATGAAAATTAAAACGGATTACTTTTGTAAACTCTATGAGCGGCTATTGACCTTGAAGAAAGCTCAAATCGCATAAATTTACGAGTGTTAAAAAAAACTTAAACAGGATCTTGGGATATTTAATTTTTTTAATTTGATAGTTAAAAATACTTTGTTTCTTTGTGTACCACCTCTTTTTCCTTCGCCTACTACCGGTTGAGAATCGCTGCTGTAGAACTAAGGAGCCGCATGTGGGTTATATACAGGGAGGTCATAAAGAAACTTTGCCAACTTCTGCGCTTCTAGCGCCCGTTCTGGTCAACCGATAGAGATGAGATTGCAAATATAGTGTTTCTGAGGTATGCGCTCGACAGTCTGTGAATGGCAACACAGGGACACTGACAGTTACGGTTACAGTTACAGAAACTCGAAAATGTCGAATAGCAACGCCAATTTTTTCCGGTCGGAAAATGTTAGCGCATCCGAAAATCCTAAATAGCGTTGGAAAGATACCAATATGTCCAAAAACTGGCGTGTTATGCATACAAAGAGTTCTGAAAACCGACCAATGATACACGATCTGGGCGTATGCAGAAATTTGCATATGACAGAGACAAGACACCAATCACTGATGACAACACATATTGGACAAAAGAATATCTTTATTTAGATCAAACATTTTCCACATGGGTGCCATCACAGGCAAGTACTGCTGAACGCAACATGGTATGAGGGATTTTTGCAATCTCACGCGGTATAGAATCCTTTAAATCCGACAAAATTTTCGGATTACACAGGTAAACTCTAGATTTGAGATATTCCCCAAACCAGAAATCCATACGCGTCAGATCGGGGGCTCGCGGAAACCACGGAAAAGGATAATAGTGTGAGATGATGCGATCACCAAAATGCTGTTCCAAGACCCTTTAACAAACCTCGCTATATGTGGGGGTGCACCATCTTCATCCAAACGATGTCATTGAGTGCATTCCGCCTACGCAATTCCCAGTAGTAGCGTTTATCCCATTTTGATACTACAGTTTTATCAATTCACCACGAACTTTCCCGGGAAAAGTAATTTCGTCGCCATATGCGAGTTCTCGAATGATGACTTCGCGTACCGCCTGGCATTTTATCGGTTTCTTACCCTGAATATCTGGCGATCGGTTTTCTGTGATTGGTATCTCGCCTTTGTTATATGCAAATTTTCTGCGTGCTCCCAGATCGTGTTTCGTTGGCCGGTTTTCAGAACTCTTTTTTGTATATGCATAACACATCCGTTTTTGGACATATCGGTACCGTTCCAACGCTATTTAGGGTTTTAGCATGCGCTGAACATTTTACGACCGGAAAAAGTTGGCGTTACCATTCGATATTTTCGAGTTTCTGTAACTATAACCGTAACCATGAGTGCCCCTGTGTTGCCAATCGCAGACTCTGGAGCGCATACCTCAGAATACTATATTTGCAACCTCATCTCGATCGGTTAACCGGAACGGACGCTAGAGGTGCAGATGTTGGCAAAGTTTCTTTATGACCACTCTGCATGTTACCAGTGGTTTACAGCTATTTTCTTCTTGGAATATTCCTTGAAGTTATCGTGGTAACAATGGACATCTCACAGACTTTTCTTTCTCACAAATGATTAAAGTCTGGCCATCACTATATGGCCTTTGTAACATACAATGGCTTGGATACGAAACGTCGAAGCCGAAATATTGCGAGACAACATGCCAGAAATGAAGTTGTTTTCAAGTCTTTTTGCATAAAACCTCTACGTTTCATGATAAATGTTTGAAATAATCTTTGCATTATAAAGTTTGGTTATTGTAATTAAACATTTGAGCTGTCAGCTTATCTGATGTATTTTTGCAAAATCTATATTACAAAACTCTTATGCAAGGAAACAAACTGAAAGAATGAGAGGATTGGGGATACTTTTCCATTGAGGTAAGTCATTGGTTAAATGTCTCATTTACTTTCGAAATTACGAAGTGTATTCTTGGGTAATGTTATCAAAGGAAATTTTCGCATTACTAAGTAGCATTATAATATCTACCTATAGGAACTCCCCTCCCCAGATAACATTTATTTTATAATTATTGGAGAAGTCAAACAACAAATATAACGCTGATTCTTGTTATTTGACTTCTCCAATAATCATTATCCGGTGCGTTATTTTAACCAAACCTAAGTTGTTTTATACCCTGATTTTTTTGTACAACTGCAGGAAAATTATACACTGATTATGAAAAGCAGATTTCAGGTTACGTTTTTATCTATGTTCATAGTTGAAGGAATTTGAGTATCGTTGCAGAAATTTTCAGTTTTCATATATGTTTTTCTAAATTTGTTAGGCAGGTCTAAATTATTCTTAAAATGAAAAATTAAAGAGGTACCTAATTACATGACATTTTATCATATTAGGTTTCCTTAAGGGAATATTGAAAGCCGGTTGACAGATACATTCGTCGCAGATGAATCGTCTGATATGCATATCCTTTGGATTGTTCATCTTCGCGACATGGCAGAATGCTATTGCCATTCCCCATTCGCTAAAAAGTTCAAGATTGTACAGAAGAAGCAGCCTTTATGCGGAAGACCTCTTATTCGGTAAGCTTTCATTCGTGTATTGTTTTTCTAAATAAATATGAATCATTCCCATCTTCTGTCATATTCAGTATTAGTAGTATGCCTTTTGGGAGCAATGGGAAAAGAAAACTATTTTCAGAAAATAATTTAAAATATGTAAAAGTCTATGTAAATCGGGAAAGAATATCAGGAATAAAAAAGTAGAAGAAGGATATATTTTTTTTACTTTTATCTAGCAATGGCATGACCAATCGACTGCTCATAATTGCATATGCATAAAATAAAGTTCTAATTCATGCATGCCTATGGAAATAAATTTATTGTATTAGCATAAAAGGTGCATCATAGAGTGACAGAAAATGGCGCATTGGTTAGGAACTTATTCTAGGATGAAACGACAAGAACAGTAACATTTTTGTGGGCAAAACATTTTAGCTTGATACTTATATTTATCGTGCAATTACACAAAAAGGCAATGCCACATCCATCTATTATAGAAAGGTGTCAGCATTTCGATCATAGCCGCCGCACATATTTGACTGATGGTGAGTGGCAAAGAGGGCCAATAACATTTATCACAGAAGACTTTGTTCTGCAGGTTGACGAAATGATTCACAGGAATCAGAGGGCAGTTGTTTGAGAAACTGCGAACGGGTGTGTGTCTATATGGTCAAAGATTTGCCAACGACGAACAAGATATAGCAGCGATTCTACTATAATTCCACGAAGGTCCTAATTTACAAAAGAGTAAACGAGGTTTATGCTACAGGCCCCCCAAAGAGCCTCCTAAAATCTGTCATAGTATTTAAACTGTGCAACATTTTTAACTGCAGGTTTTAAAAATTGAAAATCAGAAAGAGAAGCAAAGTTTTAAATTAAAGGCGCTTTGTCACTGAATTACTATTGTTTTCGTTTAGCGATTTTGCGTTGGAAATATTAAAAGACTGAATCACTTTTCAAACTGTTGCTACAAAATATTGCAGCCCTGTATAATATTTAAAGAAATTAAATAATGAAGAATCTGCATAAATGTATGTATATTTCTCCAAATGTGATAAAACAACGGTACCTCGAGCCATCCAATTTTGAATAACGTACTTTTACACCCGAATATGCGCATCTGGAAGCCCAAATTTGGAATTTGTTTTACAGTCTATTTCATATTTTCTAAAACTTTAACGAATTTTTTATAAACAAACTCAAACGATTTAAAAGCGAGCAATGGCAACACTCTACGAAAAAAAAACCTCTTTATCTAAAGCGCGCGGAACTGTGTATCAAAAATTTTAAAGATAGACTTATTTTAAAATTATTTTGCGATATTCCTTTTGAACTGAATTATATGGTTTAAGTGTGAAGAACATGACGTTTAATGAATAAAGGTAACACACAAAGTGTTAAAAAAAGCCCCTTTGGACGTAATTTAAAATCTGAAACCTTTTAGTTTTTTTAGTCCAAAGGGGTTTTGTCTTTGAAGGACTATTTTTTTCGTTTTGCGATTTTGCGTTGAATCACTCTGAATGTCCGTTTCACTTATGAAATTGTTGCCACAAAATATAAATATAATAATGTATTATATTTGAAGAAATTAAATAATGAAGAATCTGCATAAATGTATATATGTTTCTCGCATTGCAATAAAACGCCGGTACAGTTTTGAATAACGTAATCCTACTACATCTGTGATCCTGAACCTACGTAATCCTGTATGGGCATCTTGAAGCCCAAATCTGATATTTTGGAATTTGTTGTATTATCGATATTTCGTATTTTGTAAAAATTTAACGAATTTTTGATTAACAAACTCAAGGATTTCAAAACGAGCAATAGCAACGTTGTACAGAAAAAACATTTTTATCTCCAGCGTGTGAGACTGTATTGGACATTCTAAATATATGCTCAGTTTAAAATTATTTTGCGATATTGCTCTTTAACTAAATTTTGTGGTTTAAGTGCGAAGAACATGATATTTAATAAATAAAGGTAACATACAAAATGTAAAAAAAAAGGCCTTTTGGACGTAATTTAAAATCTGAAACATTTCAGAGGATTTTTTTTTGTGTGTGTGTGTGTCTTCAGAAATGAGCACTGGATCGTCGTCTTGCATTCTTATTCCTACTGATATCGTTTGCCGAAGCCTCTAATTGTAAACTAAGATTAACTTGTTCACTCAATCCAACCATTGTGTATTTATCATATTTGAAATTTCATGATATCATGTGAATATGAAGGTCTTTTGATAATCGTAGCCGTTGTCAAAGCTTTATTGTTAAATTGATAAACTTAATTGTTTTATTTTGGTTTCATTTTTCTAATTTATTTAATGAAAGTTTGTAAATAAAAGTCGGTGCAAATTTTTTAGATTCTTCTCTTTATGCCATTTTCTTTTCTAAAATAAAAACATGACTCTGGCTTAAAATTTATATATGCATGCGTATAACAAACTGAAACATGAAAGTAAAAAATTAAACTAGTTTTTGTTTGAATAACTTTAAACAAAATAATGATAATTTAGTAATATTGTTACGAATTTCACATTTATTTGGCTATTTATTTAGAATTGTAATTAAAATTCCTTTTTATTTCCCCGTGCAACGCAGACGATTTTTGAAGAGAAAGCTACGTCAAAAAAAAATAAAATAAAATAAAAGAGCGCGCGCATTTAATGCTTAATAAATAAATATCTCGTAATTACTGTTGCCATCCAGAAAAATCTAGAAAAATCGTGATTGTTCTACTGATAATTAAAAAGCTTATAAAAGACGAGTTGAAACACCTCATCTCAGTTGTTGTTGCTGCTGTTGTAGTTGTAGCGGTAAAAAGCGAATTGCTGTTTGTTTACTTAATACTGTTATTGATTGTAGCGATTTCGCTATGAGATAGGATTATTTTATTTGTTTTGAACTGAGTTTTTCCTAAACGTTTGAGATATTGTGATATTGTGCGAATATCTGTGAAGAAATATTTCAGCATTTTAATTTATTTCTTGTGGAAAGAATGAATTTTTAACTATTTACGACTTGTGCATTCAATATATAATGAACCCGTAGCACGTAATAATATATATATCACTAAATACTGTATACAATCCGCATCAGTGATGTTTGCTACTTGAAAGAAGGGTTTTCTTGAAATTTTTTCGCCCAGGATCTTTAGGTTTTGAAAATCGGAGACATGCGTAGAAGAATGCCCATCGAAATTAATAACAAAGACAATTTGTGCTAGTATATTTAAACAAAGAACAGATTTCTTTCGTTAGAAAAATAAATATTTAACTGAACATTTTAATAACCGCTTTATAGAGACTGCAAAATTATGCTCAAACACAGCGTAATGCATGTGTGTCATATTATACTAAAGTTTACCACTTCGCCTTGCAATGATGAAATGTTTAAAACATACTTTTTTGAATAACTTTAACCTTTCCTTTTAGTGAGGAAAAGGAAAATCCTAGGGATATCTAGAAAGAAGTTTAATATGTTTCATATGTTTTGGAATTGAAAACTCATGCACCAGTCATATTTATGATTAATGTATCAAGCAGCTTCTGTTATTTCTTTGCATTACATGTAAGCATAGATGAAACTGAAAAGGGAAATCTGAAAACATAAGGTGTAAAGGTTATTTTTAAGGTACAAAATGAGATTAACATGCTGCAGAGAAAATTATATTTTTCGTGTATTTTCTTAAGATTTTCGAGGGTTTGCTTCAAGTTGTTGTATAAATGCAGAACTCCAGGGAAAGGCTGTTTATAAACAAGAGTTTTGTTCTGTATTAAGCTATCCAGATAACGTCAGTGGAAGATAGTTCAAGGAACTTTTAAGCAACAGCATTCCTGATGAATTTTCAGTATATATAGTGCTTAAATTTCTATATCAAAAGTTTATGAGGGCAACTTTAACCATCTTGTTAATGAGATACAAATAACGGCTTCAGTGTACTTGGAAACAGACAGTGCACCGAGTGTTTTGTTTATATTAGAGGCTTTACTATTTTCTTGCTAGTAGCTTAAGAAATGTTGAGAAAGAAACCAAACAAGAAATGGCTGCTCTCAACACCAGACATTTTTCATATTGGGTGTTGAAAACATCTTTCTTCATATTGGGTGTTGAAAACATCTTTCTTCATATTGGGTGTTGAAACATTATTCGTCAATTCATTTTTTTAGTTTTTCTCTATTCTCGGGATTTGGCAAAACGTTTCTGGGAAGTTATATCACTTTCGGGGATAAGAGGAAATAGTTGTATAGCTCAGGAATTATAGGCCGTGTGTTCTAATATATTCCAAAATAAGACAATTAGTAGAAAACATAAAATCTTGAACTGCTAACGCAGATGGATACAGACATCGATATTCAATATACATTATTACAATCAGTAGTACAACAGACTAAATATGAGTAACTTTATAA
Source organism: Stegodyphus mimosarum (assembly GCA_000611955.2). Lineage (NCBI taxonomy): Eukaryota > Metazoa > Arthropoda > Arachnida > Araneae > Eresidae > Stegodyphus > Stegodyphus mimosarum. The sequence goes on along the minus strand of KK118154.1, from coordinate 88,802 downwards.
AACCCTTTGGTATTTCATGTATAATAGGTATACTCTACATACATTATTAATTGCAGCAACCTATGGAATAATGTATGTAACATTTATAGATATGTCTTTTGGTAATTCACATAAAGAAAGTAGGTTCTTCAATTGGTTTGGTTTATATGATTACGAAAAAACACAAGGGCTATCTGTCTAATGAAAGGGATGCTTTCGTAGAGGACTTTCTGAGGGAAACTGTATCGTATACACGTTACCCAAAGGGAAGACCACGGAAATGTCAATGCAGCTATCTTGTTCGCAGGATTCCAACCTCAGATCGAACTACCGGCGTTCAGCGACTTTACCGCTCTGTGCTGATGTCCAAAAAATAGGTTCTACTTACATAATTACTTGCAGTAATAATGCCAGCAAAATATCTATTACGTTTATAGATATTACTTTTGGAATTTTACATATGAATAAAAAATGGAAATTTTGACAAAGATAAAATAATTTATCAAGTTTAATGGGAACATGATAATAAATAATTCTCTTTACGAAATTCATCTACAGTTTTATATCAACAATAATAAAACGTGAGGCACCCTTAATAAATTAATAAAAATAATGGCTTATACTTTTCGCAATACAATTTGATTATTCGATTTCATTATTTAGGCATCCCTGCTTCTATTATTCCATATTATTTTTGATGTAAACATGTAGATGAATTTTGTAAAGATGATTATTTAATCTTTTGTTAGCATTAAACTGTATGATAAATTATTCTCCTTTTATTTAATTAATTATTTTATGAATTTTAAATAAAAGTAGATTTTATAAAACCCTTTTCTTTTCCTGTTCTTAGTCTTACTGACACGCTATCGATCAAATCATTCAATTCATTATTCCATTCATTTTTCAACTACGGTTTTTAATCACTGCTTTATTTGCAACAGTTCTATTGCGTCAAATGGTCGAAAAAATTCTTCTCTTTTCACAAAAAATGTCAGAATTGCGTTAACAGTCTCGTATAAACTTAGAAACTTTAGAAAAATTACATTAGAAAATTTTTTTTTCTACATGATGGTGCAAATAGCAAATTTCTGAGAGTTTTAATGTGCTTCTCGAACGAAGATAAATACGAAAACTGTTTCAACATTAAATTTCAAAAACCCGTCATAAAATTTAGAAACAATCTCTTTAATGCATGATATTGTCATCAACAATGAGTGTGTGTGTGGAAAAAATGAGCTCAGTAACTTATCAGGGAACAGTTTTGACTGTAGTGTCAAAACTATGAGCAAATTAAATAAAATCTTATAAAAATGCGACTAGTTTTTTTTAAATATTTCCAGAAAGTCAGCTAATTAATGTTTAATATATTCTTGTTTTTGAAAGTTGGAGTGGAGTTTCTTTTATAACTTCTGGAAATTGTAAATCTTTAACAGAGATATATTTTTGGATGTTAGTGTTTGAAAATCCCATAATAAAAATATTTATGAAATAGAAAAAAATAAAAATGACGCGATAGATTTCGTTATCACACACTAACATCATAACCTTCAAACGGTGGTTCCTAGCAGTACCGATTGAAGAAGGCCTTCTGTTTCACATTTTAACATATATTTTAAGGGAAAATGTAAAAAATCGCCCAACTGATATCTTTTTGTAATTCTTGTTTTAAAACCGGGCGAAGCGTTTGTTTCATAATCTGTGGAAATTTCAAAATTTTGTAATTGATACATTTTTCGATGTTAGAATTTTAAAACTACAAATGTCCAATATTCCGGGGAAAAACCAGAGATTTTCAAAAATTTGCCAAAAAATCAAAATTAATGTTAAAAATCTGATACAAACTTCGTTTAAAAGATTCTTTTTCATTCTATCCGATGGTTCCAACAGAAAATTTTTGGTATTTATATATTGCTTGTTAAATGAAAGTATGTGCAAAACATTTTAAACATTGAGTTGAAAAATGTCTAAATCGAATTTTAAAACAGTGCGTCACCACATTGCATCATCATCCACAAACCATGTGTGTAGAAAATTTGCTTATCGGGAAGAAGGTTAAAATTGGTGACAAACTGCGGACCCTAACGAAAAACACTAAGAGCAAACTAAATAAAAGCTTGTAGTAATCATAATAAAAAAATACTTTTCGTTTGCGTAATTCCTTCTTATAGCGTTGCACTCAAAGCATCTGTAACAAACATCTGTAACCTTTACAAATAGTGTCCCTATACTTTACTAAGATTTCGCCTGTGACTCTTACTCGAGAAGTCCATGCCATCACAGTTAAGTTACCATAAGTTCCTTTAGTAACACTGCAGAATTATTTGAAGCGTTTATCCAATAAAGTCGTTTGTGAAAAAACAAATGAAATTTTATGATATTATTAATATATAGCCTTCAAGTAGTCCTATATTTTTTTGCCTTTTGCTATAAACATATAATTTTCGTAGAACTGGTTCTTATCCTTTAATGAAATTATGTTTTGAGTGCTCGTAGAAAATCGCTTTTTTCAACCAACCAATTTTCTTTGCTGTCTTTCTTTTTCTGTAAAGTGAATGTTGTTAACATGGATTCGAGCTTGTGAAGTAGAATTTCCTTACAGAATAATGGGAGTGATTTTTAGTTTTTTGAATAAATTATAAGGTTTAAAATATATTAATGTGGTTTCAGTTTCTTCAAATACGGACGGAAGAATTAGCTAGAAGCAGAAGAGAAGTGGAGATTTACTTTATTTCTTTAAACATTCGGTTTATTTTATGCTTTAGTGCGACAGTTGCTACTATGTATTGAGTTTTGTCTCAAGCAAGGATGTCCTAGTTTTATTCATCAAAGAAGCTTTCCAATTGAATGTACCCATCTATCTCGAAGTATTTTTACTTTGTGTGTTAAACACGATTCTGTGACTTTAGTCCAAAAAAACTGTAATGAGTAAAATTCTGACGCGATTACAAAGTAACTGTTAGCAGCTACTGTACGGATGGTATAAAGTTCAAATTGAGTAATCTTTTCAAGTAGAGTACATGAGTGATCTTTAAAGTTGTATAACTATGAAGTGTGCTATCTTAAATATTTCATAAAAGTTATCTATGTCTTAAAACTAAAGCTAGCATAGTTATTTAAAAGTTAGGTTCTCAAGCCAACGCTTTTGAAGTTAAAAAAAATTTCAGCTTAGGTCATTAGGTACAAATTCTTGAAATAAGGTATCTTCGAGATCTGTGTGTAAGCTGTTAACCTTGTAGGAATTTGACTGGTAGGTAAGTTTGGTTTGGTTTAGTTGGTTATGTTGTAAGGTTTTAGTTAAACTAACCAAGTTTCATTTTAATTTAAATCTGTCTATCTCCTCTCTGTTTCAACTTCCTGTCAGAAGAAGCGCGCGTTTTCAGCTTATGCTAATTTTCGAAGTACGGCCAAGTACTATTTAAGCCAGAGGTAGAAACCACTTAGTGTGAGAGAGCTTAGTCTCAGATCACGGTCACTCCGCCCAACGTTCGCTTTTTAAATTTAAAAGCCATAGTGCTTACTACGTGATTGCATTGTAAAACAATTTGAAGTGCGCTAGTATAGTATATCTTGCTACGCACCCTTTTAGGTAGAGGCCAATCTCCGCGAATCGCTCTGCGAAGCAAAGTTTAATTTAATTTCTATTTAGGTATCTATTTAAATTTATTTGATTGTTAAGTTCGACCCAAGTGCGGTCTTTTACTTTCTGTATCTCTCCCGAGTTGGGAAGTGTGTAAATAAGAGTGATTTAATAAAAGAGGATTTCAAATCCCTTCACGTGCAGTTATTATCCAGCCCAGCAGTTACATCAGAACAAAGCTTACATTTCATCAGCTCACTGTTCCAGTTCAGGACCTGAGAAGAAGAACCCTAGTACAGACTTTACCATGTTTCACAGAACACTCAGTCCTGATAATGTGAAAGCATTCGACGGCTAGCTGCCTAAAGGGAGGAATGCCTTCGTGGAGGAATTTCTAAGGTAAACTTGTTAGGTTAGGTTAGGTTATTCAGTTATGGCAAAGCACACGAAGGCTATCTGCCTAAAGGGAGGGATGCCTTCGTGGAGGACTTTCTAAGGGAAACTGGCTCGTATACACGTTACACACGGGGAAAACCACGAAAACGCCCATGCAGCCAGCCCGTTCGCGGGATTCGAACCTCAGACCGAACTACCAGTGTTTAGCGTCTTTACCGCTCGGCCGCTGGTGGGCTCCTAAGGTAAACTGGCTCGTATACGCATTGCACATGGAAAAAACCACGAAAGCGCCCATGCAGCCAGCCCCTTGGCCAAGATTCGAACCAACGACTAGCGTTCCGCCACTTTACCGCTCGGCAATTGGCGAGCGCCTGATAGGTAGTTGTTGAAAATTGCATAGTTACACCCATTACAATGGTGAATATCGAGGGTCGAGAAAATTTAATTTATAGAAAGTCCGAGTGTTAAATGTTTTGTGAAATTGTGAATGGCAAGCTGAAAAGTGTAAATATTAATATTTCTATGGCTAAACTATTTTTCCTTTCAGATTCCTCAAATGACATGAGATGGAAACTGAATGACAAAAGTGTTATTTTATATCAAAAGAAATTTTTGTATAGAATAGATATTTAACTAAATGATTTTAAAAGTTGGATAATGTCGTTAGATTTAGAATTTAAAATCTTAGCCAAGGCCGTTAAAGGCCTTCGCTGAGATTATTTAAATCCCGATGGGGAAAAGTTCTTATGTTAATTATCCAGCTATTACGATTTTCACCTTTACTTTAACCTTTTCTTTCTGTATTGTTCACCAGAATGCAAATTAGCTTTTAGTGTATGTAAACTGAGGGTTTCGAATCTTAGGTACAGAGAGCTTATAGCACTCGCATAGATCCGTTAGACTTTTGCCAGTTCTTATTTAAAAGACACTACCGATTTTTGCATTCTGTCGTGACCGATTGCTTTGAACTTACACGCTGCTTATGTTGAACCAGCTTATGGTTTAGTTTATTGCCTATGTAGTCTTAGGCTACTTACATTAAATTTTAAAATTAAGTAACTCTTACTGTTTAAATTACATTGCCACAAGCACTGGTTTACATTTGCGCAAATAGTGCTTTTTCTGGCAAAAATTCAATTTAATAAAAAGCTTACTTAAACCTTTGCGAGTCTTGTCATACTATTTCAGACATAACGATAACTCGTAATTTGTCTAATAAGGTTGTGCGATTTAAATTTAAATATGAACTTAATTACAACCTTAAAAACTGTCATGTTAATTAATCCTATGACCTTATTATTTTGGCTCTATTTCTATATTCTTTACCTCTCACCAGAATGCATATTAGTTAAAGTATTACTGGGAAGTTTGCATTCCGCCTTCCGTCTGCTCATTGCTGAAAAGAAGCGCGTCTTTCTTTAAAACCCTAGTAGAAATCAGACTGATGTGGCTATCGTCATGTGATGTGGCTGTAGTTGTATCTGTGGTTCTTACCATAGCGGTACGATAATTTGAGACACGGAATGCTAATATGGATGTAGCTGTCGAAGATATAAAAGACATGTACCAACTCATGGCCTTGTAGCAAAGTGTTTACGGACATAATATATTGCCAAATGGATCCGATGCACATGACATAGATGAGTTATAATAATTAAGTTACCATCTGTCGATCTCATCATGATTTCTCTTTATCATAGGTTGGCATACGTATGTTCATCTGTCCTATTAAGTATCAAGGAAAACCTTATTAAAATCTTATTTTACGCTTTCATCCAGTGTTCTCAATGTATGCAGTTCTGCTATGCATTATCACTCTCAACTGCTACAGTATAATTACGTTCAGAGTCTTGAATTAAGCGAAAGAGCATTTTGGCAGAACATCACTCTGATTAGCTTCTTTGCTGTGGGCGAACTTATTTATCATCTTCAGCGTCGGTGACCCGCTTTTGTTTGAGAATACTTGAGGCCGAAGCAAATCTTATCAGCTTGTCGTGCTGATATTTGTATTCTGCATTCAGAAGAACCGTATACTTTTAATTTTTCTTTTAGCTGAGAAGTATGAGAACATAGTTAAGGCGAATGGAAATGTAATTGCGGTTTATTCCTTGGAACAGTCTGAATGTTTTGTATATTAATATCGTACAGATACGACTATTTGAGCAGGAAGTAAAAATATCTGCAGAACTTCTCAAACATCAGCATGCTGCAGTGCTGACTAGAAGGAACTTTGCTCACAACTATAAATTATCATAATTTGCTCACTTCTTCAGAACTCATTACAATATTTCTGTTATATTAAAAAATGCAAGTTTATTTTAGTACCGCCGGAAAATACTTTTATTTCTCAGAATGGAAAATTCAGCA
>KK118154.1:0-82414 GCA_000611955.2 Stegodyphus mimosarum | reverse complement strand
ATCCCATAAAAGGCGATTTCAGATTCCCTGGAAAGAAGTTCAAAGCACGTGCAATAAAACTACCTTTGGCCGAAAGCTGTTGAAACCGGAGCAGTGGAAATAAATCGCATTCAGTGAGTGAACCTGCTAATTGATCATCTCCAAATATTTCAGATGTGTAAGGAATTAAGGCGTCACTGCCATGAGAACCGTTGGGATGTCAGCCCACCCAATAAACAGCCATACTTTAATTCTCGACACGACTGATTTTTCACGTCTCCTATTCCAAAAAAACTTAATAGTCTCTGACAGGCGATTTTTCTTTAAAACTAAACATATGTTTTCGAATAAAACCAAGTGATTACATTATATTGTATGAAATTTAGGAAATGGGAACTCTTTTTTTTAGATGATTTTTCGTACTTTTAATAGAGAAATAATAAATGAATAAGCTAAATTTAAAATTCACAGGAAAAGAAGAAATCAAAAGAGTTTAATTGCTATTCTTTTGTTTTAATATCTCGGCTTAACTTCCTTCTTTCTGTCCTTTACATAAAACAGCATTTATGTAGCTTTGTTCAGTTTTATGGGAGCTTTCCCAAAATAAGTTTAGAGTATCTATGTGCCCAACGTTTGATTTTTCGTATGTCAAATCAAGGTGAAGAATAGGGAAAACATTCACAGATTTCGGTTTATACATATATATGGTTACGGATTTCCGTATTTATTTAGCTATTTTTTTGTAGAATTGTAATTAAAATTGTTTCATTTCCCCGTGCAATGCAGCGCATGACGATTTTTGAAAGAAAGCTACGTCGAAAATGTAAAAATACAGGAGTACGCGCGTTTAATAAATAGATATCTCATAATTGTTTTGCTATCCAAAAATTCGAGAAAATACCAAAATCGTCTCGTGCATGATTAAAAAGCTTAAAAAAGCTGGAGGAAACCATCTCAATTCACTTCTTTTAAGCGAACTGTAGTTGGTTTCTTAGTACTGTTATTGGCTGTAGCGAATTCGCGGTAAGACAGGATTAGCTTTTTCTGTATTTTGAATTGAGCTTTATTTAGCATTTTTCTAGTTCAAAATGTAACTACTGTGTGATACTACTATATTGTACGAATATCTCTGAGGAAATATTTCAGCATTTTGTTTTATTTCTTATGAAAAGAATAAATTTTATTTACTTTTCACCGACTTGTGCATTCAATCCATTACGAACCCGTACGCACGCAACAATATATATTAAATGATTTCCATACAGCCTCACAATAGACGACCTTTACAATTAACAGGACAAAAGATTTACACACCAGTAATTCGTTATTAAACAAATATATTTATTAAAAGTATTTTTTCGGTTTTAAATAAGATACTTGATAACATGGAAACAATATTAAATGTATAAATTCTGTTTAAAAACATTCGTCAAAATAATATAACAGTTCAAACACTAGAGCATTCTGTTTTAAAGCAAAAATATTAGATTGGAATTAATTTTTCGCTTGGCACCTTTAACATTTATGATATCAAGAACCCACAGCTGAAGTAAACGTGCTATTACCTTATCTCATTCATATGTGATGTAATTTTACCCCATTACTTGAATATAACTGCCTTTATTACAAATTTGACTGAAGGCTACTGCTTATTTAGCAACTGTTCCTCAATGATGGAAAGTAAAACAATTGCTTCAAAATACTGCACTGTAATATAATTTTTAATACGCTGCTCTGTTTATGCTTCGAATACACAAACGAATCATGCCAACCGTATAGATACCGCACAGTTTCAAAACTTTATATTGAGCAATTATATACGATATGATGTTTTTATTAGTTATCTTAAAACATAAAAAATTAATTTTATCTGCTTCGGAACTCGAAACATTTGCTAACCATATACATGTCAAGCGCTCACACTACACCACGAGAACACGCGAGGAAGAAGGGGATAACTCTTTATAATGCATCCTTTTCAAAAAAAAAAAAAAAAAAGAAAGAAAGAAAAGGAAAAGAAAAAAAAATTGTTGATGCTTTCTAATCCTGATCCTACTTTATTAACTTAGTGTTCCTACAGTATACTCCACTTTGAGTGCAATCAAACTCCGCACTAAAAATAAGTAAACTCCGCTCTAAAATTCAAGCCATTTCCCTGTTATCCTATAGATTACTTATTGTTTAACCTAAAGTAATGTTAAACTTCTACATAAATTCCATTCCGACAGACGATGTTCTCCTTTCCTTTTTGAACGTATAGAATAAATTTTTGAATAATTAAAAAGATTTTCTTAATATAAAAATTGAAAAAATGAATGAGATTAAAACTAGAGAAAAACTTTTAAAATATTTTAAGTTCGACTTTTAGAAATAATTTGCAAATGTTTTTTTAGAAAGGAACTCGTGGAAAAAAATGTTGTGGGCGCTGGGTCTCTTTTATGATGACTGCAAAATTTCATTATTAGTTGATCACAGCTTTGAGAGAGAGAGAGAGAAGATTTTTAAGTGTTATTATATGTGAATCACGTACAAATGTAAACTTCATTTGTATGTATAGAAATTTATTGCTCATAAAATATATTAAACCTACTGGAGAAGTGCTTATTGATTTTGGGAAATAACATAACCATCAATACTTATAGTGATCTTGAAACTCTTTATTGGCGCAAGCAGACGCGGTACTTTTCAATCCGAATCGTAATCTCACAATTACATTCCGCTATTTTATCATAACTACACGACCCTCCACTAGTGCAGAGCGGTTACAGGTTATTGAATATTAATAGTTCCTCTCTGATTCGAACTCAGGCGAACGGACTGACTGCATGACTGGCTTTCGTAGTTTTCCCATGTGCAACGTTAATACAAACCAGTTGCAATTAGAAAGACTTCCACGAAGGCATCCCACCACTTAGGCAGATAGCCCTCAAGTACTTTCCTGAATTCAAATAAACTAATATGACCAATCCTATTTTAATGTCTTTAGACAAAACTATTCTTATTCGTAAAGAGAAACGATTTTTGCGCATATAAATGGAGATAAATTGTGCGTTTAGAATGTCAGTTAGAACTAGAGAATACGCGCAATTTATTCTAACTCCAAATTTCAAAACAGCTAGGGAATAAAAATATTCAGCAACTGGAAATCTAATAAAAATTACAGTGGAAGGGAAATAATTTATTAGTAATTTATTTGAAATATATTTATTAGAAACAAGTTGCGGCTCTTAGGAAACTAACGGAATCACGTATAAAAAGTTAGCAAGATTGATAACAGGACAAGGCATAAACTACTCCCAAGCTTTTGTTGCGAAATTTACTCATGCAACTACCGAGCTTAAATTCCAAAAGCCAGAATTTATCTACATAATTACAGAAGACAGGAAATCCTTTGTGCGGAATTTGACAGCCCTACTTAACGCGTAATTATCCATAAAAAAATTACAAAATCACATTTAAAATAAAAATACAGGAAGTTTGAAAATTTCTGAAACTCAAAATCCACTTGAAAACGTTCGATGGGAGAATTTATCTATGCAATTTTTCGCCTTGACCACCATATTGTTCGTACTTTTGCTATAAGGTAACAGACTATAAGGATAAGAAACCCTTGGTAGAAAAATCTGGTGTCTCTGACAACTGTCATTTGAAAATATTCCCTCGCTCATTTATTTTCATCTTAATTCTAATATTTTGGTCAATCTGAAACGCGTATCTGCCTACTTTTAACACACAAGAAATTGTTTTGCAATATGTATAAGTTACTGCAACACTTTCTTAAAGACAATGTTATGGAACGACACGAATATTCTTCAAAGTATTTTGAATGTTATTTTGAATCAATGGCTGACAAAAATAGGTACTTCAAACTTGACTGTGAATATAAATTCTACAATGTTCAAGCCGTTCTTCATAATTTCCTCCAAGGTCAGTGAGTTTTAAAAGAAAGGAAATGGAAAATTATCATATCGGTGAAAGAGCAAACGAGCATCCTTGATTTACCTTTTAAGACATGCGACTAGTTTTATCCCATTTTACATGTCAGTTGTTAAACTATTGACATCAATTCCAAACCCGATGTCAGCCAACTTCCTGATTCAATTGCATTACAATTTCGGAAGAAAGGATGAAAATGGCTATTAAGTAAATTGTCCCAAGAGCTTGAAATATATTTTCCGCTACGGCGATGGTTTTTTTTTTTTTTTTTTTTTTTTTTTTTTGCGCTGATGCTCTTTGAGCGCTAGATTCACGAGCAACTTTTCTCCAGTGCTTAAGAACCGACAATTTATTCCAATATATTTTTTATTATATTTCAGCGTATCTCTTATCATCTCAAGCCAAATACGAGGTGCTGTTAAGTGTAAATATGTAAACAGTATCACAGAGTCTATAAACGTAGATATCCACAAAGTCCAAAAGAATACAGAAATATTTCCATAAGCAAATTAGACGCGCAGAATTCTTTATAAACTGTAACTTGGGAATTGCCAGTTGACAGCAGTTATAATAGAAGTAACTTGTTATAGAATAACAAGTTACACTATCATATCATATATACTTGTAAAAAAAACAACTTCATAAAAGAGGGGGCAGAAAAGGTAAAGAAAAAGAAAATTTCTCATTCTGGAAACACTAGATTGCAGTTAAAAGAAGAGTGTATAATCAAAGTTACTTTAGTATTTATCAAAAAAAGTCTATTTTAACAGCTGAAATAATTAAGTTGCAATAACCTGTAGTTTAAGAATTCTTCCACTAAGAATACAAGGTATGCAGAGTAAAATGAAAAACAAACGCTAGAAAAAAGAAAAGAAAATTACTATGACCTCATTCCGCCATAAAGTGGAGACTTTTGAAACGTGCCTACGTGGAGACTTTTGAAACATAAGATTTAAGTTATTCGAGATACAGCTATGCACCTTTTGCTTTGGCTTACTTGCACATGTGTCTAGAAATAAATATTGGAAGCAAGTGAATTGACAATAATTTTTATTTTGAAGTGAAAGAATAACACCTGATTTTATGTATTCAAAAACTTTGTAGATCTAGAAAAATCGAGCGATAGCCACGAAATATTAAAATAATTTTATGGTTGGATGGGGATGTGATAAATAAAATGTACCACTGAATGCACAAAACACGTCTAAAGACTCGAAGAAAGTGTATCCCAGATCACAAACATTGTTTTCCGTTCTATTAGTTGGATACTTCTGTGATTTTATTTTTGTACTAATAAATGAGACTATCTGAAATGCTTACCTAACAACAGTTTTAATCAATTAAACGTCTTCTGTGTGCGACAGTTGTCAGTATCAGACCATCAGCTTCGGTATTTGCACAAATATCTGAAACTTAGCAAACAAAGCAGTTAAAAAGAAATGGAATTATCGGAATTCACTGAAATTTTGCAGAGGATAAAGTATAACAAAAGACATTAGGGTGGGGAAAGACAGAGAAAACAACCAACGAATAATAATGAGGAATCAAGATATAGAATATTTGGAAGGAAAGTGTCTTTTGGTGGCGAGCTATTAATATGAAATACGGTGATTTCGGCTGGAAATACACCCTGCAAGGTCACCAAGAATAAGACAATCTATGGTGGCTTGAAGTATCTCTACCCATTCACAAAGCAAACATATTCCTAGTTCATAAAGGTGTCGCAGATGAGCATAAAGAGAAATTAAACATCTTCCGTATTTGATGAGATTCAAGTAGGTAGTTCCATAATATCGGTGTTTGCGATTCGAAAGATCAGCTCAGAATTCGAGCCCTGTGCTGAGTGCGAGAATCGAACCTCCTAATCTATAAAAATGTCATCAAGATCAATGGCCGCAAGAACTGGGTAAGCATACTGAGTAAGGGTATAATCTTTATACGCCACTGAAGTCATAATACGGCAAGGGAAAATGTTAAATTTAGAACAGCCACCAGCATTGATACTTATCCAAACTCAAATTACCGGTTCTGAAATTAGTATACATTGTTGTGAACTAAAACATTGTTGTGAACAAACATTGTTGTGAACTAAAACATTGTTGTGAACAAACATTGTTGTGAACTAAAACATTGTTGTGAACAAACATTGTTGTGAACTAAAACTGAAGTGATGTGGATATCAGTCTAATCAGACCTGTCTGTGCGAAGGATTTCAGTGGGACGCAAACCATTACTTGTCTTGCATACCTAAATGTAAACTTTTGTAAAAGGTTCGCAGAGATGCAATTTTTCTTCACGACCGCAGAAAAAAAAAGCTGAATGTTCAGTGGGATAAGTTAAGTTATTTGAATGCGACAAAGCATTATCTGCGTAAGACGAAGAAGGCCTTCGTGGAGATCGCTTTAAAGGAAATTGGCTATTTTCACATTACAGATGGCGACAACCTAAAAAACAGCCATGTAGCCAATCTGCCTGCCAGCATTTCCACCTAGGTCGAGCAATCACTGTACAACGATGTCACAGCTTTATTGATCTATAGTATCCTTCCGGCACGCACAGAAACCAGCTATCCTACATGGTTTTATTCCTTGAAGTGCCACTTACTGTCTTTGCGACGCAGTTGCTTCACTTTATTACTGACGCTACAGATGGCAAATGACAGACTGACTAACAGTTTAGATCTCCAGCTATACATCCGACTGTCGTTGCCCCTTTGAAGATGCTGTATTACCTTCCAACATTTATCGTTACACTAATGAGGTCTTCGACTTATTTTTTAGCCGGTATAGTAGTTACGGGAGGCTACTCCTGGGTTCGATTCTTGCAGAAGGTATGGATATGTGGCAACAATTAAATTCATCGCATAGTTAGGAATTGCCATAGTAATGATAAGCTTGGAACAACAATTATTAGATATTTGATTTCTTTTACATTTCATGTCCTCTTGGTACATTTTCGTTACCTGATGTTAGGTTCAGCCATATACATATAGATATCATAGGTCCACTTCCTCATCCAAAGACTACACATATGTTTTAACTTGTATAGAGAGATTCACTAGATGGCCGGAAGCTTTACCAGTGGTTAACCAGACTGCTAAAACTGTAGCTGAGACTTTTTACTCTGAATAGATTACTAGATTTGGAGTACTTGATACCATAACGAGTGATCGTGGTATGAACTTCAAAAGTGACTTGTTTAGATCAGCGTTTCTCAACCTTTTGACTAACGAGTACAATCTAAACAAAAACTGAAAAACATTTTGTACCATCACTATTTGATTTTACAAATAGTGACTACTAGTGACTACTATTGAATAATTACTACTATTTGATGATTATTTTTCAATTTCTCAATAGATATATTTAAAAGTATATATTTTGCCTTATGCACAACCTATTGGCTATTTGTATTAAATACACGCACATAAAAATACTGGATTGAAATTAGATACCATTTTAATCGTCAAATTTAAGTCATAATATTTTAATTCTAAAATGAAGTATGAAATTTGTGCTTATTTAAGAGAGATTGGTTTCTTTACGTCTGGTCTTATTTCACTTAGTCTTAACCGTAAATTAGGGTCCACTTTTAATTTTGTTCTGTATTTATATTTTAAATAAACCTTGGAAAAAAATCCTTGCTCACACAAATGGGTTGTGCAAAAAGGCAATAAAAATTTAATAGGTTTATTTGAAATGCCATTAAATTCTTTTTTTCAGTTTAGCCAAAAGTTAAGAAGCGTGCTATTTTCGAAATATTCAGTTATAGTTCGATCATGGGAAATTTCTATCAATTGTTCTTTTTCTTCACGAGATACAATTTAAGGTACATTCGAACAAAACGGGTTTCTAATCAAATTTTCGTTTTCCTAATTCACAGGAAAATGTGTTTTGATATTATTTATCAATCAAAAATAATAAAATAATTTTTAATGTCGGATGCTAATTCTTCTTTTATTTTGTAATAATTTTGGAATAGAAAACTTTCTAAAAGTGCTGAAAGTTTAAAATATTACTATCCATTTCTTTGATTATTAGCTTGAGTTTTTTATCACTAATGGTAAACAAATTAACACTAATTTTGTCACTAATGGTAAACAAATTAACACTTTATCCTTTTAATCCTAAATTTAATTCATTTATCTATCCAAAAATATCTGCTAAATATGCTAAACGCGCCAAGCGTAATTCACTAATAAATATTTTTGCAGTTCAAATTTTGAATTACGGATGAAAATTTAAATTTCTTATCGAAGTTCAAAAAGACGATTTAAAACTTTGCACTGGATAACCACCTTACTTCGGAATGTACCAAAAGCGTTTCATGTTCACTGGCCATCTCTTGGCATAAAATCATAAATATTTTTCTTGAATTTAAAGCCCAGCTTTTAATAAGATTAAAAATTTTCACAGCTTGATTCTAAACGATTTTCAGGTTTTCGGGATTGTTTTCGTCACTAAAGCTTCACGATAAATGGAACAGTGAATGAGTTTAGTTTCAAGTGCGAGTCTTTTTATTTGAGAAATAACACCGAAATGTTTTCCCGTTAAAGTCCGAGCTCCGTCACTGCATACGGCTAGGCACTTATTCCAAGGAATATCATTCTCAGACATAAAATTGCCAATTACTTTAAAAATTTTATTTGCAGTTGCTCGATCACGAAGAGATTCACAAAATGAATAGCCATTGGCAATTCGTTTACCTTCTTACAACATATTGAGATTGAAAGTCCATTTCATCTCCATCCCAAGTAAACCCAATTGATGAAAAACTTTCATCATATTTTCTATAAACAATTTTTGTTTTCTTTCCAGTGTTCTTATTGCTAATAGATTGTCCTGGAACCATCACCTGTGAATCATTACTTTTCCGCTTAGACAATCCTAGCCATTTTTCCATTTTGAAAATCAAGTTTTGTTTTATTATTTTTTCACAAATAAGACACAATATATTACGACTTCTTCAAAATCAAACTACGATGTTCTCGAATGTCCAAGAAAAGTAAGAATACGAAGCAATAAGAATACAATATGCCTGCTGTTGGAGACAGCAAATCGACGTAAAAAAGTTATTCTACTTGGAAATAGAGCAATATGAGCTCGAAAATGGTGGCGAATAATGTGTAGACATGCTAATAAATTGATCAACGCTAAACGAATTAATGAGATACTATTATATTTTTATAGGAACTTATTTTTATTTCCTATTAAATACAACATCCATTTCTATTACTCCTTTTAAAAACATCATTCGCAAGAAATAGCTAAAAGAATATTTTTGAAAATGGAAACGGATTATTTTGCTAAAGTCTATTAGCGGCTATTGACCTTGAATAAAGCTCAGATCGTATAAAGTTACGAGTGTTAGAGAAAAAACGTAAACAGGATGTTGGGATAGATAATTTTTGAATTTATTAGTTAAAAATGTTTTGTTTCATTGCGTACTGCTATTTTTCTCTTGCGTGCCACCGGTTGAGAATCTCTGGTTTAGATCTCTTACAAAAATTCCTAAGATCTCGCAAAACAAGAACTGCCGCCTTTCAACCAATTTGTAACGGTATGGTAGAACGCATGCATCGACAACTAAAATCATCCATTAAATGCCATTCAACTGTTAGATGGAGTGAAGTGTTGCCATCAGGTTTGCTTGGAATGAGGTCATGCATTAAAGAAGATATTGAATCATCATCAGCTGACATGGTCTATGGAACTTGCTTGAAAACCTCCAGGAGAAGTTTTTCGCAATTCTTTTTCAAATGTGCCTATTGCTAAAGATTTTGTTGACACTTTTCGTCAATAGATGCGACTTATTCGACAAGCGTTTTCATTTATGATGATTAACTTACAAGCTCGCATACCTTCCTCAGACGAGACACTGTGCGAAAACCTTTAGAGCAACCATAGCAGGGACCATTCAAAGTATTAGCTAGAACATAAAGTTTTTTCCACAACTGATATAAATGGCAATAAATCTACTGTATCCGTAGATCGCTTAAAGTGTGCATACATACTAGTAGACTGCCGAGAAGACAATCGTGTATGTAACTACAAAGAGTCTGAAACCGAATCTAGAATAAACCAAACATTGCCAACTTTTACTAAGTCTGGAAGACGTGTAAAAATTCTTCAGCCATGCCAAGCTTCTGAGGTCCCCTGCTGGACTGGAAGGGGACCACTGTGGCAACAATTAAATTCATCGCATAGTAACCATAAGCGTGGAACAGCAATTATTATATATTTGGTCTTTGTACCATCATGGTATGATCCTTTCCTGTGTAAAGGATATCCTAAGTTTTTAACAGTAACAGTTATTTTTAGTTAAAGCTACTTTCCTGTCCCTCCTAATTTTAACTTACAATTTCCTACTAGAATGTGGTTTTAGAATCGCGGTTAATGCAAATGTGTAAGAGTAGTATTTAAGTTGAAGTTCCACTGACTTAAAGAGCCTCTGAGTTTCTGACTAGCGCACGTTTGTCTTTTGGCTACGCCTGTCTAAGCTGTTATTACGCTCGGCCGTATTATAGGCCCTTGATAACTTCGCTAGCTTATTCGATATTTAGGGCCCAACTACGTAGAATTTTGATAGCTTTGGGTATATTTCTTTAGTTAAGCAATAGCTTAGTTCTTCTTATTTTGATTTAAAGCCCAAGTGAAGGCTTTGCTGTACGCGCTGAGAAAGAGGCCGTCTGTCAATTCTTATTTGGAGCAATAAAGGGTAACTGACCCTTCTCGAATTTACGTCTCTGCTCCTGAACTAAAGCGATTATTTGCTTAACTATTCATTAGGTTCCTCCACATTTAGTTGTTAAATAAAAGGGTGGAGCCCACACCTGTACGTAGACATTTTTAACTCCTAAATAAATAAATAAATAAATATTTAAATACCGATGGAGTCATAATTTTGAATACTTATGCCGACTTCCCAAAGATGTTTGTAAATTTGTATTGTCTTTCCGGCATAGTGGCACAATAAATATGCACCGAGCCGAAAGTTCTCTTGAGAAGTTGGTGGTAGGGGAAAAGGGGTAGGAGACCCTCGTATCCGTCCCCCCTACCGGGTGCTCTCCATCAAAATTAAGGGCGTAACTGGGAGAAGTCCCACTGTCGCCTGTGTGGTGCTCAAGGGTCTTGCTAACGATAGGCGCAATCTTGCTATCCTTGCCACAATGAAGTTCGTAGACTTGTTCTACTGCTACTGTCAGACAAGTAAAATAAGTCACAACAAAAAACCACTTATTTTTCAAAATTTGATTATTTTAATTTTCTTTTCTTAAGTCCCCAAGTGCTCTGCGCAAAATCAGCCATTTTTATACCTAACATGTTTCTTCGTTAAATGTGTAGGTTATCTTCCGTAGGCATACATCGATTGTGTACAAACATTTTGTGTTTACGCTTTCTTTCTTTTGCCGGATATAGTAACTTTTCCGTTGAGTCGTTGTGCACTTGCACACGCTACTAAATCCTCACCTGTAGTTGATGGAAGTAACTATTGGTATCGGGAAATACTTCATCAGCAAAACGCTCGTTACAAACTTCTCGTTTCTAGAACGCTCGTTACAACCTTCTCGTTTCTGGAACGCTCGTTACAACCTTCTCCTCACATAATTGAATAGAATGGAATAGAATAGAAAACGGGAGAGAGGATTTGTTATTCACGTGGGCCTTGATGAATCGAATATCTTCATGCACTGCAAACAGAGACGGCTCTATGTCCCATAAATATGTACCTATTCTAAGCGCATGTTTTTAAAACAAACGGATTAATTCATTACTCAATTCTGTCAACAATTTTAATTAATCTTCTTTGTTTTTTTTAATGCTGCTCTATCATTTATTATGATGAAATGGTTTTTAAAAGGTGCGTTATTTTTTTTATTATTTATTTATTTATTTTTTTTTTTTTTTGCAGAATCTGTCACCAAATTTTATTACTATCTTTTTTTATTCTAGTAGCCATATCTTCAGAACACTGCTATTTTTAGAAGTTTCAGATTTTTTTGTATGTGCGTGTGTGTTTTGTTTTTGTTCTAGGCATCTATATCTTTTGTGATTACAGGCGAACCTGTTCACATTCCGGATAATGAATTGGATCCCAAACAGCGACCTCTGGTTCCAAGCGAGTCTAAGATGGACGACTTCGTCCTCGAACCTGGTGGTATCGACTTCGGAATCACCAGTGAAATCCCACCTCACGAGGAGCATTCCAGCAATCACACTGAGCATGACCAACATGCCCTTCATGTGGCTTCATGGCAATGGGACTATGTCCGTACACCTTTCATTTACACGGCCGTGGTCATAGTGGCTGGCTTCTGCAAAATCGGTAAAAGCAGTTTCATTATTGAAGTAACAGAAATTTTTACTTTCTAGTATGCAAACTATTCGATAATTCTCAACCTCTAACCTATATTTAATTTTTTTTTCTAACTATTTTGAGAAGCTTTAAAGTGTATTGCCCGAACTATTGCTACAAACAATGTTTAAATGAAAGCACAGATAAATAGCAATAATTCAAATCCTGATTGGTAATCACTCCTTGTAGAAATAAACACAGATAATTTATACTTACTGAAAATGGTGTAACCAAAATTTAACTGTCATCTAAATAGCCACGGAAGCGGCGCCAATAAAATTCGACTTAAAGGTACTTTAGCACAGTAATTAAAAATCAAAATTTAAACAGAGCTGATAAAAATATAATCTTTGAAAAAATCAGAACGCAAGAAAGGCTAGAAATTCTTTTTATTGCAGAAAATGTATCCTATTTTAGTCATTTTAGTGCCATACAAAAATTTGCAGGGTTTGTCTTCTTAGGTAACATAAACTAGATGAACTCGTGTAAAGGCTAGTGGCGAATTATCGCTATGTCTTTGAAGTACTCCAGAGACAGGGAAAGGATATAAAGGATCCTATTACTTGAATCAAATAAAAGTTTTAAACCAACTCGTGCTTACGGAAGCCAGCAGTTATGGCTTAAATCAAAGATTAAAGATTAACGAAAACTAAGAAAATAAGTTATCCTGATGTCTTCACAACTGGCTGGCTCTGACCTAAGGTCGGCGTAACAAGCCTAATGTCAAGAATAAATCAACGCCGCAGAATACTATTCGCAAGGGAATCAAATTAGCAACGTGATCTACAGGCATGCCGAACACGCTCTGTTTCTACCCTCTAAAACCTCCCTTTAAATAGTCTCTTCTTTCTACTCATTTCAATATCATGCTTCAAATTGAATCAGAAAACTCGGTGATGTAAAAAACAAATGTGTTGCCACTCGTCCAAGCGTAAGATATTTGTGTTTCAAATTTAATCAACGAACTCAACGATTTAAAAGAAATATGTTGCCACTGCCGGAAACAAAATATTTTTATCGTTTCATGTTGCCTTTCGGCAAAGCACAAATTACTTATTTTTTCTTTCTAATTTAATCTGTCGGCTATTGATTAAATAATTGTAATTTAAAAGTAACAAATGCAGATCTTCATCTCTGTTGTTATTAGTAAAATTACAATTTACAATTTACCTGAAATTACTACCTGTACTCGATAAAATCATTACATTTTTTCACTTTATCATAATAACTACATTAGGCGGTTGATCGCGCAAGCAACTAATTAGTAATAAAACTCAAATCGTTCAAAATTCTCTAACTCCACGTCAATGGTATTTCCATATTAGACTCTAAATTGAGTAAGTGGTATTAATTCAAATGTTGGATGGCGTTTCCACAAAGCTTTCGCTTTAATTAAAACTCAGAATACTCGTTTACGAAATAAATGACCTAGTCATTTCAGACGTTATGATAGGCATCTACGACCCTTTGTTGACAACAAATCAAGTGCTAATTGTTCCGCGAAGATTAAAGTAGATGTATTTTCTCATCTCGGTTTGTGAACTTCGGGATAAAATATTATTCTCTTAGACCCTTGTCTTTTGCCTTAAACCGAAATTATTGTGAGAAGTGTCTGAAATAATGAGTTATTAAACAGCTTTATATAGGAGCAGTATTAACAAACGAAAGACAATTTGTTTGTTCAAGGTTTAAATTCTTATCTTAGTAATTTCAGCTGATTGAGAATCATTGTCGATGTAATAGGTGATTTTGCTATTTTTCTAAATCATGTATACAGTGAATTCTTTTTCATCTTTTTATGATAACCAACTTTTTTTCATCTTTTTATGGCGATCATCTTTTTATGACAACCAATTTTACATGTAACCAGTGTTTCTAATAACACAAGGAAACATCGGTACTGAACATCATGTCTTTAAGAAGTTATTTAAAACCATGGATGATCAATTATTACTTACCGAAGTTTGTTGGATGCTATTTTTGTAAATATATTTTGAATTTCTGTGTATCTTCGTGTAAATTTCATTACTGTTATTATTCAGTGACATTTTTTTTCAAATAACATTGGTTTGTTTTTGCCTTCCCAGGTTTTCATCACGCAGAATTTTTATCATCGATATTTCCAGAGTCATGGTGAGTTGTAAACCTGTTATTCTGCAAATTCTATTCTTTGTTTTTCTATACTTGCATGAAAATATTAAATATCTGCGATAGCTGGGACAAAGTAATCCAATCGAAGAACCTGAAAAATTTACTGTAGGCCAAATTTATATGTAACTCTTAAACGTGAATGGCAAAATTTTATTTTCTTATCTAACCTGTTTTTCAAGAAAGTTTAAAAAGACGAAACAGAAGAAAGAAAGAATTTTCTTTTATTTTTGCAAAACATAATGTAAGTCATACGTTTTCAAAAAAATATTTATTAATTTTTTTCTAGTTTCTTAAATGCACAACTTAGATCCATTTCAAATAAAATAAAACAATAGAATTTTTTCAAAACCCCCTTGAAAGCTAAATACAATTTTATTTCTGTTTTTCAGTAATGATATTGTTGCGTTTTACGGGTTCGTGGATTTGAGAGTATCCGATGAAAACACGATGCAGAACAATAAAAAGCACAATTTATTTACAAGAATCACTATTTACAGCACAGTTCCAAAATTGCCTTTAAAAGCGTCGAAAATCTACAATAAATACGCTGAAACAATCAGCAACACAGCTTCAGGCTGTAACTGTACAGGTAGCTTCACGGCAACACTAAACTTCTAATAAACACCGTGGAACAATCACCAATACACTGTCAAGCTATACTGTAAAGATAGCTTCACGGCAAAGCACTATCTCGATTGCTTTCCGTTCACGAAACTCTCGCGTAGCAGCTATTCTCCCACTGCTCGCAACACTTCACAATTTCGCAACTTACTTCGCAACTTCGCAACTAACTCGCCACTCTCAGAAACGCAAGGGTTTATATAGCTTTTCTTTAAGTTCGACACGTTTCGAGAAATATCTCGACAGGAAGTTATTCTAGAAGCTTCCCGATTGGACCATGGGATATCGCCGATTTGGTCGCCAAATGGGCGATAAAGTCGCCAATCTGGCAACCCTACCATACACTATTTTATGGCAACCCTAGTGCTATGCCGGAAAGCTTACATACAGGCGCAACCACCGAATTTTTCGTAACAATATCAAACAAGGGAATTAGTTTATTTCATCTTAAAGAAAAACACAAAATAGGTAGAAATAGCAAAGAAACACATAAAATAACAAGAATGCAATAGCAAAGGTAAAAAGAATAAAAATACAAAATAACAAATGTAAAAAATTTTTTAAAGATGGTTATGGTTGTGGTTTCCTTTTATTAAAATTAGAAGAGTCTTTAGCCTTTCCATTTTTCACATCACGTCACTTTTCCAAGAACAGCGATCTGTTTACGCTACCGGATTTTAACCTCGATTTCATAAGATATGCTTGAATTTATACTACAGTTTTTAAAGTCAGCGATCTACTTACTCTACGTTACTTCTTACACTACTTTACGTTGCCAAGTTGCTATTTGCTATCTTTGATTGCACAAGTAGTTAAGGAAGTTGCAAAATCTAGTAATTATTCTGTAAGAAATTGTGTCATAGTTAGGCTTAGAGATTATTAAACGCCCCTTGCATAAATGGAAATAAGTACGCTCAATTAGAACTAGTGAACATATTTGAGGTATTCCAAATTTTAATTTCGAAAGTATCAGGAAATGAAAATTTAAAGTAATTTCTTGTTGAATCTAATTTTTTAGACAGGATATTTCTTGCAGATGTATGAAGAAAATTAAAGAAAACCAAAGAACGAAATTAAAAAGAAGAATTCCTTTAAAAAAATTAGAAGGACTTCGTGTAAAAGGAAAGACAAATAAAAAAAAATTGAAAGGAGGATAGTAAAAAACCATTCGTAAACTTTTGCTGGGGAATTCACCTGTAGGATCACAGAAGAGATATACAGAATTTAAAATTTCCTTTCTTAATTTCTTTTCTCTGGCAACACTTCACTGTTTATAGCAAACCGAACGATTTAAAAACGATATAATGTTTCTGAGGAATATAATCATCATTTATACCATTAGTTTTTATTAATAAATAACACGTCTAAGATTATGCATTTTGGCTAAGGAACTTTATTTCTGACTGCTAGAGTTCAATGAAGATATATAAATAAACAAAGCTTTAGATACTTTTTAATAAAACAGAATTCCTGATTTGATTCTCGTTATCATAACCCGTAATCAAATTTTTTGAATATTTCATATCCAGTAAAAGGTGCGGAATAATATTTTCCTCGTAGAGAGACTGCCGCAAATGAAAAGAGCTTTTTTTAAAAAAAATAAAACCTTCAACCTTTTGAGTTTAAAATTTTCTCAGTTTAAACATTTAAATTAATTTATTTCTGTTTCGTCTAAGTGGAATATAGGCACTGATTGGCATTCGCTTATCCTGCCCCCCAAATTCCTCGTCATGCACATTCTTCGTATACATACACGCATTTCTGAATGTAAATGTGTGCATTACTATAAAGTACTTTTTAAGAACAGATGCTCTGTCTAATGGATGAAGAAAGTGCAAGAAGATCGAGGGCGGGGTGGGGGACCTCCTGTTACGGCAATTTTTGTTCATTCTTTTCCATTTCGATAAAAATCGAAAAGGCAAAGAATCCTTTCAGTTCCATTTCAAATGCTTCTAAACTGGTTTCTCTTAAAGTACCTTCAGGAGGACTTAAGAGGTAGTGACCCATTTATTTATTTTTTTTTTTAAAGTCCACTTCGTAAACTTATTTTCCGCGGAGATTTATTTACAAAAGTGAGCATGAAACAGTCAATCAGTTAAGGGAATATTTGCGGCGATACTGGTTTGGCAATATTGCATTTGAGATAATAGGACTGTAGAATTACATCAAAATATATTTAAACGTATAAATTAATTGTTTGTGTCAGTGGTAATGCTTTTGTTCTTCTTTTTTTCCATTTCCAGTATGCTGATTGTACTTGGAACCATCGTTGGAACCATTGTTCAGTAAGTCCATTTGTAGCTTAAATTTTATTTCTTAAAGTTAATTTTTTGTATGAGGTTACAAGATCTATACAGAGCTTGAAACGCGTGACCTTTTAGTTTCAGCGTGACCTTGAAGTTCAAATTAGAAGAAAAACACATAAATGTAAAGTTTGAATTTAAGAAGTAACGTTTCTGTGAATGTGAAAAACTTCCAAGAATTCCATTTCATGAATTGAAGAAGTTCTATGGAAAATTTTCGCAGAACTGAAGTCAAAATTATAATTAAATTTCATACTAAGACTGGGTATCGAAAATTTATTTATTTCTCCTTCTACATTGTAAGATTCGTGCTTCTTAGAGAAAAATTTTACTGTTCTTTTAGTTTGGCCGATATATCGCAAACCACTCTGACAAGATGTGCTATAAATTCCCCGGCACTGAAAGTCAGAAATGGAATTTTTAAAAATCTGTGAACTTCTGGAGTAATCGTAGTTTTGTAACTGATCGAACAGGGGTTCTGAACCAGAAGGAATTCCCTTTTAGGAGGAGGGAATTTTGTAGTTTCGGGGGGGGGGAATATGGTTAGCCTTTTGTGTTCGTCTGAAGTACTTAGTTTTAATATATGAATATTGCCGCTGGAAAGAAAACCTACACCAAAATAAGGTTGCTGTTTTGCCTAATTTTAAACCTATTTCATGTTTGTGGGACCGAATTGTATCTCGAAATTTATACCTGTTAGCTTTGTACAGAAAAGATAAATAAGGGTTTACTGTATTAAGTCTAACAAGTTTTATGTGAAACATTTTCATAACACTGCATTAAGAAAATGCAATGCAAGATAGAGGAATCGAAAATCCAAACGCCTCAGAAGAAAACATTAATATCCCTCTTAACATTTAGAAATGTGAAAGTTATATAGAGA
This sequence comes from Stegodyphus mimosarum, assembly GCA_000611955.2. Lineage (NCBI taxonomy): Eukaryota > Metazoa > Arthropoda > Arachnida > Araneae > Eresidae > Stegodyphus > Stegodyphus mimosarum. The sequence continues at coordinate 64,186 of KK118154.1, read as the reverse complement.
TATCCGGTTTTCTCAGTTTTTACGAGTAAGTCTGTAAACGACGAAGTATTTCCTGATACATTTAAAGTTGTTTTCTAGCGAATGACGTCTGAGCGTAGAAATACTATTATAAGGTATTTTCTCCCTCCTTTCCACATGCCTTCGTGGTGTAACTGGAAGCGTGCTCGATGCGTATTCGGGAGGTACGGAGTTCAAATCCCGATGAGAGCACTGCACGTTCTTGCAGTCGATATAGCCTAATGACTATACTGTGTAGCTGCAAGATCAGCACCTACAGTCTATTATTTTAGAATAAACACCCGGAGGCCATCTCATTCCCTCAAACCATAACTCATAACAATGGCAATGACTGCTGAAGAAGACTCCTCTAATATGATAAAATTCACAAATTCTCTGTGGGCGATAATGACTGCACACGTTAAGATCGTAAATGAGGGAGAGTCGCTACGACCTTGAAATGTCTATTTTAAATAAACAAAGTATAGCTTACGTATTAGTATTTACCCGCCGTAAGGTCTATCGTTTTTTCCTAAAAGAAGTTAAATAATGAATAGTCTTCGTAGATGTTAAAAAGAACTGAATTTAACAAATCATTTTCTTAAAATAGCTAAACGACACAGAGGCGAAAACACAGACGGGTAATACACACAAATTCTTACATCCGAACAGAAGAAACGTTTGCCGAATTGCATGTAAATCCTTTTCACGGAATTATTTTATTTCCCATAATAATTGCGTAAATTGTACATAATACATCTGAACATTTTAGATTAAATCTTGTTAAATATTGTATTTCCCATAAAAATAATTCTTTCTATTTCCAGTTTCACTCATTCTAGAGAGCTACTACCACAGTTTACACCGAAGGCGTTTTTCCTGTTCTTGCTACCACCGTAAGTAAAAATATTTCTTAATTTAAATAATGATAGAAAAAAATATTTGATTTCTCTTTGTTAAACGCATCGTGAAAATACTGTTTATATTGAAATAGGCTTCACACTGGCTAAAGTATGAAACATCAAGGCTTTTATCAGTGTGTAAAATTGTAAAAGGACATATATATTCTTAGGTGGAGTATTGGTAATATCTTCGAAGGGGAGTTGAAAATGTACGGATACCTAACTGTTGGAAAACTACAAAAACAAGGAAATCTAGGAATGCAGAAAAAAAGAAAGAAAACTGTTAAAAATCGCTTGAGGAAATCAGCTCCTGTGACACAAAGTAAATGTGGCAAAGGAATGGATGCTCTGCCTGAAGGGAAAGCCCTTTAACGAGAAGTGAAGAAGAAAACAGATAAAGGGTAATTACAAAGGAATTTTAACAACGGCAAAATCGGTATTTAGTAGTACAGTTTCAGACGGCACAACATGAAAAGGAAAAATACCCAGAGGAAGGCAAATACAATATCATCTGAGACAGTTTCGGTCCAGCATTTTCAAACATATGTGTCAATGGCGTTCCAAACCTAACAATAATTCAAAGCGAAACCTCGCGCCCCGTACGGCTGCCTACGTAGCCTGTGCATAAAGCAATCAAGAAAAAAACAAGCGAACTAAAAAAAAAGGCATCAAACACTGGAGAGCAACATAAATGCATTTTTAAACTTTTCATATCCCTTTTAGTCTGTCAGAATTCATGGAAAAGGCCGTTTAAAACTTGAGTCCTAGTCAGAATATCTGCAGTTTCAAGCTGCTAGAATTTTACTCTGTGGTTAAGCATGCCTGTTTTTACAATTTTCTCATTCCTAATGATGGGGTTCAATGCTTAAGGGATTCTTCGTGTGTTGATCTTATATCTTATTCCGACTCCGTAAGGGCGAGCCGATAAGTAATGAAGAGTGGGGCAGAAAATGCATGATTCTTTGATCTAGAGCAGCGATCATAAGAGTACGATCTAACCCAGATGCATTCTATTTTATATCGGAAACTCCTAGAGGGGATGGAGCCCGAGAGTTGTATACTTTTATCCTTTGTCATTAGCCTGTCGAGAATAGTTTTAGTATCAATGGATTTCAAGTGCCCCTGTTTGTCACAAATACTACAATCGCAGATGTCCATAACTTACTTGGGATCTTATTACCAGGCTTTTAATCTAACAGCAGCTTCCGAGGGTACAATAGTGGTACTTCTTACACTTCGGATAAATTTCAGAAATATTAGGCGAATATTCCACTCTCACAAATATTTAGGCTTTTTTTAGCCGTCCACTTCCTCAGCTTTTAATATTATTTGTATCTCATTTACTTTTATCATATTTTTGAACTCACTGTATGAGATATTTCTCCCGTCTTCTTCGCATGCCTTCGTGGTGTAGTGGTCAGCACGCTCGACGTGTATTCGAGAGGTCCGTGGTTCGAGTCCCAGTGAAGGCGTTGCTCATTTTTCATGTCTTCTGCTTCGAAATAACCTAATGACTCTACAGTGGTTCCCGAACTAAAAGAGGTGGTGTATGATGATTCTCCACCATCAGGATTTGCCGATGGCAATTGAGTTTCCTAATCGCCAGTCGCCCTTTAAAAGGGGGAGTATATAAGGTATTTCTCCCACCTTCTTCGCATGCCTTCGTGGTGTAGTGGTCTGCATGCTTGACGCGTGTTCGAGAGGTCCGTGGTTCGAGTCCCGGCGAGGGCATTGCTCATCTTTCCTGCTTTCAAAAAGTGCCTAATATGCCTAATAATATCTTTACGGTGGTGGCCGAACTAAAAAAGGTGGTGGATGATGATTCTCCACCAACAGGATTTGGCGACTGAGTTCCCTAATCTCCAGTCCTTTAAAAGGGGGAGTATATAAGGTATTTAATCTCCAGTCCTTTAAAAGGGGGGAATATGTAAGGTATTTCTCCCGCCTTCTTCACATGTCTTCGTGGTGTCGTGGTCAGCACGCTGGACGCGTATTCGAGAGGTCCGTGGTTCGAGTCCCAGCTAGGGCATTGCTCATTTTTACTGTACTCCTCTTGGAAATAAACCTAATGTCTCTACAAACTGTTAAAGTCTAGTTCTATATTTGTTCGAATTTTGTGCTCTGCATTATTTTAAGTTCGACTACAAGCTGTTGTTCCAATAAGCTTTTTACTAGGCATGATTTAATTATTCGTAAGTTCTTTGTCCTTGTGCATACGATTACAAACCTAATACTTGATTAACTAAAACAGATAAAATGTAAGTATCTGATAAACAGAGAATTACAGCTACATCTTTAATGAGTCCATGACATATGCTGCGTTTGTCCCACGGCAGAACTCGTATCAATATTATATTACATCCTCTGAATGTTACACTTGCGACGGTTGCTGCTATGCTTTAGAAAAAGATTGAAGCTCATAAAACTTCATAAATCCAGCATGCATAAAGGTCACAGCTTGCAAAATTTATTCCTTCGTGTTACCGAACTCGGGTTTAGGAAAAAAGAAAGAGTTTAATTGCAACCTTTTAATAAGCTTCAGAATATCAATTTGCTGATTACGGTAACAGAACAATTCTAGTCTTTATTGGGACACACCTGTAAAGAAGCCCATTGGAATCGAGCAGCAGTATCCAAATTATAAGCGTAGTGGCTCTGTCAGGTAAGAAACGGGACTGCCGTTAGCACGGCGAGCAAATGCTTACGAATATGAATGAAGCAAACTGAAACACGGATAATAGAAATTTTTGAAAGGTTGATATAAGAATTATCCGTGGACGAAAAAGTCGTCACATGCAAACATACAGACAGAAAAGTGACAATGTAAAAATAGTAAAAACGAGTTGTAGCGACCTTAATTTCTGTTTATTCATTGAAAATTCGCTATCGAATGTTTGGATCGAAAACATTCTCTCTCTCATCTATATATGTAGGGGGCCCACCAACGACCAAGCTTTAAGTCGCTAAACACTGATAGCTCGGTCCAAGGCTCGAATCCTTCGAACGGACTGGCTGCATGAGCGCTTTCGTGGATTTCCCTATGTGCTTCGCGTTTACAAACTAGCTTCCCTTAGAAAGTCCACCACGAAGGCATCTCTTCCCCTAGGCAGATAGCTCTCGCGTGCATTTATAAAACACAGTAAAACATAATCTAAATGTAAGTAAATACACTCACGTTTGTGAAAATTGCAACACCATGAAGGACTTACGCGAGTGAGCTGAAATTTTCAGGAAATGCAAAGTAGCGCATGATATGCAAATGATTAGAATTGCAAATCCGAAGCGCATGCGTATGCTGAGCAGCGCCCTCTGAACGGCTGATGGATCCGAATAAATAGACGGCTGTAGCGAGGCGTGTATGGTTATCGGTGGTTATCTGCTAGTGGTAAACGTTAACTCAATCTGTACTTATGCCTCGTCGACGAAAGAGAGCGAGATTTGAACAACTTACAGAGTTTGAACGAGGGAGAATCATCGGCCTTCGTGAAGCTGGATTGTCGTATCGTGCAGTAGCCTCTCGTGTGCAGCGTAACAGCAGCACAGTGATGCGCGTTTGGAAGCAGTGGACGGACGAGTGTCGGACAACTCGGAAATCCGGGAGTGGACCCCGAAATGTGACGTCAGCTCGCGATGATAGACACCTGGTCCGCATGGCGCGGACGGACCGTACAGCTTCCTCTAGACAATTGGCAGCACTGTGGTCAATAGCTACAGGTGTTTCATTGTGTGCTTCATCAATTCGTAGACGTCTGCTGCAGTGTGGACTGCGCGCACGGACTCCTTTATACAGGATCCCCCTAACGCACGACCATCGCCGCCTGCGGCTACAATGGGCCAATCAGCATAGAGACTGGCGTGCTGATTGGCAGCATGTCGTGTTTTCTGACGAATCCCGCTTTAATTTGTGGTACCATGATGGCCGCATTCGTGTCAGACGCTATGCCGGTGAACGCCACCTTCCGGAGTGCATTATCGAACGCCACAGTGGACGAACACCCGGAGTTATGGTCTGGGGCGCCATAGCATATCATAGACGATCTCAATTGCTACGAATTGTGGGCAATCTGAACAGCAACCGGTATATCCGTGAAGTTCTACAGCCCGAAGCTGTTCCCTTCCTTCAAAGCTTGCCAGGCGCTGTATTTCAACAGGACAATGCCCGCCCTCATACTGCTCGGATTGTTAAATCCTTCTTTGCAGCGCAGCAGGTACAGCTTCTTCCTTGGCCTGCGTGTTCCCCGGATATGTCGCCAATTGAACATGTGTGGGATGTCATTGGTCGGCGTCTTGCTCGTGATCCTCGTCCTGTTGCGTCTGCAGACGAACTTTGGGTACGCGTACAAACGATATGGAATGCTCTTCCTCAGTCAGACATTCAAACTTTGTTTGACTCCATGCCACGTCGTGTAGCAGCACTTATTGCGGCGCGTGGTGGCCACACAAAATACTGATTCTGATCTCTTGTTCTTGTTTGTTTGCTTTGAACATTTAATCATTTATTTGTACCACTACCACTCAACTGTGTATTAAATTGCATTCAATTATGACGATTCCTTCTTGGTGTTGCAATTTTCACAAACGTGAGTGTATGTATGTATTTTTCGAGTTTGGGATTGGGGAAAGGGGAATGATTGTCCTGCAGTGGGAAAAGGCGTGCATGGATCAAAAAAGGTTGAGAACCACTGGCATATAAAATACCACAGAAGAGTAACTTCTAAGAATATTATAATAAAACATTCAAATTTTATATTGAGAAGGGTGACCAGGTAGCAAAATTATTTTTTACTAACTTCGATGAGAATAAGGTACATCTGAAAAAAAGTACTAATTTATGATCGTTTTGTTTTACTCTCTTTAGCACATTTTACGATATTATTGTGTTATTGTCATAGATGATATGAAAGTAAAACATCTAAATTAATATTATATGTCCGACAAATGTGAAAAGAAAAGCTTCAAAACTCACCTCACTCAAACCATCCATAAGACATAACGTTTTATCATTTCACATTTTTATTTACATATTTTAGTTATTTTATACGCAGTTTACTTTATAATAGTTTCAATTGTTTAATATACTATTTTCCTATAATCTTATAGACGCTGAAAGTATTTCTTAATTATTTTTAGATGACTTTGGAAAATTAATTAACTTTCAAGAAATAACAAAATCTGCTGCTAGTGAATGCTTAAATTTTTCCTTTATGAAAAGGGATTATTTTTCAAGGCTATTTGTGAGCCATTTCTCATTTTATTCTTAATCGTTGTTTCTACTAGACATATTCTCTTAACTGTTGCTTACGAATGGGAATGCACAATACACCTCTAATAATATTTTTAAATTAGGAAATATTCCTTTTTCTACAGCCGTTTTCATTACAAAACTTTTATTCTCAAAGAGCATGAAATCTTGTCCTTTACGGTTACATGTGAAAACATTGCGGTCTCTGGCGAAAACGTCGTCGTACAAAACATCTTGGAATGAAAAAAAAGAAAGAAGAAAACATCGCATATATAAATTTTCTGTCTAAAAACATTTTAAGTGAATCATTTCGCGTAATAATTTGTGAGCACAAGACGAAATAAATAATATCTTTGCTTCCATATTTCATTAGTTTGTATTACCTTATAAATATTTACTGGGAAAATGAAGAAGGAAACTTCAGTATTCAAAATCTAAAAATTAACAAAGTTAATGCTATGTAGAGTAATTAACTAGTGACTTTAAGTAATTAGCAACATAAATTTTAAATTCTATTCACTGCATTAATTTTTAGTAATTTCCAGATTTTGGATGCTTAAATTCCTTTCTTGGTTTTTCAGTAAAAATTCAGTAATTAATACAAAAAAAAATGAAATATTAAGCAGAAAATTGTCGGAAAACGTGTGTCTGCAATGTTGGCGTCGTGCGATAGTTTGTAGATGCTTTATTATTTACCTCGATAATTCATATGATGACGTTTTCAAAATTGCGAAATTTTTGCTCCGGTTTATTTTCTGCCATGATATCTTAGAACTGCGGCTTTTTCTCCTTACTTTCTTTTTTCCTACATGTTTTCTACCACGAATGTTTTCGACCGCGTTGTTTTCGGCGAACACCTCCTCTACTTAGTGCTTCCACAGTCCTAAGTAGGTGATATTGTTTATTATTAAGTTCTTCATAATTATTATCTTGAATAAGATATAGAAAATTCAAAATTAGAGGCTTTGTAATGCAAAAAAGTAGTCTGATTTTCAGATTTCAGCGTCGCAAAATATTTAACAGGTTATTTGAAATTTATTCATATGAAACCTTAGATAAAAGCTCTAATAAATAAACGAGTATTCCAATTTAAAATGCTTTTATATTTCTCTTTATGTTTCTTTCCTTCCTTTTTTGGCCCTGAAACTTCATTCTCGTTTACATTTATTTCAGGTTAGGTTAGGTTAGGTTAGGTTGTTCAATTATGGCAAAGCACACGAGGGCTATCTGCCTAAAGGGAGGGATGCCTTCGTGGAGGACTTTATAAGGGAACGTATACACGTTCCCATATATGTTTCCCCATGTGTAACGTATACACGTTACACATGGGGAAAACCGCGAAAACGTCCATGCAGCCAGCCCGTTCGCGGGATTCGAACCTCGGACCGAACTACCAGTGCTCAGCGTCTTTACCGCTCGGCCGCTGGTGGGCCACATTTATTTCAGAATAGCTTCCAATCTCACCCCTAGTTATACCTTTCCTGCAGATAAACAGTGAACATTGTCGCCTAGAATATTTTTATCTGTGTTATACATAAGACTCAAAAAGTATTTCATGATCATTCTCATTTTATCTCTTACGGATGGAACTGGAAGGCAAATGTAATCGTCAACCAGAAATAGCAATTTTGGAGAGAGTGAGAGAAAAGAAGAGAAAACGTGCTTTAATTAAGAGGTTTCGTATTTCAGTTAAAATGGATTTGACTTGTTAGCTAGGGAACTCGATACTCAAAAATCGATGAAATTACCGATTTTTCAATTTTTTGCTGGTAAAATACCTTAATACTCTTACTACACTGAAGAGAAACTTTGAAATGATCTGACGGTAATAAATGGTATAAAATGCTTTTAAACATTTTGATAGCCCTTTAAGTGCCACGCCCCCTCAGTTTTTATTTTTTTTAACTTCTTAATTTTTTTCAGTAAGTTATTAAAAATCAGTGTAAATGAAAAAGAGTGTAATTAAATATGACTTCGAGTATCAGGACCCTCTCTTTATGTTTATAAACTGATTTATTTAAATACAACGTGAAGCTGGGGAAAAAATTTCTTCACCTTTAAAATGGCAAGGTTACATATATATATATATATATATATATATTGAGCTCAGCAAATATTTCTGTGAGTATTATCAGTCAACTTTGCTATGCTTCTTCAAAAATTGGAATTATTTGTAATAAAACTGGAACACAAAGAAGTGGTGTAATGAAAGTGATCAAGTTCCTGACTGTAGCATTATTAAAATAGTGCTAGAACAAACATTAAACTCTTTAATTAATTAAAATACACCTAAATTATTTTAAAATGCAATTTATATGCGAGGAGAAATGGCTAAAAGAAGAAAAGAAATCACATATGCTGTTGAGTAGTTTTAAATACAATGTTTTATGATTTTTAAAATTGCAAATTTTGCTTTTAGAAAAATGAATGAAACGACAAATTAATATTATGAACATTGATTGTAAGTGTTTTAGAAAAAAAATTGTAATTAGTCCAAAGGGATTTAGTCCCGAAGGACTATTACTTTCGTTTTGCGATTTTGCGTCGATTCACTCTGAATGCCCGTTTCACTTTTCAAATTGTTGCCACTAAATGTTATCGCTCTGCATTAAATTTTAAAAAATGAAAAATCTGCATAAATGTATGCATGTTTCTCGCATTGTGATAAAACCTAGAGCCATCGAATTTTGAATGACGTAATCCTACTGCGAATATGGGCATCTGGAAGCCCTAATTTTGAATTTGAAATTTGCTTTATTATCGATTTTATGTTTTGTAACATTTCAACGAATTTCTGATTAACAAACTAAATGATTTCAAAGCGAGCAATGGCAACACTCTACGGAAAAAAAAAACATTTTTATCTCCAGCGCACGAGACTTACGGAAATTCTAAAGATATGTTCATTTTAAAATGATTTTGCGATATTGATTTTGAACTGAATTTTATGGTTTGAGTACGTAGTACATGATATTTAATAAAAAAAGGTAGCGCACGAAACGTTAAAAAAACGCGCCTTTGGACGTAATTTAAAATCTGAAATCTTTCAGATTTTTAAATTGTTTTTTTTAATTTATATATTGAAATTGTTTTGAACGTGTATTAAAGAACAAAAACAGATAAATTAAAATTCTACTTGTATTTTAGGATTTTTTTTTCAATATTTCTAGCCTGATGAGGTTTTAAACAAAAGCTTGTAATTTATGTTTATATTAACCAATTAAACATTACTAGGTTTTATTTTATATACATATGTATTGAAATTTAAGATTAAAATTTTTAAGAAATTTGAAATGATTTAATGACTATTTAGACAGTTTATATTCTTTAAACTGCGTTTTCTCAGTTTTCATTTTTTCAGTATATTATTTTACTTAAAGTCCTAAAACTTCTACAGATATAGACTAAATTATTTAATATTTTTACTGATTATTTAAAATTATATTCTTAATAGAAACAAGGATGCGTTTTGCAAAATAGTGAAAAGAAAAATTATTGGAAGTGAAAATAGGATTGAGATCATCTTTTTTTTTTAAGTTTTTACATAAAAATGTGCTTTTTATTTTTTTATTGGAAACTAATTTATTAATCGCAAAATCGATTTTTAAAGTTATTAAGAACACTCTAACATATGCAATAAAAAAGTTTGGGGCAAAAACATTCAAAATTGGGGGAGAAGAAGGAATTTTTATTTCTTAAACTTTTCTTCAAAAAATTTAAATTAAAAACAAATTACTAGCAGAAAAAGTTTTTATAGCTTAAAATCATTTGTCTTATGAAACCACTTAATATTATATGTAGAAAATAGATGAAAATTCTTAAATAAAAAATATCATTCGAAAGGTACCAAGTCCCCTTAAAATGGATTTGACTTGTTAGCTACCATCTTATATTACGTTTAAGATCTAATTGGCGTTATTTTTATTTTTCTAACTAGGAAGGAAGAAGGTACTAGATCTGATGGTAAAGATACTGAAACACTTAAAATTTATGAAGGAACACTTAACTTGCAGAGAATATCACCGTGGTTATGAGTTAATAAAAGGTGTACAGAGCTTTGGAATAACAAAATAAGGGAAAGACGTATCTTTGGTCATTTTGGGGTTTGAAAAAGCCTGAAATAAAATTCCTAATATTTTAATAACAGCAACTGCATGCTATGATATTAATACATTATAAAGCTTTATCCAACCGAAATGTTTTACTGAAATATTGTTGATAATAATTATTATACTTACCACTGCTAAATTTTAATATAATCTTTTCTTCGTCTTAAAAATATAAACTCGTCAGCGAAAACAACAAAACCATGTCTGAATTATTTAAATCGGAATACCTACAGATGTCTGAAATCAAAATCAAAACCAGATGTCTCAAATCAATATCGAAAACAATACAGCATATAATGCCTGATTCGGAACTTTTCGTTTAAATTTCCTTTCTCTTTGGAAACGTAAAAGATGTGTCTGATCAACAAAACGACAAGAGCGATTCTGAAATCTACAAGCGAACTAGAGCCTATTCATGTTTTCTTTTAGGATCTTCAAAAATGATTCAAAACAAAACACACTTAAGACCATCGACAAGACACAGCTAATTGATACTGCAGATTCCAACAGCATGCCTTCAATGAACCTAAAATGTTAGGGGACTTTGCTAGTCCTATAACATTTTAGATAATAATACTTTCAAATGAATTTTTATGCAGCATTAAAAGAAATAGCATTTCACCTCTTTCGAGAACGCATCTTAGGTGGCCGTAGATCTTGCAAACAAAGAGCGCCTGTTAGAACCCTAACCCTGCGTAGTAAAGTATCGGGCTGGCAAGAAAGTAGTTTCGGTATTTTAGTGTGAAATAAACTCAAATTTTCCTACACAAAAAATTAATCAAGCAAATATCTTCCATTCTGTTCGATGACCTTTCGCCTTCTTTCTGGTAACTTCATGATTCCCTGCTCAGAGAACTTCTGGTCTTTTTTAGCAGAAAACGCAATCAGATACGAATTAAGGTCATCGTTATTGTAGAAACTTTTGCCATTTAAATCGTAATAATGGTCTCGAAGTATCAGAATCACAATTCATGGTATTATCTTCCTCGGTCGCAAAACATTCATGGGGTAATGACAGCAATTCGCCATGGTAAACGCTTGTTGACAACTGATGATTATCAGTTTTGAACTCTGACACTGATTCGAAAAGCCTCTGAGACATGTTTGGTATCTTTTATGCCATGTGAATAGGCAAGCATATATTATGGATATAATACGATAGTTTAGGAAATATTTAAGAGGAATACTCGAATCTATGATCCTTTCAGAGCAAACTCTTCTAACTCACATTAACATGAACTTTCTGGCTGACCAAGTACATTCCTTTATGGTAGCCTCCGAAACCTTTCAAAAAACCAGTACAGCATATCGCACTCCAAAGAAGGTTAAGGATTAAATCCAATAAAATGACGTAATTTTTTTTATATGGCCCGTTAATACGCCGAACGTGAGTATAATCAAATATGTTTTATTCGAGTTAAACAAACGAGTATGAGTAAAATATCTCCAACAACATAATTTATTGATATTGAAGTGCCTTTAGTAGCTATAATATTATACATCATGCGACACGTCCTTATACATTATTGTATAAGTTGGGGGTCTAGGGCATAAGTTAAGTCACATTAGTTGTTAGTATTAGATATATTTTGTGATCTTACTTTCACATATTCAAAATTGTACCTAGCTTAATAGAGAATATTTATTTCCTTTAGATTTTATTTATTCCTCATTTTCTCTGCATATGCATTTGCAGTCAGTATTTTTTTAAGGAATACGTAAATAGTTACTATAATTTGCAAACTGTATGACACTCCGTATATACCTGTTCAAGCACAATATTTTGATGGAAGTGCAAGTTTTTAGTGCAAAAAGTATGTAAAATATAATATTTTTTTTGAAATATTATTTTGGGGATACATTTTAAGATTTCTTGACTTACCCATTTGTTTTTTTTTTATTCTTCAGGATCGTGCTGGAATCAGCGTATTCCCTTCACGACAGAGCATTTTTCAGCAACTTGGGTACTATCATCCTGTATGCAGTACTCGTAAGATATTTCAAACACTTTTTCTCTGTCAGTAATTTTATGAATTATGGCCACGTTGTACTGATCTCTATCTCCGTATAAACTGCACTGATGACATTTTCAAAAAACATTTCAAGAGAAAATGAAAATTTTTTCAATAGAAAAAAAATCCAAGGGAAAGTTATTAAGGCATTTACAATCCTATTTGAAGCAATAACATGATCCTTTTTTCCCTTTATTTCTCTTGTATGACTTCAATTCCAGATTGCATACCCTAGCAGATATCGATAATATTCCTTCCAAAAGCTAAACTAGTTCAGGTTACAAAGAGTTAATTAGATTACTTCTAGGTAATTTTGCAATGTATAGTAGATAGTATGTAGAACTAACGGCAAAGTTATGTTCCTTTTTTAAGATGTCTGCTAAACGTATGTAGTGTTTCTACGAATTTTCCACATCCTCTTCCTTCCATAATGCTTTCGCACAGCTATTCGGATTTTTATAAAGAAATACAGGACCCGATTTAAAAATCAGAGGTCCAGAGCAAAAAGCAAACTTATTGGATTTCCTGACCCCCGTCATCTTTATAAGCGCTATTAACGCAAACAACATTTCATATAAAATATACTTATGTATAGACATTAGGTATTTTTTAAAGCAGGAGAGATGAAAAATGAGCAATGCCCTCGCCGGGATTCGAACGACGGACCTCTCAAATACGCGTCGAACATGCTGACCACTACAACACGAAGGGAGGCGAAGAAGGCAGGAGAAATGCCTTAAGTAAATAAACTTATAATTTAACATTATTTGATTGGAAGTTATTTAAACAAAAAAGTCAGTTTGTTTTCATTGCTTCAATTTAGGAAATCTTGCATAAAATATAAACTCATCGATTTTAAACGATGCTTTTAAAAAAAGATCCTGAAAGACACTGAATGAAAAAAAGAAACAGCAAACGAAGTATTATTTGATTTTATTTTAAATATTAATTACGTTATAGAGACATACCAAATTAATACAGTTCAATTATTCATTAATTCGATAATAAAGTATACGAATAAACTGTAGAATTGAAAAATTTGCTTCAGTTTCATATTGGGGAAGAAAACATTTCTTCTCATGTATTCTGCTTCCAATTTCACAATTTTAAAAATCAGAATTGAAAACAATGCATTAAGTGTTAGATATTTGAAGCATTCTAAGAATATTTGAAGTTCCTTTGAAAACATGTAGAAACATTAGCTTATTTTGGAAGCAGGAGACATAAAAAATGAGCAATGCCTTCGCCGGGAGTCGAACCAGGGACCTCTGGGTTACGCGTCGAACGTGCTGACAACTACACCACGAAGGCATCCGACGAAAGTGGGAGAAATACCTTATATACTCACCCTTTTAAAGGACAACTGGGGTTTGGGGAACCCAGTCGCCAAATCCCGGTGGTGGAGAATCATCATTCACCACCTTTTTATAGGTTAGTTTTTATAGGGCGCCAGTTATAGAAACATTAGGTTACTTTGGGAGCAGGAGACATGAAAAATGAGCAATGCCTTCGCCGGGAATCGAACCACGGACCTCTCTATTACGCATCGAGCGTGCTGACCACTACACATCGAAGGCATGCGACGAAGGTGGGAGAAATGCCTTCTAAACAGAGGATCAGGGCAAGTGCGTTTTTGCCTCAAAAAAAATCAATTTCTGAAGAAACAAAAAGTGAAAATCAGTTCCTGAAGAAATAAAAAGTCTCTTTCTGTGTAATATTTTTTCTCAAAGTAATAAAAACAAGTAAACAAAAATAAATAAATAAAATAATAAGTTCTGTGGAATTGGTTTTTTATCTCATTATTTACCGGTAACTTACAGATAAATACATATCATGATAATTAGCCAAATAAGAATATTCAAATTCAAAAAAATAACGAATAAAAATCTGAACTCTTAGCATTATTCAAAATAAAATGAAACATTTGCAAAGAAAAGAAATTCTTAATAACGTTGGCAGACGCCATTTCCAGAATTCTTTGTTTAAGGGAAATTCTCCTCTCTTTCTTTTTAGTCCAAAGAGGCTTTGTCCCTGAAGAACTATTGCTTTCGTTTTGCGATTTTGCTTCGGAAACATTAAATGTCAGTTCACTTTTGAAACTGTTGTCACCCAATATTGCAGCCCTGTATTATACTTAAAGAAATTAAATAACGAAGAATGTGCATGAATGTATGTATGTTTCTCGTACTGTGATAAAACAACGGTACCTAGAGCCATCGACTTTTGAATGACGTAAACCTGCTGCGATTATGGGTATCTGGAAGCCCAAGTTTGAAATTTGGAATTTGTTTTATTATCGATTTCATATTTTGTAAAATGTTAACGAATGTCTGATTAAGAAACTCGAGGATTTTAAAGGGAGCTATGGCAACGTTGCACAGAAAAAACATTTTTATCTCCAGTGCATGAGACTGGTTATAGAAAATTCTGAAGATATATGCTCAGTTTAAAATTATTTTGCGATATTGTTCTTTAACTGAATTTTATGGTTGAAGTGCGAAGAACATGATATTTAATAAATAAAGGTAACAGACAAAATGTTAAAAATACGTCCCTTTGGACGTAATTTAAAATCTGAAACCTTTAATATTTTCTTTTTCTTTGTATTTTTTTCATTTCTAAGTGATTTCTATAGTTCTCACGCAGTTTTGTTTATCATGCCTTTTATTAAGAAACCGAACAACGGCGTTCAGAAAAGATTGTTCGGCATTTTAATTACATTTTGAGTTTAATTTTTTTCTTTGCATTCTTCCTTTTTCGTAATCCGCCATTTAATTTCCCTCTGAGTTTGAAAAACATTTTTTTCCTTATTTTATTTCTGAAATTCGTGTTTTTCTCTTTTCAGGGTACTATTATAAACTGCTTCGTTATCGGTAAGTATCACTCGTTTTATATCTTTTCCAAAAATCGAAAGGAGTACCTTTTTCGCCGACCGAGAAAAACCGAAAGCCGTTTCCGTTTTATGAGAAAAGTAAAAAAGCAAAATTACCGCTCACCGTTAGTTTTATACGAGGATTACAGGAAAATACGTCTTTAAAAATGGAAAACGAAAGTAAAATTGGTCAGTGTAAGCACTCGAGCATACCGTCATATTTCAAACTTCTCACATCGACTAGAATAAAAGGCTATCCTCAGCTGTTGACAAAGAGGTAAGCGAACACATAAATTGCATCGACAATGAATTAACAAACCGCAATGAGATAGTCATTAAATGATCCATCGTCATTGCTGTCATTTCTTACGTTTCGTTGTGTAGCATATCTCACTTTACGAATTTCCGCTTTACAAATTCTTGGAATTATGAATTCATTTTCGGAAACTAAAATAAATATAAATTGTCCATTTTTTTTCACCCAGTCGTAAAAACAATTGTCTGATAGAATGCCTTTGTCACGAAATCTCCATCTCATCACAAACCTCGAATTAATAATTATGTATTTTTTATGTACTCCCGCTCTACAAATTACAATAGACTGTAAATGGATCGGCCTGTGTGGGACTATATCCCACAAGCCAGATTAAACGAAATGCCGGTTAATTGGAAAAAGCATTCAAAGTAGTATTTATAATGCTCTGTATGAAATAAAAGTGACGTCCATACTTGTTGAATATGAACATTTATTTAACAATTATTTATCATGTAAATAAAAAAACAATTATTTTTTCCGCGGAAACAACTCAAACAAACCTTTTCCAACGTGCTTATTGTTATCTATAAGCAGATTTCCCTTCCTGGCAAAATAAAAATGAAACGTCGTTCCAGGGAAATATTTGTCAGCCTTGTACCCAAGAGATCCAATAAAATACATCCGAAATAATTCAGTCTTTTCTTAAATAAGCGCAAAAGTCAATAATTTCTGATAAATTAATGTCATGGGAAAACTTTTCTCAATACAGTTTGGAGTTGCTACTTCTAACATCCTATTTTAAATATTAATGGGATCCAAAAGTATCGGTAAATGATTCCATAGAACCCAAAACTTATCTTTAATGGGTAATGTTTATTACAGCCTTTCAAAATAATTTTCCGCGAATGAAAGGCATATGTGTCAGTTTTTCCCCAATCCGCGAAACACGTTTTAAAATCGTTTTCATGAACTCGACTGACAGCGAATTTTCTTTTATTAGATCAATAGATTCAAAATGATAACAACAACAACAAAACAGATTTTATCCGTAGAAAGTGGGTGGAAGTCGCACGATGTCATATTAGGTGCATGCGGAACTTGCAAAACAGTTCTTTGTTTAATTTTTTTTTTAAATTACGAACTATAAGAGCATTGTGAAAACGAGTCTTATTATGCAGCAAAATCCATGAATTATCTTTCATAGTTTCTGCGAATTACTTAATGGGAACGCTGTAAAACATACGAATAATAATTTCTCCTTTAAATGCTTTGGTTGTTGATGATGATTTCACCACAGCACCGCAACAATCAAAAGTAGCACACTCAACGTTATCTAGATGTTTTACAGACTTTTGCATGGTATTAGTCTTGTTTCACCTTTCAAGCGCCATTCACTTGATCGTTGACTGTTTCTTTAGTAACAGCGTCGATGCATGTTGATCGCCGAGCCGCTCATTGTAAGCTTCACGGGTCTTAATTTCTGCTGCCCCAAATCTGCCTATGAAAATTTTTGACGCTTTTAAATTCTGCTGCCCAGTGCCTTTCTAAATTTTAAACATTTAGCCACCCACTACATTTAACTGCTCTGTTCTTCACTAAATTCTAAAAATTCTGCCTCCCTGTGCGGCCGCATCCTGCTTGCATGCACTAGTGTTGACGTTCCTTAAAACATTCGACAGAGACTCACCTTGAAAAAACATCACCTGGATCATTTCAGCAGATTGTAGTTTCCCGAAAAAATTCAGCGTTTTTGTAACACCTCGAGATTTGATACGCCGAAAAAAGGGATGCTCATCTTTCAGAATTGAAAGACGGCATCTAAATAGTGAAATGTTCAGAGAAGTGATCAATAATATTCATAATTTTAAAAAAATGATCCTTAAAGATCAAACTTTAATTTGATCGACGTGTGACTCATGAGTTGAAGTGGGTGATTTGCCAAAGGTTAATTCATCTATGACACGTTCTCTGCCATCTTATATGACTCAAAATTTATTGTTTTTGATGAAGTGTTATCCTGAAATTGTTATCCTGTTGCATTGTTTCAAACGTTTTCGTAGAAGCAATTCTACAGCAAGACAAAATTTAGTGTCTCATGTTTAATTCTTTGCTCAGACGCATTCGCCGTTTCAGAAAATCCCAAAACGAACACTCATTATTCACTTAAAGCGAATTTTTAGTGGTTAAAGAAACAAAAAGTCCGGATTGCTGCCAGATGTCGGTGGAAGTTGTTAAAAACGCTGCAAACCATTTCTTGCAAGCGCGGCATTTTAAATTATCATATTCGATTATTTTATCATAGTAGTATATTTTATGTTATATACCTGGAAACCCTTAAAATCGGAACTACTTAGATTAAAACTCTTAGGCATTAAACTAGAATTAGTGTTTGAACATTAGAGTGTAATTTATTTTTAATTTTTTGATTTTTGTATTTTTTAAATGCCGCTTCGCTCGAGGCATGGTGTTAGCAATGTTAAGGTAGTTGTGTTCAGCTCGATTTCAAGTCTCAGAGAAAACATAGATGTTGGCGGTTGTCTATCCCTCGTTTTTGCGAATGTTATACCAGTCTAGCCCTTGCGGTGTACTCCGGCAGTAAAACGGTGATCGTTCTCGATGATAAAAGAGCTGCATAGCCAATGGGTTCGGTCATTCTTGATCAATGGGCCCACCAGCGGCCAAATGGTAAAATCGCTGAACACTGATGATAGTGCAGATCTGGGTTCGAATCCTGGCGAACGGGCTGGGAGTCTTCATGGTATTCTCCGTCTGTAACGTGTATACGAACCAAGTTACCTTAGAAAGTCCTCCACGAAGGCATCCCTTCTCTGAGGCAGATAACCTTAGGGTGCTTCGCTGTAATAAACTAAACCAAACCAAACCATTCCTGATCAGTGATAAACAAGTAAGCGTCCGGTAATTTATTTGAGAAAAAAGAAGGAGGGAGAAGAAAATATTTTATATATTTTTTTAAATTCAACTGTTTGAAACTTTGATGTAAACTAATTGAAGTGTTTTCTAGAGATGGAGAAGTAAATTTGATCTTAGAGAAAAATGTCGGCGAAAACAGCGTTGTTACAGCAAGATCGGACAAGATAGAGTTTACTTTAATTGGTAAAGCCTAAGCATTTCTGTACTCTCTTCTGCTCCATTTTGGGGGAGAAAGCTACATTACAAATATGCTATTTCTATTCATATTGGCTATATATTTATCATATTACTTTTTCTTTTAGTGTTATTTTAGAGTGTCTTTGTTATTTGGTCTGATTTGATGGGTTCTTTTGGTGGACACCTGAGGAAACTCAATACGCGACGTAGATAATGACAACTGCTTCTTGGCTTTCCGATTCGTAATATTGCTTAACTTTGGCAAAGCGAGAGAAACGCGTTTCTTTATTCTAAAATGTTTCTCTGAAGTATCCGGAAGTTGATACATTCCCCATACCATCTATATTTGAAGAGGTTTTCATAAATATTCAAATATCTGCTTCCGAATGTAAGCGTATCAGACCGCTATATTCAAATGTTTATCAGATATAAAATACCTAAATTTAACTTATGTAAAAAAATAGTGTCTCAAGTCTAATGTGATAATTCAAATTTACACTTGTATAATCATTTTAAATTAGAAATGCTGTGTTCCTTCCAGTATGGTTACTGGAAAATAATAGCAGATGAATAACTGATGCCAGCTGCAACAAGAAAAAGCACAAATTTTCTATTAGTATTGATAAATTTATGTAAATAAGTATAAATAGAAGAAAACGGAAAGAGCAAATATTAAATACGACGCACTCAAAATATATGCATAGGATAAAAATATGCAAATCAAAACTATAACTTGAGTTAATAAATAATAATAACTTTATCATAACTTAATTATAACTAAGAAGCCGGTTAATTCTTTATTTTAATTTCGGTATTTCCCCTCTCTATTCTAAAAATAATTGCTTTTAATAACTTTTTATGGGCTGCGTCATTTCTAGAATAATCCATATCATATGACTTTTACATAACATTGGCGATGTAAATGGAACTAAAAGTCAAACAACCAATAATAATTTTAGAGATTTATTAATTATCCAATCAAAATGTATCGAAACTGAAACTAAATCAATCTGAATTAAGATTTGGTCCTCAACATAATGCACTTTGCTTCTGCGTCTTGTCCTAGCTAAACTGTTGCTTGCGGCTCTTATCTTATTGCAACCATATCAAAAATGTAAATGCTACTTTTTGGAACGGGCATGATTAACGTGCCAAGATAATTGTGGCCACAAATGGAAATAAAAGTAAAATTAATGGATAAAATATTCCGCGACTGCAAGCTTCTACTATTGTCAGCTTCAACATACGTTATCCACGAAAATTCCCACTAAAAACAGTTGGCATAAATAATTACTATTTTTAGAATAGAGAAGGGAAATATAAAAATTAAATTGAAGAATTAAAGGGCTATTGGTAATGTAAGTTACAATTTTGATTCGCATATTTTTGTCTTACATGTATACATACACCCATATACATATACATATTGTTCCTTGCGTACAGGTTCGTAATAGATTTAACGCACACAGAACTTGACACCTTGATTAAACTTATTTTGCCAAAAGAAACACTTTACAGGTCTGGAACTTTTCACAAAAATACTAATACAGCTCTTCTAAGTGTCACATAATACAGTCAGTAGTTACACTTCAAACTACTAAGAACGTTAAACACAGCGCAGTGCAAAGCGCATCTAAAAGGCAAAGATCGCAATACTCTCAATACACCGAAGTCAACTCTGAACTAAAAATAGAGAAACTGATGCTTTCTTCGGTCTTATAGTACCCTCCACTTCTCAAAATAACTGGAAATCATATGAGGGCTGGATGCGATTACAGTTACACATAGGGATCGATTACGGTTATTCAGTTAAAGTATCAATTAAAGTTATAGTGATAGTGGAAGTCGCCGAATTATCGCCAGGTTTGACAACTTATGGCGATTTTCGCGAAATTTTGCAATAAAACTTAGGCTCCAAAACCATTGCCAACTTGACAATGTCTCGCCAGTTTAGGGAGATAACCATCTGCTTGCTCAAGAGTTGCCCATAGAGTTGCCTGCTATGTTGTCGCTCATAGAGTTGCCCTGCTATTATTATTTTGCTGGCAAAGCTTCGCCGTCTTCAGACATTTTATGTTACATTATATGAAAGATGCTACAATTTTCAATATAACTTTACTAAAATCATTTACATATGTACAAAATTCGTAACACGATATATATATATATAAAGAATATATATATATATATATAAAGAATATATATATATATATATATATATATAAAGAAGAAAGTAAAACTAAGTCCTATAATAAGCCGTTAAAATTCTGAAGAAACCTATCGTTATTCCAAATACATTTTGTAAAATGGGGAACATTTTGATTGCAAATTAAGAACTAAAAACATTTAAAAACATTTTAAAACCTACAGAAAAATTTGAAAAATATACACAAAAACATTATGTTAATCTTCTCTGTTCAAAGTTTCAGACAGAACTTGTCAAGGGAAAAGTGTCTGAAGCTTTCAACCAAGTTGATTAACTTGACCAGGCAGCCGTGTTTCGTCTGACAAAACGTTTGAAACTTTAAACGGTATTTATCGTACTCAAATGATTTTTTGTAATTTTGAACTTAATAACAGTCTCACTAGACCTGCCCCTTTTCCCGACATGACTGCGTGTTCAAAAGCATTGAAAGTAAATTCAAAATAAATTGAAAAATAAAGAATCAAAATTAATTGAAAAATAAACATAGTACTACAAATAAAACATAAAAGGAAACTTAATTGAAAGTAAACACTGCCTGTCCTCAATTCTAAACGTTTTGCCATTTCTAGGTTTCGTTGCTTGGTATGTTACCAAATTCTAAAAGTTCTGCCACCCTGACTCTGTAATCAGCCTTTACAATACACTGAAGTACTACTAAAGTAATGGGATGCCTTCTAATGTCGTCTTAGACCACCTTTAGCCAGGCGAAGAGCAGCAATTCGACTCAACAAGTTGTTCGAAGTCCCCTGCAGAAATATTGAATCATGTTGCCTCTATAGAAGTCCGTAACTGCGAAAGCATTGCCGGTTCAGGATTTTGTGCCCGAACTGACCGCTCGATTATGTTCCATGAATGTTCAATGGGATTCATATCGGGCGATTTAAGTGACATCATTCGCTGGAAATCTCAATGTTCTTCAGACCAATCGCGAACAGTTGTGGTTGCGTCCATGAATGGCTGCAAGTGTTCTCCAGGTAGTTGAACATAACCATTTCCAATCAATGATCGGTTCAGCTAGACCACAGGCCATGCCATGAAAAGACAGCACACACCATTAGCTTGCACAGTGCCTTGTTAACAACTTGAGTCCAGGGCTTTCTGGGAGGTGCACCACACTCGAATCCTACCGTCAGCTCTTAACAGCTGAAATTGTATTAATTTAGAATTCAAACAACAAAAATCAGCGTTATATTTTCAAATTTTCACAGGACTAGTTTCAATGGTTTTACCGAACCACCATCCTCAGTTGCAAAAGCGCAAATGAACGAGATAAGATATACTGATTAGATAAGATAAGAAAGCCTGCAGAGGAAACAAGCTACTGGCGCCATCTGTTGATGAAACCAGAACTAAAACATTATTTCTTTAAAGGGTGAAGGCAAAGATAGATTGGAATTAGGGTCATTAACTAGAACAGAAAGATTTTTTTGAATATGAAATGCCTTCTGAAAATCCAGTTCGCCAATGGAAAATGTTTTTTGAATATCGTTGGCAACAGAAAAATTCAAAGTGTGATTTTCGAACCAACAATGTTGGGCAACAGAAGATTTCTGCGTTTCCTTCTTATAACATATGCCTCATGTTCCTTAACGCGAAATTTGAAGGCTCTCTTAGTTTGGCCAATGTAAATTAAACCACACTAGCAAGGAATCCTGTAATATCCCGGAATTCATATCTGGAATGGGGCCCTTGAGTATGGATCTCGGAATTTTATTGATGGGAGAATAAACGACCCGAAAGTTAAATTTCTGTAAAATAAGTGCAACTTTATAGCTAATTGGTGGAAAGAAGGGAATAACGACAGAATTTTTATAATCTCCTAAAACAAGAGTCTGCCTTTTGGTGCATTGAGATGAGAATTTTTCGACTGCTTGATTAATAGTGTTGAGTGAAAAGTTCCTGTCAATAGCTACTGATTTTAAATAATTTAGTTCTTCATCGAGGGATAGTTTGGAGGAGCACGGAAAACATAGGAATAAAATGAAGCTAACTTTTGTTTAGTCGGATGACATGATTTGAAGTGTGGTGGAAGGCAAATCGATGAAGGTTTACGGTAAACCGTAGTACTGAAGTTGGATGTGCTATGCGTGACCAGAACGTCGAGAAACGGAAGAGAATTGCAAGTCTCAAGTTCAAAAGTGAACTGAATAGCAGGATCAATGGAATTTATTGTTGAAAGAACTTTATTTCAATCATCTTTATTACCTTCAAACAGGGTAAAAGTATCGTCTACGTAGCGGAACCATACCGGGAAGTTTAAAGTTTCAAACAATTTTGATTCATAATAATGCATGTAGATATCAGCCAGGATAGGACTGAGGGGGCTTCCCACGGCAGATTTTACAGAAATTTAACTTTCGGGTCGTTTATTCTCCCATCAATAAAATTCCGAGTTCCATATTCAAGGACCCCATTCCGGATATGAATTCCTGTGGTATTTGCAGGATTCCTTATTAGTGTGGTTTAATTTACATTGGCCAAACTAAGAGAACCTTAAAATTTCGCGTTAAGGAACATGAGGCATATGCTAGAAAAAAGGAAACACAGAAGTCTTCTGTTGCCCAACATTGTTAGTCCGAAAATCACACTTTTAATTTTTCTGCTGCCAAAATTATTCAAAAAATATTTTCTATTGGTGAACTGGATTTTCTAAAGGCATTTCACATTCAAAAAAATCTTTCTGTTCTAATTAACGACCCTCATCTTTGCCTTCAGCCTTTAAAGAAATTATGTTTTAGTTCTGGTTTCATCAACAGATGGCGATAGTAGCTTGTCTCCTGTGCAGGCTTTCTTATCTTATCTTATCTAATCATTATATCTTATCTCGTTCATTTGCGCTTTTGAAGCTGAGGATGGTGGTTCAGTAAAACCATGGAAACTAGTCCTGTGAAAATTTGAAAATATAACGCTGATTTTTGTTGTTTGACT
Organism: Stegodyphus mimosarum; assembly: GCA_000611955.2. Lineage (NCBI taxonomy): Eukaryota > Metazoa > Arthropoda > Arachnida > Araneae > Eresidae > Stegodyphus > Stegodyphus mimosarum. The sequence continues at coordinate 40,554 of KK118154.1, read as the reverse complement.
TCTAAATTAATATTTTTTCGGCATGTTATTGTATCTTAAGTAACTGAAATTGTGATTCATCTGACCAAGCCGCGGTTTTCCAGTGTCTAGGGTCCAACCAATATGGTCATGAACCCATGGCACACGAAGCCGCTCTGTTAGTGACGACACTTGACACAGTCTTGTGCTGTAGCCCATTAAAGCCAAATGTCGCCGCACTGTCTCCCACACACGTCCATCGTACGTCCCACACTGATTTCTGTGGTTATTTCATGCGTGTTGCTTGTCTGTTAACACTGGCAATTCTATGCACACACCTCGCCAGTCTCTGTTATTAAGCGCAGGCGGTCGGCCACTGCTTTGTCCATGATGAGAGGTTATGGCTGAAATTAGGTATTCTCGACACTCTCTTAACACTGTGGATCTCGGAATGTTGAATTCTCTAACGATTTCAGAAATGGAATGTTCCATGTGTCTAGCTTCAACTACCATCCCGTGTCCAAAGTCTGTTAATTCCCGTCGTGCGGCCATAATCACGTCAGAAACCTTTTGCATGAATAACTTGAATACAAATGAAACCCTGCCATTGCAGTGCCCATTTATACATTTTGTATGACATACCACTGCCATCTGTATATTTGCATATCGCAATCCCATGATTTTTATTATCTCAGTGTATATCATTTCAGATTTATTCTAAAGGTTCGTATTACCAAAGAAAAAAAAAAACGTTTTCTATGTATTTTAAATGCATTTAGTTTTTTGACTAACAGAACGTTTTATTTAAATTCAAAAATTCTAAAATGAAGAGGAAACGTATTGAAGAAAGGAACTGAATACATAAAGATAAGAAAATTATTCTTCAAAGACATGTACAGTTATTATTATGGAAATTAACCCGTTTCCATTTGCTCACTAGAATGCAAATAAGTTAAAAAAGTTTTAAACTGAGGTTTTTGGATTGTAAGACAGAGTGTGTTTCTGGCCTCCCCTTACACGTTACATAAGTTCCTGCCAGCTCTGATAATTTGTAATTATTCGTCTTTGCATTATCGCTGCCGACATTTCAGTTTGTTTCGACGATAGAGTTACTGAGCCAGCTTAGATTAAAAGGAATTGTGTAGTCCTTGACTTCTGGTCCACATTTTTAGATTGAATTTGACTGTTCATGTTTAATTACATCACCACGAGTTGTAGTTGATTTTGTTAGCATAAGAACGCGCCTTTATGCTCTGAGTTCTTTTTAAATGAGAGATTTCTTTAAACCTTTATCTGACTTTGCTACTTTCAGACATAGCAGTAATTTTCTTCGCATCTATCAGAGTCTTACACTATTTAACTTTTACCAGATCGAGTGAAACCTCATAGTTACATTGAGAAAAGTACGCAGAGACTAGTGGGAAGGCCGGTTTGCGTGTTGAAACAAATTTCTAATTGTTAGAAAAGATGCTTCAAGAAACGAAAACTGATATAAATTACTCAAAATGTCTGGAAGTCTTAAGAGACGCATATATATTTTGTTGTGTGTTGCTGTTGCTACAAAACATAATTTTTTCTAGCCTTTAATGTGTAATTATCCTAATAACGTTTAAGAATCAGTGTCATAAATTAATTATATTTTAAACTGTGAAATGTTATTAGATTATGATTTTAATAGTACTTTTTAACAATTATTTGTAAAAAATAAATAAAATTGAGTAGTGGTCATGTAGATCTATAATGACTAAGGGCATCATCTAACTGCCAGTTTAATTATTTTTAGCTAACTGCTCACCCTTAAAAGTTACCGCTACGAATTAAAGCAAGTTATTGCCTTTCACTAATCCTTATTGTGGTCACAAGATACAGCACAAAAATGTAAAACTTAATCTAAGTTTCACTCTTTGCATCTGGTGAGACTTAAAGTAATTCAAAACAGCTTATCTCCTCTAGTTTAGTGACTTGTTGGAACCTTAAAGTGTATTAACTAGATTGCAACCCCAGACACTCTATACGAAGTTACGGCACTAACTGCGTCATACACACAGAGCAAACTAACTTTCAAAACTTGCTAAACTGTGCCTCCTACATCAGGCTTTCAGGTTTGTTCTGTTTAGCAAGTCTCTCTCTAGGCAAGCAGCAACAGCCAGTCTTCTGTTACGAATCATGCTGATTATAATTTTACTTCTCATTTTAATTAATCTATGACACAAAATTGACACAAAATCTACCTGCTGTTTGATAAACCTCTAAACTGTGACAAAATGAGACATAAAACCAAAAAATCAATATAAAGTTAATTGCTAGTAAAACGTAAATAAAATGTCACTAATCTTCTTTCAAATATGTCCAACTGTTATAAGTGTAAAATATTCAATTCTACTTGGTAAATTTTACACAGTCGATTTTATTCTCAATTTTTTATAATTATGTTTATTAAATTATGTTTAATAGTAATGCATCCTATTTACGGATCTACTTTATTCTTAGGATAGTATAACAAAAGTGAAGTTCAGGCATAGATAATATCTTTAATTGAATTTATTCAGTTCCTAGTTGCTGATAGGTCCTTCATTTTTTCATGATCCTTAAAAGTACTTAATTATCATGTGCAGAAATGTGTACGAATACTTAAAGTATTAGCCCACCAGCGACTAAGCGGTAAAGCCACTGAACACTGATAGTTCGACCTGAGTTCGATTCTAGGTAAACGGATTGGCTGCATGGACGTTTTCGTTGTTTTTTCCCCATTTGTAACGTAGATACGAGCCAGTTTCATTTAGAAAAACATCTGCGAAGGCATATCTACGTCTTGACAGACAGCTTTCGTGTGCTTTGCCATAATCAAATAAACCAGTAAACTAAGCTATCATTTAGGCAGATAACCCTAGCGTGCTTTGCCATAATCGAATAAACCAATATTCAGAAAGAGCTTACTGCGCTACTTTATCTGTGTTGGCTAAAAAAGAAAAAAATATCAACAAGAATGATATGGAATTTTAAAGCCGGTCATGATTGCAAGCTTTTCCTTTAAACACTTATTCTACGACTCAATGAAATAGTTTAGAATATTTAAGACAGATGCTGACAGCGTTAAGGTGGCTTAAGAATAGAAACAACGAATTTTTAGTTTTTGAAAACTTATAGATTATTTTATGCGAAAATTCTTTTAGCATACCAATCGTAATAAAATTATAAATGAGCGGCAGTTAGGAGCATTTAATGGGAAAAAATGAACCTCGAATTATTCTAATTTATTCATTAACTACCCGACTTGTCATGACAAACTGAAAATTATTCTTATTCATCTTTTAATTCAAAAAGCACTTTTTTTCTGTTAACTGAATTGTAATTCGAACATATTTCCCACAAAAAATATTAATTTCAGAACTTTTCTTAAATTTCTTAAGTATATCATTGCCAGAACGAAAGATTCAATGAAGGAATTACAATATTTGCTACAACCCTTTCACCTCTGTAGTATGGCTGATGAAGCCATTCTGCCGAGTCGCGGTATTTAGTCTTCCAAAAATATTATTTTGTAAGAAGATTTATGATATGTTTTGGATCATGCCCCTACCACATACATTATCTTCGCTCTTAAAATTATTAAATTTACCTCGTAAACCATCATTCTATATTTTAAATATAGAAAATGGCAGTATTCTTAAAATATTCATAGAAATACAACCATACAAAAAATAGTGATGGATTACATTGAGCTAATGAATATCAAAATTCAAAATCTTTTCTTAAACAAGTAAAGTTACAGTTGTATTTAAAATTAAGACAGTTTTTTGTATGATAATTACCATGAAAACTCGCAAGAGCTTTATTTATGTTTTGCACAAATGTTATTTTCTTCATAGCATGAAATCATTAGGGGCTTTTGGGAGTTAATGAGAAAAATTTCATTTGCCTGTTTTACTTAAAATGAATTATGGGAATGTTATTTCACATATTCATAGTTACATAAATCTGTCTGCTAAAAACGAAGCCGAATCAAATACCATTCATTCTTCTCTTCTGCAGGCTTGGCGTTGTTCGGACTGACTCACGTCGGAGCTGTGGGAGTACAGCTACATCTTGTGGAATGCCTTGTTTTCAGTGCTCTTATATCAGCTGTAGATCCAGTAGCTGTAAGTATTACTCAGTATTGCTTAGATGCAGCAGGTGTATTAGTTTTATTTTAAGATTTGAACGTTTGCATTACAGGTAAAAATCACTGACGAATTCGAAGAATTTACTGAAGCATCTTATAATAAATTTAAATTAAATGTGTTTTTAACTTTTATATTCTTAGTTTTTCAGAAGGGCTTATTCATATTATGTAAAATTAGTAACTTTTTCCTGCATAAAGACTTAAAATTTATACTTAAGGAAATCCAAAGCAAACGATTATTCAGATATACTTAAGAAAATTTATTGCAAAAGCAAAAGGCTTCCAAAAATGAAAGTGCTAGATTGTGTATTAAGAACAGATTCTATTTGCACACATCAAGTTTAGTAAGCACAAATGTTGTTTAGAAAATTATTTTTGTTATTTCATTAGCTTGTGGCAACAGCTGAGGATGTTATTTGCAAATCAAGATTATTCGGATGACAGAGTATAAAGAAAGAGGTGAAACTCATATTACCACTTTTCCCAAAAATGGTCCGCTTTTTGGCACATTATTTATAGATGGCGCTGCACTCAATACTAGTTCATCTTACCGTAATATATTACATAGTCAATAATAACAGAAATACTGATTTAATATCTATTTTCATCATGGCTAAAGCATCTATTAGAACCTGTTTCGTCCCTGGATGCAACAGTGGTTACAGAACTTTAAGGCTCAAGAATAGGAAATAAAGAATCCAAGCCTATTTAGATCATCAAAGGTAAACATTTATATTATGCCTGATCACAATTACACGATTTTATATAACTTAGACCGTCTGAATTGTTAGTAAACAAAAGAGGATATTTACTGTATAATTTAAAAAGTAGTAAATTGGAAATCAATTAAATATTGCACATAACATATGTGAAATTAATATGCATCTGCATTTCGTGCATGAAAGCAAGCAATTTTTAGACTGAATTTAATATTTGCATTTTCATTTCAATTACAGAAAGCAAGATAAACTTAATTTTTTCCTTCTTTTCCGTTTGAAGTAGCTTTTTATAATAAATGGAAATGATGATGCTTATAATTAACATTGCTTGCACGGTTGAGTGAAAATATAAGAACAGATGATTGTAATGAACATGAATTTTGTGTGAAATCAATTCAATGTATTCAGTAAGTTATGAATATTATGAAATCATGTGACCTGATAATATAAATAAACCGCTATTAAAAATTAAGATTTTAATCTTGTCACAGTCTAGGGTGATGACCATTATGTATAAGGATTTTAAATTTGAATTTGTAGACCTATTCCAGTGTTGCAAGCTGCAACTAAATTTTAATTAGGCATAAAAATTTTCAAATTAAATCTTTGTCATTAAATGTTAGATTAGCATCAAGGTAACGTAAAAAAAGTAAGATCAACAAATACATTTTTATTTGGTATGCAGTTGATTTCTGATCTTTGTATATATTTTTTAAATATATTTTTCAGGATCCTCTCCTGCTAGATTTACTTAATTTTGGGGGAGAAAGAACATTATTGTAGGTAATGAGAGTAATATATAATTTAAACTCGGCCAACAGCCCAAGGTCTGCATACATATCTTTTAGGAGAAAAAATGTTTGGCACATGTAGTCTTAAAACAGAAAAGATCTACATTATATTTTAGTTAAAATGCTGCATTTATTTGTTAGAAGTTATGTCAAAACACAATTTTTAAATAATTGAAGGTATATTTAATTTGCTTGATTAGATTGTTTTTATTGCTTCTGATCTTTATATTTAATTATGAATAATATATACAGAGTTCAAAGTAACCAAGTATTCAGAATACTTGATTTAAATCTGAATACTATTTAAGAATCTTGTCATGCAATTTTGAAGAATAATTCAGTCTTCCTAAAGTTGCAAAAATATGGAAATTTTTAACAGAAAACGATAAAAATATCAAAACCAAAACTGACAGTTGATTCATAAAAACTCATTATGACAGAAAAGGAAATATATTGACTGAAGCACAAAATTCTACATAACCTTCAATAAAATTTCTCCAAAATTTATATCAAACTGTGTTAGGATATAAGCATTTTACAAAACGATAGAGGGAAAGAAAGTAATTAAATTTAATATATATACAACAAGGATTATTAATAGTCATACGATTCTTTTTCTACGGGGGAAACTGAAAAAAATCTTTTTCAAATTAATCATTCAAAACGAGTACTACAATACTTTAACCAGGAAAGCCGTAATTTTGTTTTCATAATTTGAAGAGTAAAATATAATCATTAGTGAACAGAATCCAAAATGTAGTTAGTAGACTATTACCCCACAAACTTAAAAATATGCACAAAAAGTTATATAAACATAATCCATGGTATAAAAACATAAACATTTCCTCTTCTATACAAAGCTTAGCTTCCTGGAAAGGCATATAAATGATTATATTTTGGAATGGCAAAAAAGCTTTACCTCCTTCTTTATACTCAGTGAGTTAAACTAAAGGAGTTTTATACGCTTACATACCAAATTCGTCCGTCAGTACTCAAGCAGTAAAATGCCTAAGCAATGGTAATTTCATCCAAATTTAAATCTCAGCGAACGGGTCGGCTGCATAAGAATTTTTATATTTTTCTCCATGTACTATAACTTGAATATGAGCCAGTTTCCCTTAGAAAGTCCTTTCCCTTCGGCAGATAACCTTCGTGTACTTTGCCGTATTCAAATAACCTAACGTACCTCATAAAATTCACAGAGATATTGGGGGAGAAGTTTATCAATTTAAATCCTTTTCAGTGCCTATTTCTAAGAAATGTTGATCAGATTTTTAAAACAACTACCGAACAATTTTTTTTTTTGCAATTAATGTTTCCGTATTGGATGAAACAATATTAATTATTAACTTTATATTTCGCCTCATGCAGTTTAACTTATTAAAAATGCATTTTATTAACTGGATTCCTGTACAAAAGTACGGGGACAGTTTAAAGAATTAAATTTTGTATTAATCCTTAAGGCCAAAACTGTTTTCATAAAATTTTCTATTTTATTTTGAGAGACTTCATACATATCTAGTACACGTGTCATGTCTGTTAATACATGTTTAGGATCAATATTAAAAGAATCGTCTCTCAATCCTCTTTTATTCTAATAGCTTATGGGAAAATTATAAACGCATCATAATTTACTAGCAATTTTAAGGCAATATAAAATTAATAAGAAAAAGTATTAAACTTTCAACAGTATATTGTTTCGAAATTACAGAGAGATTAAAAGTGTGCTCTCTCATCATATACGAGAGGTCATACTCAGACTGGCCCTGTGAGGGCACTGAACTTGAAATATCCAATATTCATACAAAATAATGAAGACGTGTTATGAAATAGATGGATCTTAAATTTTCTCAAATTCAGTTCTTAGAAGATTTTTGAATCTCTTGAACCCTTCAAATGCCTTCTCGACGTCTTCACATAAGAAGAAAAAAGGAAAATAAGAAAACTTTTATTGAAATATTAAAAATTGTTTGGTTATGGCAATATTTGGATTTTGTTTTTTATAAAAAAGAGAATTTAAGGGAAACGGTTTTAAAGATATGCCTGTATTTATTATGAAATATGGTATTTGAAGCGCATAATTAAAGCTCTTAAATCACAAACTTCATTTTCTTTACGTAATGCAGTGAAATATATTTGAAAACCGTACAGATATTTTACATTTTCTAAAATCTTTCTTTTTTTTAAATCTTTTTTTTAATCAAGTGTATAGAAAAAGGGGAGGATTATTTTTTTCAAAAGTTAACGCAGACAAACACTAAACATGCAACTCTAAATTGTATCCAAGAAAAAACATTACTGCAATTCCAAAAGAGACTTCTTTATCATTACGACGGATGTCTCTATCAGTAAAATCTTATATTCTAAATGCAGGTGCTTTAGTTTCGTTAGCTAACCCTTGTTTGTGGTTTTAGGCAAGAGACGTGTAATCGAAATAGCGATATATCGAGAAGCATTAGCGTATCGACGATACATATATCGATATATATGGAAAAAATTATCCTATCTCTTCGATTACATGAATGTTTATAAAAAATTATAGTTTAAGAAAATTGAAAGAATTAAAGGAAATTTAAATTGTAACAAAAACGTTTGAGTGAATGAGATTGAGAATGGTGATGATGATTAAAAGAATGAGAATGGTGATGATGATTAAAAGAATGAGATCCTTCTGCAGATGCAAGGTTAAGCCATTAGTGAGAGAATTAAAATTTTCATTTGAATTGTTGCCATTACCTGTAATTGTAACCGAGATTTTATACTATTTCAGGTGCTGGCTATTTTTCAAGAAGTGGGTGTTAATAAGAATTTGTACTTCTTAGTTTTTGGAGAATCGTTGCTAAACGGTAAACTTGACTTCTGCTCCTTCTTTACTAAACCATTTTGAAAGGTAAACCATTGAACCATTTTTTAAATCATTCGAAGCATATGCTTAAGAAATATTTCAATAGAGCAATGGCATTCGTTTTCGATAGTTTGAGTCTTATTTTTTCCTCACTTTAAATAATTGGACATTTTCGAGAATTAGTACCTTTGTAAAATATGGTTCAAAACCTGACTGGTCTAAGAAAATAAATAAGTAGAACTACGAAATGCTTTTCGTGTATGCAATCAAAATGAGTAGACGTATAAAAAAATCAGCATTTGAGCGCATTTGAAGTATGTGTAGAACAATGCAATGAATAACGATAGATGTCAAATGATCGAGAAACCCTTTGCGCTACTGTTGAACACACTGTAGCGCGCTTTGAACGTGGGATTGATGCAAATGGAATGCACACTGAACAAATACTTTGATTAAATAAAAATTTGTTTATTCAATTTGTGTTTTTTGTTCTTCATGCACCCCCTTCACATATGGTGGTCGAAACTTGAATTATTATTTTTCATTGCAGTTTTCTTTTTCCCACAGTCCATATAATGTACATACTAAGTTTTCTCAAAATAGGTAGACCAGAACCGGCTCTTCCTACCTCTAAACAGTATTAATCTACGTTTCCATAAGGTAAACAAACGTAGATTAATATACGTTGGATACATAGACTGAAAAACTCCTTCAATCTGATATACACGTAAATGAATGAAGATTAAAGCAGTTTTCATATGCGAATAAAAACTCTTTGTCTCAAAGTCCCAAAAGCGTCAGTACATAGCAGTAAATAAAGATACTCTCCTAATTAACTGATGAAAGTAAAAAAAAAAAACTTAATGGTTTCAGATTTTAACCATCGCCCAAAAGGGTTTGTTAAGATTTTTCACTCTCAGATTAATTCACTCTCAGAAAATTAATCCTTAGTTTGCTGAGCTCGCAGTCTACCCGTCTGCTGTTACACTCACTCCTACTAACTCTTTTTTTAATCTTTTTTAGCCTTATTATTAAGCATCATTTTCTCCGCACTTACGCCATGTACAATTCAACAGGAAAATTACAAAAATTTTAAAACTAGCTTAACAGTGTACGTTTATGATTTACGATGCAGCATTAAGTGTTGGCATACAATTTTTTTCAGTCTTTTCTCAGTTCATCATATCATTGTTCAGTTTTCTTATTAAGATAGCTTTACAAAACATTTTTTTTGCCTTTTTGTTATTAACGTTTTGTATGTTTACTTTATATATTAAATATCACGTTCTTGATGCTTAAGCCACATAAAATTCAGTTCAACAGCAAAATCACAAAGTATTTAAAAGCAGCATATCTTGAGAATTTCCGACAGACAGTCCCGCGCGCTGGAGATAAAAAATGTTTCTTTTTCGTACAGTGTTGCCACTGCTTCCTTTCAAATCCTTAGTTTGTTAATCAAAATTCCTTAAAGTTTTCCAAAATATGAAATAAGTAAGAAACCAAATTCGAAATTCCCATTTCGCGGATCAAGTACAACGTTATTCAAAATTTGATGGCTCTAGATATCTTTGTTTTTCACAATGCCAGAAACATGCATACATTAATGCAAATTCTTCATTATTTAATTTGTTTAAATATAGTACACGGCGATAATTTTTGGTGGCAACAATTTGAAAAGTAATACGCAGTTTATATCGACTCAACGCAAAATGCTGTTTCGAGACTAATAACCCATTCGAAATTAATGTCCCTCTTGGGATAATAAAGTTTTATTCTTGGGTAGGCCTTGTCATCAGAAGTTTGGAATTTTTCATTGAGAATATTAAGCTAAAAAAATCCCTTAATTATTTTCATTAATTTTTATGCACGTTAATGAATTCACTTGATTAAGCAACTTTGGTTTCAACATTTAGCTGAAGGGAAATTTTGTGAAACGAACTTTGGCGCCTGTAATTTTGTTTTTCAATATTGCAGTCTACAAATTCAATTGTAATATTTTTATTTTGTTAGCTTAGAAAGCTGAACGCTCTGCGGTTAATTTTTTGTTAGAGCACATTTTTAAAAAATAGTGCCAAAAATGGGGCTTGATCTTTATCAGTTACTTCAGAAACATTGTACGAGTAGATATACGTCGGTCACAAATTCATGGTTCTTGTCAAATAAATGAAGCAAGATAAAGTAGTTTCAGACTGCGGCAGTTTTAGGCAAGACGTTATGTTCTTACTGACTCTTCAACGGCAAACTGTTCATAATTTCATATACTAAGGTAATAAGTACTTAATGTTGTGGTACAAAAAAGAAACTTTATAGCTGATCTCAGAAAATTACAGTTTTTATAGCTTCTTAAGGTCTTAAAAGTTTAATTTAGATTATTTATTACGTCAGAAATATCTTTATTGGAGTAATTCAAATATTCGGGGCCGTTTTCTTAAGCTGCTATCCATTCATCAGCCATAAGATCCAGCAAATGTTACCGTTGCACAAGATTCCAGAACGAAACATTCGTAAAATTTGAGTAAAATTATTATATTTGAAGCTCCAGCAATGTGAACAAAATATATAAGAACTACTAAGCTCCCGATCCTGTAACGAATTAAATAATGCATTAAACTAAAATGACCAACGAACGTGTACATGTGTCCTATAAAAGTTTGAAACCTTGTTTTCAATCCTCAAAGAGCTGTCCCAAATACTTTTTTTAACCCAAAGCTCCAATTTACCGAGAAATTTCGTTTTAGTATTTTACATTTCACTTTTCGAATTGCTGCCACCAAATATTAGAGCCCCGCATTTTATTTAAAGAAATTAAATAACGAAGAATCTGCATTAATGTATGTATGTTTCTCTCATTGCGAAAAAACAGCGGTACCTAGAGACATCCAATTTGGAAGAACGTAGACCTCGACTCGAATATGGGCATCTAGAAGTTCAGGTTTGTTCACATTTTGTAAAACGTTAGCGAATTTTTTATCAACAAACTCAAAGATTTCAAAGCGAGCAATGGCAACACTGTACGAAAAAAAAATTATCTCCAGCGCGCGCGAGACTGTGTATCGGATATGCACTTTTAAAAGTTTTTCTGATATTGCTGTTGAATTGAATTTTATGGTTTAAGTGAGAAGAACATGATATTTAATAAATAAAAGTAATACAAAAAACTTTTAAAAAAAGCCCTTTTGAGGGTAATATAAAATCTTAAAGCTTTCAAATTTTTTTTATGTGTTAATATTAATGTCAACTCTTGTCGAGCTCAGGCTGTCATTACTGACATTAACTAATTGAGCGCAGAGAGAAAACGAAAATTTTTGGACTAAATAATGACCTTTCTCAGATTGCGTTGGATTACTCTTATTTTCTATGTAAACATAAGCATTGAATGCATCTGTAGCAGCTCAAAATCTAAATGCCGATTTAGTTTTCATCTTCTTATGTACACATGCCTATTTTTAAACATAATATTTTTTAATGTTTGTATTTCTTTTAATCTTAACTCAGATTGAGATTACAATCATCTTTTAGTTCTTCAGATTGGCTACACACACACACACAAAACAAAACAAAACAAAAAATCAGAACCAAAACATTTAACATGAAGTGCATTATTAAATTGCATTACGTAGTGCGGCAGCTATTTTAGAAACTATTTACTGAATAAGAAAGTACGTAATAATTATTTTTGGAATACCGCCAGCTGCAGCTAAATGGCCAAGCGCACACATTTTTTTTTTTTCTTTTTTCGCCTTTCTAAATTATATTAACCAAGATGCTGATGTCATTGCTAACGCTAGGCATAATTACTGATGTTAATAGTAAATAATAAGTAAAGTAAACAATAAATAAAGTAGGCAACTTATGCCTTTAAATTCATTCATCTCATAATATCTTGAAACTAACATCAGAACAGTTCAAAGACTATGTATCATAAAATTACTTAATAATATCAAGGCTTAAAATATCCTAAGGGATTGTATTACTGAAATCTTTGAGACTGTATAAATAACACCTTACCTGCTTTCGTTATCATCCAGAGAATTAAAACAAAGAATAATTAAACTAAACGTTTTGATATTTTCCAATGTTTTCTGATGCTTAATTAGCATTTTTGTTTGTTAAGAGTTTATATGAACTTGTGGATAAATATGTTAAAAGAACAACAACAAACAAAACGAAAACGCATTTTTAAAACTTTTTTACAGTTCCAATCAGTAACAGTTTTTAGAAGTGAAGTTATCCGTTATTCGGATAATTTCATCAATTTACATCCCGAGTATAAACAGTTTAGCAAATATAAAAAAAAGTATGTTCTCGTTCACTGAATACTTAAGATTGAGTGAACGAGAGCATTAATCAGCTGATTGCGTCTACGGCACACACATTCTCATTTTCTAATATAAGATCCGTTAAACCAGACTGGGACGCAAAAAGTAATAAAAAAGACAGAAATGACAGAAGCAATGACAGAAAGCGCTGTCAGTACAGCATTTATTTACGAACATCACAGGTAAACTGAACTCACATATGAGCAAAATATGACGTTTGAAGATGTAATAGACTACTGCCATTTATTAGCAAGCGTGGTACACAGAATCAGATACTTGTATATTTTAATACAGTGCTTTTAAAGTACCAAGTGAATCAATAGTAAAAATAAGATTTTTAATTTTTACCTTTCAGGCTATAACTACAACTTTCAGGCAAGCAGCTTAAAAGTAAAAAACTCAGTTCTTAATTTATTATAACTTAACTTTCTAGTCTAATTTTAATAGTATGTCCATCATTTGAAACATGTTTAATTTTTAATACATTCAATGCATATTTATGAGTATTTGCGGTATTATAGTTAATAAAAATATATAATGCACCTAGATTTTATTTTATTCTTTCTTCTATATTTGTTGTCTTTGATAAGGCATAAGTCAAGATTCCAGTCAGAAATAAGCGACTTATCGCTATGTCTACATGGCAAACAGAAATGTAAGAGGAATGTAAAAGGCCTTTTTATTAAGAATTCCATTAGTATATTTAGAATTCGCATATTCAGAGAAGGCACTTCTGGTGCTCGCATAACCAGCCAGCCTTTATGGCGTAATCTCAAAAGTAAGAAATTCATATTTAAATTAAATCTAAGTTAGCCAAAGGCTACACAGAAATATTTAAAGCGCAAGTTCGCTTAAAGATACACCGGCTTCACAGGACTATTGGCAAGATAAAAGCAACGCCGTAGACAGAAAGCAAGAGTAGAAATTGAAAAATTGAATTAGTTACGTGGTCTTTAGCAGGCAGAGCAAGCTCTGCCTAAGAAATCTAAAACCTGCCTTCAAGTATTATCTCTTTCTCTCTCATGTAAAATTGCACGAGCTAAAATTTGCATTCTGGCGGTAAAACAGAAATGACACTATATATTGTGAGCACAAAATAAATGGTTAATTTGAATAGTTTTCATGCTCTTCGATTAAAACAAAACATATATTTGAGACCATTTACATTTGGTTCCAACTATTAATCTATCGATTTATTGCTAGATTGATAGTTTTTTTTATTTTATTACTCACTTCTACCGATGCTAGATTCTTATTTCTTCCATTTACTTTAGTAATGTTTTCAAAATTAGGATAAACCTCTAATATTGCTAGGAAGCTCGTCTTTTATCTGAAAGGTGGTGATCCACGCTCGTTCAAATTTGTCCCAACAGGTATCTGAAAAAATTCCGGGAAGCATGAGGAAAAAGACGGGTTTCGTAGGTGAAATTCTTCAAAATCTTCTAACTGCTCATTTTCTAGAACTCGATATTTTACCTTATGAGACATGAAAGACTTCACTATTATTTCTTTTCACTACCCTGAAGAAGCATTGTTTATTCCAGACATATCTGTTTTATTCAGTCTTTTAAGCCTGGAGAAAAGAACTCCGTTTTGAGCATGCATTATTCCCAGGTAAGCATCTAAATATGCTTACAATTCATGATATATAATAATAAGGTTTTCATATACGCTCCATAGTACTGTGGTATCAAATACGTAAAGCGCATGTAAAGAGCGAAGCTCTCTCGAATATCTCGATATTCTGAATTCGGGCTCTGAACTCTCTGTAGGATAAACGTTAATTGTGATTTCTGTTTTCCGCTGTTTTGTGTGTTTCGGAAACTGTTAAGTAACATTTTTGCTAGTTTTAACAGGATTAACCTACACCTTTTAAATTTTAGTTAAAGATGAATATCAACAGTTTTCACACATTTTCTTACATTCAATCCACCAATGCGGGGCCACTATTTCAAATGTGTTCCTTTTAATCTTTTTCATGCATTTGTCAATCCTGTCTATTTTTTCAGTGAGTTATTCCTTTCAAATGAAATGCAAAGGTTGTTTATACGGTTATCAACTTCCATTGCAAAAAAAACCTTTTTCTTTCAAAGCTCGCTCTTTTGAATGCTGAAAATTACATTCAAAGAAACGCGTCTTTCAACTAATAAAAATTATATTTTCTTTCCCATGCAGATGCAGTCACTATCGTTCTGTATATGATGATGGTTGGATTTTCGAAAGCGGAGTATATAACAGCAGAACAAGTAGGTATATGCAGTTCGAATTCTGAAATCTCATTTCCCCTTCGCTTTATAAATTTATTGCAAAAGTATGTTTCATCTTTAACATTTCAAGCAGGAAACAATAATACATTCGTATTTTTTTAATTAGCGTATTATAAATTTGTCATTTTTACTTTCTTCTACGAAGCAAAGGAAGTACCGTGATCGCGAAAATTTCCTGTATGATATTTCAACGGAAATATGTATTTTCACCTGAAAGATTTTTTTGCGTGACATTTGTACCCATGGACAAAATAAAAGACTCTTTTTTCCAAAACGGATTGTAAAATGGATTCAGAAGGGATTTGTTTCGGGACGTACTCTTTACGTAACCAGATACATACGTACGTATATAAGTACGTAAGTACCGCGCATAACTCAAAGACGATTAGCCATAGAAGATTGGAATTTTATATATGGAACTGCTGTTAAATCTAACTGTGCATCTCCCTTTTTTATTGCAATCAGCCTCACTAAATGTATACATATGAAATATATATATATATATATGTCCTAATTTAATCCGTAGGAGGAATCGGAAACTTTAACGGCTTGCAGTCTTAGATGGCTGAATGGAAAGACGAAAAGACGACGCTGACAAAAATGAATTTCGAAGAAGTTCCAGTCTTTATTTTCACGCATATGAAACCATCTTAATAGATATTTATCCAATCATAATGTAACACGGTAATTTTTATATACACTGGTTTTAAAAGTAAGACGTAAGCATTTAAACAAGGTGAAGCAGTGCAGTATTGGCAGAGCAGAAGTTAGGAAAAGGAATAAGCGACGTAACTGCTTGCGAAGAGTATTTATACTTAGTATGATGCAGAAGTACAGCTAAGCTGTGACTGGTTAATTTTAAGTTGTTACGTAACATGGAAGGATCTCGAATTTGGGAGAACACATGAATTTAGAGGGACAGCACCAAATCCAGAATAGTTAATTTTGAGGCCGCCAATTATTCTTAAAGCAGCTATCGTATTTTGTTATATCTTACATATCTCCATCTTCAAAAGAAATGTTGGGAGAGCAGGGTAGCCGAAAAAGCATTAATATTAGCAAAGCGAGAGAAAGTTTAGCATATGAGGAAAGACATGAGAAAGCATCAAGGACATAGCCTGTAGTTTTTCTTATGCCCTGTCATTATTCACGACCTTTCTCATATACAGATTATGAATTACATAAACATATAATTTACAATTATTACAACAACAATAAAATTTCTAAATAAAACTAAATTACAAATTAACACAAATATAATTTTTTAATTCTCAAGTTCTTAGAATGTCCAATGAAAATTTTGTAATGTCTCTTGACAAAAGTAGTTCCACAAGGTAAATGTTCGAATGTTTTCACAAAGTAAATGTTCAAATAAAAGTCTTTCGAATTTCCTTGATGAAAATATTATAATGCAGATTGAACTGCCAATTTTCATGCGGAAATATAATACTCAATTTATTATTAATTAAATACGTTCTTCTTATTGTGGATAAACATATTTAATGCAACAGAAAATTCGACATAAAAACATAATAACATAATGCAATACTAAATAACACAATGATACTTTGACGATTAACTGGCATGTCCTCTCCAACAGCGTACAGCATCAGCGTGCAGCTTGCTGATGGTTAAGATATGTTTAAGTACAATAGGTCAAAAAACCTCGGTTCCTTGGTGTAAGGTAACTGATTTTTGGCATTATACAATTGTCAAAGCTTTTGTTTCAAAAATTTTTCATATTAATTAATAGAAATACAAAATTACACAAAATTAAAACAGAAATTTAAGACAAATAAATCGTATAATCAAGTTAATTTTTTTCAAAATATAATTGAATAATTATATCATATAAAAATATTAATATTATAATTATATTGAATCCCTACAATAAAAAGAAAGAAAAGAAAATCTTGTTAATGTATGTTTTTTTTGTGTGTGTATGTGTGTGAGAGTGGTATCATTTCTGTGCTAAACTGTGGTAAGAGGATCGTGACGAGTAAAGAAAATAGATATGACCCAAATCAGTTTCATGACCATAGCTGAATCTCCTAGCAAATAAAACACAAGAAAATTTTAGGGGGGTAGGGTGTTAGAAGTGTTTCTAGAGATACAGCGGTTGTGTGTCCTTTTGTATCCTCCCTAAGGAGAGGATGCAAGGAGTAATACACATAGTGTAAAACCTCATGTCGAAAAACGAAAACAAAAATGCGTGTCTTATATTGAGAATCTGGTACTGAATCCAGGTATTCAAAAATGTGGTGTTAGAAATTTTTCCTCTATTCATCTCCTGGGCTACGGGAGACGTATACAACCAATTTTGAACGAAAAAACTCTGGGAAGGAAGGAAAGGCACATCCTGCCTTGATGATAGCTTGATAAAATTTATTTTACTGAAAGGAACACTTTACCGTTCTCACAATATCACAGAGCACAATCAGTAGTTAAACTTCAAACTACTAAGAACATTAAACACAACGCAATGCAAAGCGCATATAAACAGCGAAGTTCTGTCAGGTATCTCAATACTCCGAATTCAGCTCTGAATTAATAACTGAGAAACTGATGCTCGCTTCAGTATTACACAGTTCCCTTCGCTGCCAAGAAATCTCTAGTACATTCCACTTCTCAAAATTACTGGAAGGCATATGAGAGTTGGATACGTTTGCAGTTATAAATAGGGATCAATTGCATTTATATAATCACAGTTCCAATCACAGTTATACAGAAACTGGACCAAAATGTTGAAAAATATCCGCCAGGTTTCGTGACTTTTGGCGATTTCTCGCCGCATTTGACGATAAAACGTAATCGCTAAAACGATTGTCAGCTTGGCGATATCTCGCCAATTTAACTAGATAGCCATTTACTAGATAGCCAATTTAACTAGCCATCCAATGTTAAATACATTTTCTCCTTGTAATCTTAAATTTCCGGAAAGGTCTTCGTCTCTTTCAACCATTTCATGTAAAATTATGCAAGAAAATACTACAATTTGACGTATAATTTCACTAAAAGTATTTATAGGGTCACAGAGTACGTAACATTGTCCCTTTCCAGGGACTGCACACTCCGGGCAGAATAATCCCTGGATGGCAAGGCACAGCTGCGGCACAGTCAATGTAATACTAAAATAACAATTTCATACAAATCAAATACTAAACCAATAAATAAATGTATCAATTTACAAATTTATGTACGAATAGTACCCTGGTCTTAGTATTCATTTACATTATATACACTACTGGGACTATGTACTATGGCCATATTAAGAGGTTAGGCTATCGTAATGAACACAACCATATCATGTCGCCTTCGTTGAATCGATGGCCTGTAGCTTTCGTGTCGTGTTGGGTCTCTATTTTCGCCAAGCTCACTCGCTGTCATGCGAAACTTAGCATCACTTCAAATGGTGCCTGGAGATCTTGGATGTACTGTTCAGGCAATGAAGGGGTATTCGGAGAGTGACCAAACAAGAGATCACAAGGCAGAGGAAGGTCATAACTGAAGAGCATATGGGCTGGGGAATAGCTAGTACTCTTGTCAACAGCACTGCAATAGGCCAGTAAAAACAGAGATAACTTCTTGTCCTAGTCCTTTTGGTTTCTCAAAACCAGCAGCGAAAGGTTATTAAGGATGGTTCGAATAAATCTCTCTACCTTGCCGCTTGATTGAAGATGTAAAGGTGTCATTTGGGTTTTGCAGATGCAGCGTAGTTTCCAGAGCTCTTTAATTACATCCGAGGTAAAGTTTTTTCTTTCATCGGAATGCAACTGAAAAAGCACTCCAAACCTGGAAATCCAATGCTGTGTCATTACCCCTACTACCGTGACAGCCTCTTGATCAGGGATAGGATACGCTTCAGGCCCCGTTTGGAAGTAATCAATGACATCGAGGAATTTGTTGCCATCAGCAGTTCGTGAGAGAGGTCGCAGGATGTCAAAAGCGAGGAGTTAAAAAGACACTTTTACATTTTAACTTTGTAGTTTCCCTCGGATGCGTTCTTTGATCCTTCCCACCCGCACAACCATCGTAATATTGGCAGCATTTTTGCACGCCAGCTCTTGCTGTGCTTGTAGAAGCGTTCTCAGACTCTTATGCATGTTCTTCATTATTCCGAAGTGGCGACCTGTTTCCCTGTTGTATAGCTCTTTAAGGACGTCTGGGATCTGGGAACTTGGAAGTATTAGCTGTAATCGGAATGTCTTTCCATTATCTGATTCGACCTTCCAGTACAAGATGCCCTTTCGAATATTGAATGAGCCCCAGATAGCTCAATATTCTTTAGACTGAGGAGTAAAAATCGAAATGCCCTGCGAAGCAGGTTTCCTGTTTTAAAACTCCATTAGATCAATTGAGGGTTTGATGTCGCTGTCTTCCAACCGGTGTTTTATCACTTCTTTGCCAGTCCATGCGTGTGGGTCTGACGATGTTGAATTTGTATCTCGTATTTCACTTCGACCCTAGAACAATATCAGCAGCTTTTTTTACGTCATATTCGATGCTTTCCGATGACGAATAGTTACGTCATATTCCTGTAGCCCTTGTATAAGTTCGACTGTTTCGGCTTCGGCATTCTTGGAACTTAAGGACAAGGTCAAAAATGCATGATCTGTGAGGAGCATGCATTTTCAGCCGCAGATTTAACGGTAGGAATGCTCTACGGGTTTAATCATGGCGAGTATCTCTTTTCTAGTCACACAGAAATGCCTCTCTGGTTTTGGTAAGCATTTGCTCCAGTATTTTATGAGAAATTCGTGACTATTTGTTTCTTGGAGCAAAACAGCATCGGCGCTCTTATTGCTCGCGTTCGTGTCAAGAATAAGTGGTTTGCCGCTCTCAGGATGCGTCAGGATTGCCGGAGATGACAACGTCTCCTTCCATCTGTTAAATGCTTCACCTTTGGTCCAAAATAACTGTTTCTTACTGTCTGTCAGACAAGAAACTTGCGATGAAAGAAATTCTTCAAAAATCTGTTATAGCAGGTGCAAAGGCCCAGGAAACTTCTCCGCTGATGGACATTTTCAGAGCGTCTCCAGTCTTCAAAGGCTGACCCTTTTTCTGGATCCGTACGCACACGTTCGGCAGAGAAGACATGTCCAAGGTAAGTCACTTTCTGTGACTGAATTATACAAATTAATTGATGAATTTAAAAGATATACATTTGGTAGGATTTTGTTTTAAATTGGCTTCCTTCAATTTCTGACTGACCTTTCTAATATTTTCGAAATGCTCTGCAAAACTCTTCCCGACGATGATGATGTCATTCAGATATAAAAGACAGGTTTCGTAGGTAATACCTCCAAGCACAGTCTCCATGAGGCGTTCAAGTGTTGTCGGCGCATTTCATATCCATCTTATCTTGGTCGTCAGGGTGTGTTTCTAACTGCCAATATCCAGTCTTTAAATCCAGCTTCGAGACTTGCATCCAGAGACAACGTCCACAATGTCGTCCTTTGCAGGAAGAGGGCAGCTGTATTTCTTGACGGCCTTCTTCAACCGATCATAGTATAAGGTACTTACCCCCTTCTTCCAGTATGCCTTCGTGGTGTAACGGTAGCACACTCCACGTGTATTCGAAAGGTCTAGGTTCCAATCCTGGCAAGGGCATTGCTCATTTTTCATGTCCCCGGGTACAAATAATTTAATGACGGTACAGTGGCGCCCGAACTAAAAGTTTGTGGACAATAATTCGTCACCACAGGGTTTCGGCGATTGGTCCCTTAATTCCCAATGGTCCTTTAAAAGGGGGAGTATATAAGATATTATTACAAAATGCCCAGCTGCGGTAAGCTAGCTTTCCGTAAAGCGTTGCCAGAAAGTGGCAAGGAAAGGCAGGGTTGCCGGATTTGGCTCCAACTGGCCCATTTGGTGACATTTGGCTACAAAATTGGCAATGTACAATAGAAGGAGCTAGAACATTCTAAAAGGAATTCTTACCGGTTTTCCCCAGAATACTCTCGAAGACAGATCAAAAGCTATATAAATCCTGCCTGTCCGCGGAGTTGCAGTACATAGTGGAGTGTATCTAGTAATATGCTGAGTTCCGTAGTAGTGTCTTGAGTTCAGAGATTAGGTCGGGAGCTGTACTTTAGTGTTTTGCCGTGAAGCTGTCTTCACTGTTGTAGCCTGAAGACTGTGTTGCTGATTATTTTCAGCGTATTTATTGTAGTTGTTGACGCCTGTAAACGTGTATTTGGAACTTTAGCTGAAAGATAATAAAATGCCTATTTTAAAGCCTTCAGATTTTTGCAATGAGGGGCGGCAGTAGTTGACTCTTCAGCATGGGACATATAAATGGAGCAATATGACCGTCCATACAGAAGCCAATGTTACCATCATCCGAAACAAACTGGCTCAACAAATGGAAGGTTAAACTCATCTGGACGCCATCTTGCGTTAATCTCCAGACTGTGTCTGGGGAGAAGATCAACATCGTCGGAAATTTACACGTTGACATCACATTAGAAATGGCCGCCTACCATTACACTGCATATGTGACAGGTATTAACAGATCTTTGAATACTCGGATTGGACTTTCTAAATAAATAGAATTTTTCCTTGGACATTAAAGATAGCGAATGCATTCTGCCTCTGAGGCGATAGCCGTATTCAGATTATAATGATAAAGAAGATAAATATGTCCTCCAGATCATAATTTTTATTTCCTGTAGCCGAAAATGGAAATTTCCGGTGTAGTGTAATGTCCCGAGAACTGTAACACCTTACTAGGAGTACTAGTAAGTCTCGGCACCTATCGACTTATCGAGGACAATTATCTCGGTGAGTATTGCTAACGTCAGTGATAAACCAAAAATCATAGGAAAGGTGAAGTAGTTGTAGCATGTATTCTGGTGATCTGTATTAAAAGACCCGATAGTCTGCCAATATCTGTGTCTTCGAAGAGCCTAACATTTTAATTATTGCATAATGCACAAAGCGATGAAGAGAGGAGTGCTGCCGAAAGTGCCATTCAAGAATTTCAGAACGTTTCCTCCCGCTTGTCTTCTGGTGTGGGTCGAACCAATTTGATACAGTAGAGAATGGATACAGGAGATTATCCACCAATCAAGTAATATCCAAGACATCCACTGATTGCTAAACAGGAAGAGGTAGAAAAACTCCAAAAAGACATGTAAGAAAGCGACGTCACTGAGCCGTCAGCAAGTCTTTGGTTCTCTCCCATCGTTCTGGTCGGAAAAAAAGACGCTTCAACTAGATTTTGCATTGACTATCTCCAGTTGAATGAGGCTACGAAGAAAGACAGCTACCCTAGTCTTAGAACTGAAGACATTTTCTGGAAGCAAGTGGTTTTCGACGCACCATTTAAAAAGCGGGTATTGGCAGGGAGAGATACATCCTGCCGACAGCTTTTACTACCGGACAAAGACTTTGGCAGTACACGGGGGACTATATAATGGGCTGGCAACATTGGAATGCCTCATGGAGACCGTGTTGAGAGGTCTTTCCTACTTAATCTGTCTGATATACCTGGATGACATCATCATCATCAATAAGAGTTTTAGAGAGCATCTAGAAAATCTTAGAAAGGTGCTTGAGAAACTGAAAGAAGAGTATCTGAAGTTGAGTCTTGTTAAATGTAAACTATTCAGACAGGAAGTGACTTACATTGCACATGTTATCTCTGCCGAAGGTGTGTGTGTGTCTGTGTGTGCGTACGGATTCAGAAAAAATATCAGTAGTTGAAGATTGGAGACGCCCCTTAAAGGTCCATTAGCTGGGAAATTTCCTGGGGTTTTGCACCTGCTATAGGGGATTTGAAAGGACTTTTCTTCCATTGCAAAGCCTCTAAGAAGCTGATAGAGAGCAAGCAAAAGCTCTTGTGGACGAAGAATGTGAGGATGCATTTAAAAAAAACGAAAGGGGGCTTTAACATCTGCTCTAACCCTCACGTATCCCCAGGTTAAAAGCGATTTATTCTCGACAGGGATGCAAACGATGACATGGAAAAGTTGTGCAAGCTTGCGATGCCTGTACTGGTCGGAAATGACAGAAGAAACGCAGGCGATGAAGGCTGCAGTTTTACAATGTAGGAGCGTGTTATTGAGATTACAAACATGAAAATAAAAAATACATAAATAGTTTGCATAAAATAAATTTTCATTTGAAATTTGTAAAATAATTTATCATATAGTTTAGCAGCAACAAGAGATTAAATAATTCGTTTTAAAATTCATATGCAATTTTATATCACGAATAATAAAAATTGAAAGCCGAAACAACGAAATCATATAATCGAATTGCATTGACAAAAATATTTAAGATGTTGTCTTTATAAATTTCTCAAGAGCGCTTCATACTTTTATTATTCATGATGTAAAATTTTAGATGAATTTCGTAAAGAGAATTACTTAATTTCTTGTTCCCATTAAACTATATAGTAAATTATTTTTTACGTTTTAGTTCATTAATGACTTTTTGAATTTTAAATAAAACCTTTTTTTAATAAAAACATTCTTAAAACTTTACTAAACCTGCCTTATTTAAAAATTCACGTTCGGAAGGGATTGATTCGTAAATTAAATATAGCATATCCTTTCCAGGTGGCCCTGGGTATCGCCGCTTTCATTTGCGTCAGTTTGGGCGGTCTGGCCATCGGTATCCTGATGGGTATCGTAACCGCCCTGATCACCAAACATACAGAAGATGTGAGAGGTAAGTAAGGAACCTAAACTATTTTTCTAGGAAATTATTTTTCTTGTCATTAAACCTCTATCTGTTATTAAATCACAAGAAAATGATGTACAGTCTCCGAAGAAAAATGATAACATCTTTCCCTGTAATCTCTGATGATAAAATAGGCTTTCAGAACTTCAGAAAACAATAAAGAGGTGCAAAAATTCCAGCAGGTTTTTCTTTCCTTCAAGTTTCTTCCTAAATAACAAATCATGAATTCCTTGACCACTAATTTCGTAAACATTAGACAGGGCGCCTACAAAATGCCAAATGATCCCCACGAAATCGAAATTTAGCAATATATGACGTTTCATTAAAATATTTTGACCTACAGAGAATACCTTAATGATCTGCAACATCCGAAAGCTAGAATTCGTCGTGCTTATTATCATATGGATCCTAACAGTATCGAAAATATTTTGTAGGAATAAGAGCTGTGAATTCTGTGTAGCGTAAAAGCAGCGGGAAAGGTTTTGATGAGATGATCTAAAATTTAATTATGTCTATTCAAACGATCCTAAGCGACTTAATTTTCTCCTTTTTCCTGAGACTACTAAATTGAAAACAACTCAGGTAGAAATCAAGAAAAGTTAATTAATTAACTTTGATATACAACATAAAACGATTGCATTTTGCAATCTGAAAAGCACATAATTTCAACTCAAAGGGATTTGTTTGCAGCATAACACATACTCTGATGTTTTCAGAAAAAGTTAAAGATATAAGCACAAAAAATTAATTAGGCGTAGATTTTTATATATCATTCATACATTAGCCTAACTGAAAGAGCATTAAACTTTCGCATCAAGAAACATGAATCTTATGCTCGAAAAGAAGAAATAATAGAATCTTCTATAGATAATCATAACTAGACACTTAATTAACAAATTTCACTTAAATTCTGCAAAATTTTTCATAAAGCTTCTTCAGTTGGTGGACTACATTTCTTTAAGGGCTTTTCACTTTCACACAAAAATCTGATGTGTACACCACATGACTTCCTTCTAAGGAATATTAAGTTATACGTATTTTTTCTTGCATTTCATTAAAATTTATTCAATTGAATTAAATCTACTTCGTCGATAGCGCGTAATAGAATAAATAAATGCACTCTTTAAAATTCACTATATTTGTTTACCATAGCGACATTCTGGTGCTAGGTTCCCTTAGCAGCGTTACATCTCATTCATTTGATAACTCAGAATGCACAAATATTATATCATTTGAAGAATTGTATTATCGTTGCCACATGTTCTATTCAAGAACTGTAATAATAAATCTAAAACGATGTATAAAAAAATTAAATAAATAAAAGAGAAACAGTTTTTCACAGACGATTCAGCACGGCTTAGCCAATGCGCATAAGCTACTCATAAACATTTTCCTCTGTCCGAGACACACTGACGACAATATTTGCTGCTAATACGAAACACTTTTATTTCCTCGAATTTCCTTAGAAATATATTTCTCATTCAATTAATTCAATTTTCAGACTAGGCAAAATAGCTTCATTAAAAACCGAAAAATATAGAAAAAACATAAAACATCAAATACCGTTAAAACAAATTTTTTTAAATGTACTTCCTTAAAATTAGAGTGTCGGCGCAAAAACAAGCAATTCGGCCAGCAGGCAAGAACGCAGATTTTTCCAAGCACAAAACTAAAAGATTCCTTTTGGTCCCACTCTGCAAAAGGACACTGAGGTGAAGAAAGAATTAATTCACTATTCTACTAATTTCAAATGTAAACAAATATGGCTGCTATTATAAGAAACATTAGGCTTAGCCGCACTTTAAAAACTTTTAAATTGTTGATAATTCTACAGCTATTGCATGCAGATTAACTTAAGTAATAAAACCCTTAACTGGAAGATAACAATAACATAATTCAATCGTTTCTAAAGCAGAAAATGAGCAATTTACCAAGATATGAGAATAAAAAAAAACTGAACTCATGGATGGAGCCGAGTAACAGATTGGATATACATATATGTAGAGATAGCTAGATAGATAGATGTATATTTATATACTTTTGGTGCAGCCGATTGCAACCAGAAAGGGAAGTGCATAACTACATGTTACAGCTAGCAGTCCTATATACAAAATTGCAACATTCTGAGGCTACTCGTTTTTGAGTTATGCGAGATACATACATGCATACGTACGTACGTACAGACGCCACGAAAAAAATATCTTCTGAATCCATTTTAAATTAGTTTTTTTAATTCGTTTGGGGGAAAAGAGTCCTTTTGTTCTATCCTTACGTACATATGTCACGCAAAAACATCGTTAAATTGCATTTGATAGCGGTCGAAATGGGTATTTTCATTGAAATATGATATCCGAAATTTTTTGTGATTACAATACTTCCTTTACTTCGTACAAGGAAATAAAAAATCTCATCTGTACACCACATGACTTCCTTGTACGAAATATTAAATTATACGCACTTCTTGCTGCATTTCGTTTAAAATTATTTTCTCAAATTTCGTTAGAGATATATTTCTCATTCAATTAATTCTGTTCTCAGTTTGCAGCAAGGCAAAAATACATAAAACTTTAAAATATCCTCATTAAAATTGAAATATATATATATATAATATAAAAAAAATAAATAAAACACCATATACAATCAAAACAATTAAAAAAACAATTTTTACAATTAAAATTAGTTTTTACGCATTAAGAAGCAATTCGATCAGTCGGCAACAAGGGAGATTTTTCGGTGTACAAAACTAAAAGTTTAATTTTGGCCCCACTCTGCAGAAAAGGCACTGAAGGTGCAGAAACTGAATTCACTAGTCTGCTAAGTTTCAAACGTAAACAAATATGTCTACTAGGGTAAACAAAAATTAGGCTTCGCTGCACTTAAACAGCTTTTAAATTGTTGATAATTCTACAAGTATTGCATGCTGATTAACTTAACCGGAAGCATAAAAACCTTAACCGGAAGATAAGAACAACATAATTCAATCATTTCTAAAGTTAAAAATGCGCAATTTACTAATATATAAGAATAAAAAAGAAACTGAACTCTCTGTGCCGAGTAACAGAGTGGTATGTATATCCTTTTTGTGAGGCCGATTGCAACCAAAAAGGGAGTTGCACATCTACATATACCAAAGTCCTATATACCAAAGTCCGACGTTCTGAGGGTACTCATTTGTGAGTTATGCGAGATACGTACTTACGTACAAACGCCACGAAAAAAATCCCTTCTGAATCCATTTTAAATCAGTTTTATGATTCGTTTGGGGGAAAAGAGTCCTTTATTCTGTCCTTACGTACAGATGTCACTCAAAAACGTCGTTAAATTGCATTCGATAGCAATAAAAATGTATATTTTCGTTGAAATATGATACCCGAAATTTTTCATGATTACAATACTTCCTTTACTTCGTACAAGTAAGTAAAAATATTACTTCTTTAGTGAATGACATTTGCTTCGCCCGTTACCTTCAATATAAAAATGATCAACTCTCCCGTGCTTCACCTCGTGCCATTAAGTCTGTATATGAAATTTGTTACTTTATTAGAAGTTGGTTAAATGTGAGATAGCAAACTGATAACAACCCAAAAGGAAGTTGCTAGTATTATTAAAATATTAAAAAAACGAAACGCCGTAGGTTTTGATTATATTTCAAACGTAGCAATCAAGAATCTGCTAAAAATGTTCCAGCAAAATATACAAGTATAATAAATGTATGTCTGAATATTTCTCACTTCCCAAATAAATGGAACTGTGAGAAAATCATCCTTATGCCTACACCTGCCAAAGATATAGCCGCGTATGATGAATATAGACAAATTAAGCTTTTATTGAGCTTAGAAAAAACTTTTGTAGGAATTATTCTTTATAGAATGCGTCATTATTAGAGCTACTCTCAGCTGAATAGTTTGGATTAGGAAAACGCTCTCTGTTACCAAATAATTAGAACGACTCGAAGAGTTTGCTGGTGCATCGCTATATAATCGAAGAAATATTGCTCCAATACTCACTTACTCAAACTAGATGTGGCAAAAGCCTTCAATGAGCTAGCATGAGGGGCTAATTCACAAATCAATATACTAGATGAATTCCGATCGCGAAATTGTTCTTTTAATTGTGTCTTTCCTCACAAAAAAATAAATTGTATCTTTCCTGACAAACAGAGAACTGACTGTTACTATTGGCAATGCGAGGTCGGACTTCAGAGAAATCACAGCTGGAGTGCTATTGAGCTCAGTTTTAGGCCCTATCCTCTACTGACTGAGTTTCCTAAACCAGAAAGTAACCCAAATTACTACATCGGATGTTTCGCCGACGACACCGCATTATCAGTTAAGTTGGCTAATGCAAAATCATGCAATCAGAAAAATACAAGATTTAATTCCAAATATTGAAGATTGGTCACAAAATGGAGAGTTTCCGGCAACGCTAAGATGTCACAGCTTTTAACTTTTCCTAAAGTACATCGAAATATTACCAAAGAAAAATTTGTTTCTTTTTGCTAAAACCAATTCCGAAAGTATGTAGAAAAAAGCTACCGTTCCTAAGTCATTAACTGCCAATTTCCCATTATTGACAAATTTTAAGAATTAGATTCCAAGAGCTGCTTGATTTACATTCCCATAGAACGGAATGCGGCCATTTCTCCCATATACATTACCATCATGGACAACTGTTGAAAAAAATAACTTTCTCAAATTTCAGCAGATACAAAACAAATACCATCGTATTGTTACAAATGCATATTTTTACATGTGTAACAAAAGACTTCATGAACACTTAAGAATTGAAACAACTGATAAATTCTTAATACTTCATGAACACTTAAGAATTGAAACAACTGATAAATTCTTAATACTTCATGAACACTTAAGAATTGAAACAACTGATAAATTCTTAATACTTCATGAACACTTAAGAATTGAAACAACTGATAAATTCTTAATAAAATTAATAAAAACTTTTATAAGAACACTGCTACCAATTATGTATCATCTTAGAGAATTCAATTTGAATATTAAATACTTTGTGAAGACAATGAACTACGTTCTTATGCAGCTCACTTCCCAAGTGACATAATATTTCACGACATAAATATTTCACGTTACATTTCTGCGCTTGTATGCATTGTATATACACAGTCCAGTCACATTAATGTGACCACCACGTACTTTCCATGTCAGAGTTAAATAACCAATCACAGAAGGCAGGTGGCAGCACAGTGCAGTTGAGCGTATATAAAGGGTGTGTGAGGGCTTCGGAAAACATTTCAATCGTTGGCGTAATGCAGAAACGAAGCGATTTATCCGACTTCCAAAAGGGCATGATCATTGGCTTTCGGGCCAAGGGTGGAAGCATTTCCGAAACGGCTGAGTTTGTGAACTGTTCGCGTGCCGCCGTGGTAAAAGTGTACCGTGCATGGCAAAATGGGACTGTCCAAAATCAGCGACGTGGCAAATGTGGTGCACCACGGGCCATAGATGACAGAGGCGAACGACGGTTGCGGAGATGCGTTCGGGCAGATAGACGGGCTACCGTTGAGCAACTGACCACCAAAATGAACCAAGGGGCTACCAAAAGTGTCTCCCAAAGTACTATTCAGCGAACATTGCTGCGTCTGGGCCTCCGAAGCAGACGCCTGGTTCGTGCACCTATGCTGACTGCTGTTCATCGACGGCGAAGGCTAGAATTTGCACGCCAGTACAGCAGCTGGACGTCCACTGAGTGGCGACAGGTTGCGTTTTCGGATGAATCGCGTTTTATGCTCCATCGGACAGATGGACGTTGGCGTATAAGGCGTGAAACCTCTGAAAGGAACCACCCTGCAACCATTGCCGGAACGGTCCAAGCTGGAGGCGGGAGCATTATGGTCTGGGGAATGTTTTCCTGGCATTCTCTAGGTTCACTGATCATTGTGGAAGGCACAATGGATCAATACAAGTACGCATCTGTCCTTGCGGACCATGTTCACCCCTACATGCGCATTGTTTTTCCTCAGGATGATGGCATCTTCCAGCAGGACAATGCGAGGTGCCATACAGCTGCCAGTGTACGTGCGTGGTTCGAAGAGCACCAGGATGAGTTTACCGTCCTCCCCTGGCCAGCAAACTCACCTGACTTAAACCCAATCGAGCATCTGTAGGACCATCTCGATCGAGTTTTTCGCGCCATGGATCCTCAACCGCGTAATCTAGCGCAGCTGGCCACGGCATTAGAGTCGGCATGGCTCAACATCCCAGAGAACACCTTCAGGGACCTATGTGACTCTCTTCCTGCACGTCTCGCAGCAGTCCGCTCTGCGAAAGGTGGTTATTCTGGCTTTTGACAGATGGTCACATTAATGTGACTGGACTGTGTAGTTTGTATTTAGTATCTGACTTTCCACTGTTATTTGTATATACCGTGTATTGTTTCTCTCATTACTGAGCAAACTTATTAGTATTTAACATTCCAGCTAATTTTCTTGTCCAAATTGTGTCTCCAACTCACTAATTTGTTTTGGCTCTAAAAACCAGGAGAAAAAAAAAACCTGTCATACTTTCTAACTTTAGTCCGTTTTCTCACTAAGAACTTACAGTTTTCAAAATCTATGCCAAACTAAGACTGCTTTTTTTTCGCTGATTGTACATAGGCGTGTTTCTCTTCTATGTGAAAATAACCAATGTAGTTATAATTGTTCACTTAAAATTGGGATTTCTTGCCCTCATTTCTTAAGAGCAATAATCTATAATCGTGACCAGATCAAGGAAATTTACTTACATTATTCGGCAACATAGTCTGTCATAAATTTTATACAATTACTCAGATCTTAATACAGTGAACGTTGTTTCAATGACCGCTTCCCTAAGACGACCATCTCTGAAATCGACAAGTGCATCTGAGAATGCAGACATACTTCGATACTGAACAACACCTTTCTGAAGCAAGCACCTTCTCACGAGATCAAAATCATCTGGAATCGTAGATGGTCGTCGAGAAGTTTTACTAAATGTGTTGTTTTATTCACATAGTACATGTTTCCTTGAAAATTAAATGTAGAAGAACTGAGAAGGGATAAAATACGTTTACTAAAAGGATAATTATTAGTTAAAGGAAACTAAATCATTTATGGTATCAGGGCTGTAATACGTGCGAAGTGAAAACTTAATTTGTTGACTCTCGCATCGGTGGTATTTTTTATGTCATACTGAGATGAATAAAGACACTTATTTTCTTCTAATTCTACTTTAGGAAGCAAAATATATGTACAAATATTTACAGCTTTGTGGGAGTTACATAATACCTGATTTAAATAACACCTTTGCGTGACCACACCCATCCACTCTCTCGCGCGCTCTCTCTCTCTCAGGTCTGAAACATTTTAATTAACTATGTATATTGGCGGCGCAGCGCCCTCTTTAACTTTTTCTACAACGTGCCATGAAAGTCTTGAAAATTTTTCCTTCGGGTTGACAGAATGCGCCCAAATTTCTTCATTTCTGTGGAAAGATTTTTAAAAGATGAGGGGTGATAAAAGCACTATGTCTTATAGAATTTCTAAAGTACTAATTTGCAGTTCTAAGAGTTGTCTGAATTTAGAACATGATTGGATTTTCCTATAAATATTATATCGAATTTGCATAGATCTAGGAAATACAGAAAAAATATTTTTATGGGCAGTAAGAAAGCTTATCTGATCATCTTTGAATGCCTCTTTGCTACACAGCGAAAATGTGGCGTTAAAATGGTTTACTAAGACATCGTTACTTATTTAGAATTAAAACATTTTTTGATATACAGTGTTCTTTTCAATTTAATTTCGCTTTTTTATTTATTTTTTTTTTTCAGTGGTAGAGCCTCTTGCCATGCTAGGAGTTGCCTATCTGTCCTATCTGCTGGCGGAAATGGTTCATTTCTCAGGAATTATCAGGTAATTTGCATCTGCTTCTGAATTAAGTTGATGATCTCCCAATCAAAATTTGAATTTAAAATTTGCCTCATAAAATTTTAAAACCGTCATTTTCATTTAAATAAACTAGTCGCTTAAGCGGCTAACCATCTAGAATGGTTATTGTGAAAAAGAAAATTTATGCAATGATTTTAAGAGTCTAGCTAGTCTCACTTTATAGAAAAATTAATATTTCTAATTAAACATCTCATGATTTTTAAATGATCTTACGCATTACAGTACCGCAGCACCCTGGCGGGTGGAAGTTATAAGAGTTTTGTTTCAAGAAGTGGCAATACATTGCATTTAAATAAGCAAGCTTATTGATTAAAATTGAAACACGAGTATCTTACAAATCAACCATAATGACAATAATGAAGAGTTAGTATATTAATTTTCCCCTTACTATTTCATTTCTAAATTATTCCTGAAACTTTTCCTCTATCCCTCTTCTTCCTTTTCGGTCCATTTCTTGCTTTCTGAGAGAGTCTCTCTCTGCCCCTCCCACTGAAAGCCTGCTAACTGGTACTTTTTTCTTCAACGTCTGGCTAGGTTCTATGCTGTTCACCAGTCTGTTGAAGTTACGCATTACGTGACTTTTCTGACCCATCTCTTTACTGCTATATCACCTGACAGAATGAATTATCATCGAAAACATGCAAAGATATGTTCTTACCCTATTCGAACTTTATTCACCTATGTCATACAGGGTTAGGGGGATGCCTAGGTAGCCTTTTTCCGTGGGCACCGTGGCCTTGGATTGCGGCCACCTGAATTAAAAAATATCTTACATTTTGTCGAATGGCAATAGTCTGGCGTTCTGAAAATAAAGATGTTTTATTTCGAACAGTGCTGCCAATCCTCGCTTTTAAATCGCTGAGTTTGTTATTCAAAAATTCATTAAATTCGTATAAAATATGAAATAAATAAAAAATAATAAAAATCTGAAAGGTTTCAGATTTTAAATTACGTCCAAAGCGGCATTTCTTTAACATTTTGTGTGTTACCTTTATTTATTAAATAAAGTCGCTGACCACCTTCCCATCTGGATGGAGGTCAGCAGAACCAAAAAAGGCGGATTTTAACAATAAAAGGCAGTTTCATAAGACGGATGGATTTCCCCGTGTTATGCAGCAATGTGTCAGCTGGGTTACCAACCACTTCTTTCTATGGATGAATGGATGGTTAAAATATCATGTTTTTCGCACTTAAACCATGAAATTCAGTTCAAGGGTAATATCGCAAAATAATTTTAAAATGAGCACATCTTTAGAATTTCCGATACACAGGCTCGCGCGCTGGAGGTAAAACTGCTTTTTTCTGTGTTCATTGCTCGCTTTGAAATCCTTGTGTTTGTTAATCAAAAATTCGTTTAAAGTTTTACAAAATATGAAATCGATAATTAAACAAATTCCAAATTTCAAGTTTGGGCTTCCAGATGCCCATATTCGGGTGGAAACGTTCAGTATTCAAAATTTGGTGGCTCTAGGTACCTTTGTTTTATTACAATGCGAGAAACATACATACATTAATGCAGATTCTTCATTATTTAATTTTTTAAATATAATACAGGGCGATAATATTTGGTGGCAATAACTTGAAAAGTGAAACAACGTTTTTAGTGACTCAACGCAAAATGAAAAAATGAAATTCTGGCTTCGAGGTGCACGTGTTCAAAATTTGGTGGCTGTAAGTGCTATCAATTATTCTCAACGGTAGAAACATGCATACATACATACATGCGTGCATGCATACAGGGTCTATATTACACAGTCCAGTCACATTAATGTGACCACCACGTACTTTCCATGTCAGAGTTAAATAACCAATCACAGAAGGCAGGTAGCAGCACAGTGCAGTTGAGCGTATATAAAGGGTGTGTGAGGGCTTTGGAAAACATTTCAATCGCTGGCGTAATGCAGAAACGAAGCGATTTATCCGACTTCCAAAAGGGCATGATCATTGGCTTTCGGGCCAAGGGTGGAAGCATTTCCGAAACGGCTGAGTTTGTGAACTGTTCGCGTGCCGCCGTGGTAAAAGTGTACCGTGCATGGCAAAATGGGACTGTCCAAAATCAGCGACGTGGCAAATGTGGTGCACCACGGGCCATAGATGACAGAGGCGAACGACGGTTGCGGAGATGCGTTCGGGCAGATAGACGGGCTACCGTTGAGCAACTGACCACCAAAATGAACCAAGGGGCTACCAAAAGTGTCTCCCAAAGTACTATTCAGCGAACATTGCTGCGTCTGGGCCTCCGAAGCAGACGCCTGGTTCGTGCACCTATGCTGACTGCTGTTCATCGACGGCGAAGGCTAGAATTTGCACGCCAGTACAGCAGCTGGACGTCCACTGAGTGGCGACAGGTTGCGTTTTCGGATGAATCGCGTTTTATGCTCCATCGGACAGATGGACGTTGGCGTATAAGGCGTGAAACCTCTGAAAGGAACCACCCTGCAACCATTGCCGGAACGGTCCAAGCTGGAGGCGGGAGCATTATGGTCTGGGGAATGTTTTCCTGGCATTCTCTAGGTTCACTGATCATTGTGGAAGGCACAATGGATCAATACAAGTACGCATCTGTCCTTGCGGACCATGTTCACCCCTACATGCGCATTGTTTTTCCTCAGGATGATGGCATCTTCCAGCAGGACAATGCGAGGTGCCATACAGCTGCCAGTGTACGTGCGTGGTTCGAAGAGCACCAAGATGAGTTTACCGTCCTCCCCTGGCCAGCAAACTCACCTGACTTAAACCCAATCGAGCATCTGTGGGACCATCTCGATCGAGTTTTTCGCGCCATGGATCCTCAACCGCGTAATCTAGCGCAGCTGGCCACGGCATTAGAGTCGGCATGGCTCAACATCCCAGAGAACACCTTCAGGGACCTATGTGACTCTCTTCCTGCACGTCTCGCAGCAGTCCGCTCTGCGAAAGGTGGTTATTCTGGCTTTTGACAGATGGTCACATTAATGTGACTGGACTGTGTAGATGATTGACCATATTTCACAATCGGCAGAGCCCTCGATCTTCTTAAATATTTTAAACGCATAGTACGAAGCGTGCACACGAAGTCGTGGATGGAAATGGCGTCCGATTTTGCGCAAAGAGTGCACAGAACCTGCGCGCACACTCATTTTCACGTACGCACAAAATTTCAAACCGTATTTACAGACTTTACTTTAAAAATAACCTGCGTATTTTAAAATTAGTTTTAATGGCAGCCTAGTCCTCGAAAACTTCTCCATTTCCCCCTTTCATTTAAGATGTAAAATTCTTAAAAACATTTAACTTTGATTATTCTTTAGAAACCGAAGAGGCCATATTTCATGATAACAGTAACTTCGAATTGCAATCAAATAAAAAAAATGTGTTTATTTTATTAGATATCATCATTCAAGAATATTGTTGCGTGCACACGGGTTCGTAATGGATTGAATGCGCATAGAATCGATGATAGCTTGATAAAATTTATTTTCTCGAAAGGAACAATTTGATGATCTGGAACCCTCCACAAAAGTACACATACAGTTCTTTTCAGTATCACAGGACACAATCAGCAGTTACACTTTGAGCTCCGGGAAGGTGGCAGATGTGCATTAATCATCTTTCTCGTTATTGCATCACTATCAAAATTCCTATTTTATGCTATCACTCGCACACTGATAACTAGTTTCGGTCGTATGCCGCTATGTTTCCTGTGCCGGTGTCTGTTCTGCGCCGTATCGGTCGTATGCAATTGTCGATGCTACGCAGTGTCGGTTCTATGAACGTAATGCATCTGGACTTCATCTGGCACTGGCAAACATACGCTGAAAATCAGATACGCAGTGATCCAGCAAATAAGATTCTTATGCGCCATGCCATTCCTGAATTAAGGAATTTCTCTTGCGAGGTGCATCATTTATTAGTCTTCCTGATTAGGAAGGGTAATTTAAGAAAATTATGTAATTCTTAATACTTCTGTGACATTTTTCTGTGACATAGTACCTCTTTTTGTGTCAAAAGTGGCTAAATAATAATTTTTCGTGGCAGAATGTCGAAATTATACCGTTAAATAACACCAATGAAAAGGAAAGTAGATAGTTAAATCCAGTTTTTTATTAAACCAAAGTAAGAAAAAATTCAAATTAAAATCAGAAGATCAAAATAGCTTGCTTGTTATTATTATTGTTGCTGTTGTTGCTCTATAACTGTTACTAATCTACGCGAGTTTATTATTAAAGGTGTACTGTCCCCTTAAGGAATTTCTAAATGTCAAAACTTGCGAAGATTGTAAATGCTTAAAGTATTTCATACGAAAGGAACTAAATTTCGTGCTTCAATTAATATGGTGAAGACAGGGAAAAATAATTTTAAGAAATACAACCAACAGTATTCCTCAGTGTGTGTGACAGCTTATGCAAACTCTGATGGTTAGCTAGCACCCATTGTCGTTTAATTGCACTTTTTTCTTGTAGCATCATCGGTTGTGGCATCGTCCAAGCCCATTATGCTTCCAAAAATATCTCTGACAAATCCAACACCACTGTCAAGTACTTCACGAAGATGGTGAGGTAAGCGTTTTTATTGAAACTCTTGAATTTTTAGTAGATTCGCTGTTCAACGTAATTTCTTTATTAAGATAGCGTACGATTTATGTGTTATAAAAGCCTCAATGATAAACAAAAATTGGTACGAGGGAAGAAAAGGAAATGATAAGGCAAGGACTACGATTAATAAAATGCTCAAAATATGGGAAGTTACTTTACTTAGATTCTGCAGTCGATCTATCGTGAAAATGTATGCAGTTCAATAGCACTTTAATAAAATGACTCCCCAAGATCCCAAAGTTTACCTGATATTTGAAAGCACTACAAGGAATTAGTACATAGTAGATTTTTCATGTTGGCTGCTCCAAGGGGGAGGAGAGGGCCTAATGTGTTTATAATACAAATATCGCCGTGAAAACATTTCTAAGCTTTCTTTGCTTTACCTTTTTCTTCTGTGAAATTATAAGTTCTTCTTCTTCAATTCTTACAGCAACTTATTCAAAACTCCCGAACTTTTGATGATGTAGGATATAACACCCAGCGTTTGAGAACTCTGTTCAGCGGGTTAGAATTTCTGATTAAATAAATTCCTTCTGCTTCACATTTGGTTGGGATTATTTTGATTATGACAAAACAGTCCAGGCCTACCTGCCTAAGTAGAGCGATAACTTAATGGAGGACTTTCTAAGGAAAACCGGCTCGTATATTCTCTTCATCCTTGGAAGTATATCCATTGCATCTTAGTACTTCTTAACTGATTTGTATCTAGAAAAGTTACTTAGTTTTTGTACTTTTTTTCCTCAGAAGCATTAAATTGCTAAATTTTTTTAATTTCAAATGCATTTTAAAGTCATATGTTTCTTCAATTGCTTGTCAAGGGGATATAGTCAAGCACTGTAATGGTATCTTCCCTAGCGACTAGAACGAGTTGAAAGAAAAGCCGGATTGTCTATTCTTTAAATTCATTGAAAATACTGTACTTTTTATGGAGGCTGATATCTGAAAATATTAAAATAAAGTAACCTTGCATCACACGCAAATTAAATTATAAGAATCCAAATCTTAATCTATGGATATTCCGCATATAAAAATTTAATTATTATGCTTACACTTATTTTTGTCTTGTTTGCTTGTAAGTAAAACTCGAAATATTTTCAAATTTTTGTTGTTGTTTCACAGTACCTAGTGATCAGAGCACTTCCTTACAAATTATATGCACGTGTTTTGAGTTTCATATTGAAAGTCTGTTTAAGAATAAATTCTAATTGCTACATAATATATTTTGTAAGCATTATTTTAGATATTTTGCTAATATCTTTGAACTCAAACATTATTTACGTTACATGTTGGCTTAGGAAATCTTTCACGAAGACATTTATCCTATGAACAGATAGCCATGATGTACTATGCTTTAAGTAAATAATCCTTCAGGCTGCAGAGAATTAAACCG
Organism: Stegodyphus mimosarum; assembly: GCA_000611955.2. Taxonomy (NCBI): domain Eukaryota; kingdom Metazoa; phylum Arthropoda; class Arachnida; order Araneae; family Eresidae; genus Stegodyphus; species Stegodyphus mimosarum. The sequence goes on along the minus strand of KK118154.1, from coordinate 2,899 downwards.
CTAAACTCTGGGAGTTCGACAAGATTCAGATCCTGGGGAACGAACTGGCTGCATGAGATTTTTCATGTTTTTTTCCTTAGGTATAGCGTATAAACAAGCCAATCTCTCTTAAAAATGGAAAGTGCTTAGTAAAGATATTCCTTTCCTTCGTTAGACTGCCCTCGAGTGCTTTGCCACAGACCCTTAAACCAGGCTAATAAAAAAAAATTTTTTTTTAATTTCCAATGACTGGCACTAGCCGTTAGAGGCAATGGCTACTATTAAGACCGGAAGCGGTGATCGTGTTATTATGAGGGTAATAGAAGGGCCACCGTTGCCTCCTATGAGAGTACAGGCAATTTACATCCATGCCATCTCTGGTATTCGAATTTGGGCCGTTGGGTACGGCAAGCAGTCATTAACCACTTTTCCGTCTCTGCGGCACTAATCAGAAATAATGTAGTATTTAGTTTCTCGGGAATATGCATGTGGGACATTAAGGCATGGCTGAGCGATGCACTTACATCGAGTTATAAAAGTATTCATTTAAATTCATCGAAGATTTTAGAGCAAAACTTATTACTGAAAGGATTTAGATCCCAATATCGTTCCATTAGCTAGTTCTTGACATAGAAATAACTATACACTGAAACTGCAAAAGGAAAAATTACTTTTTAATCTCTTACACTATTATATTAGTAATGAATGATGTTTAGTGCTGCGCAGTAATAAGTAACGAGAATATTTTTTAACCCATAAAATTTTAGTTTACAGACGCAGTTAAAAACTAGTCTGTACGAGCTAGTACAGACTAGTTTTTAACTGCTGTAGTAAAAAAAAAAAAAAATCTTTAAATTAAACGCATTCTTTAAACTTTTTTAAGTTTTATTACTTTATTTTATGCTATAAATAGCAATTAAACTTGAAAATCTTAAATCTTTATTTCCATTGTTATCAATGTTCGTGAAACTGTTTCTTTTATTTGCTTTTGAAAAACTGAGCTCTGCTCAGAATGTAACACCTCCAAGCACTTTTTCTGTAGCAGATGCCCCCAGAAGATTGCTCTTTCGTTGACATTTGTTTGTAGCAGGTTTCCCTTCCCAGTATTACCTACAAGGGAAACGTGTAGAGAACAAAGAAAGCAGAACCGGAAAGGTCATCCGAAATCTGAAGTCACTTTCAACCGAGAATGCCCCCAACGGTGTTAATTACTCCGTAACAGTGATATCCTTGAAGAACCGCACAAAGTGGAAAATTACACGTATTTACGTTTTGATTTCTAGAATTCAGCTATTCTGCTGAAGCTTAAACGTTAATTGCCGTCGTTTCAAATTCTGTTCCAGTTAGGAGCTGACTTCACAAACAAGGGTTACAGAACGATTTTCTTTGAAAGAGTGCGAAAAGTAAGTTTCAAAATATTTTCTTTAGCCTACGAAAATTATCAGAACTAAAACAAATAGCTCATGTACGCAAAAGACAGATTTATAGGAAAATACACCAACGTATATTATCGGAGTCATCAGAAGATGAAGTAAAAATGCTTGTGCCGAATTTTCACGCTAGCAAGTATCTTTAAAGTTCCAGTTCAAACTGTGATTCGGAATATGAAACTCATTTAACTTGCATTTCGAGCTATAACGCTTGTTTTGAAGTTGGTAAGACAGGCACTGAATCTATTTCATTCGAACAGAAAACGGAAATGAAAGATATTTCATACAGTGTTTCATCACACTACTCGTGAGAACTTGTTTCTGGAATGAATAGAATGAAGCTTAAAATTCCAAAGCAACCAAAATGCTCTGAGTGCATTATTAAAAATACTGTAGAATCATAAAATTCAACAATTTAGCAAATGATGCGGATACACGCTTGGACACTCCCAGGAATTCCTTTAAAAAAGAATGGGGAATGGAAATTATGTATACTTCGGCTTAGCAAATCAAATTAAAAAAATGCGTAGCCTTCAAATTTTGCCTCAGTTATCTTCTATAGAGATAGCAATAAATATTGAGGGTTTATCCATATTCAAATCAAATAATAATTCACTCTGCTCGATTTTGATGAATATTATTTGTACTAGAAACGTATTTATCGTGGGTGCGCATTATGGTATGAATTTTTAAGAGAAATTACGGACGAAACTGTGAAATTATATAATGAAGGTATTAACTTGTCAAGGGGCTAGTCGAGCCCCTTGACAATTGTCGGGAACATGTATTAAATATTCCGTTAGACTCTATGCGCCTTTGTGCGCTTAGGGGAAAAGTAGTATGAAATATGATTACTATTTGGATAGGCTGAGGGCAGCTTACAAGCACGATTACCACATAAAAATAACGAACTAATTTTAAAAATTTGACCAGTCTAAAGCCTTATGTACCAATTGAATTTGCAAGAAAACCAAGGAACCTAAAAGAACCGAAACTTTGGAAAGCTACAAAATACCGTCAATTTTTACTATACTCTGGCCCAGTTGTTTTAAAAGAAATTTTAAACAAAAAGCTATATGATCATTTTTTACTACTTCATATTTCGATTAGACTCTTATGCGGAATGCAAAATCAGACGACAGTTCATGAATACCCACAGTCTGTATTAAATCTCTTCGTAATAAATTTTGGGCTTTATTATGGAAAACGGTATATTTCTCATAATGTTCAAGGCCTACTGCATGTTTGCGAAGATGTAAAAATGTTTGGGCAGTTAGATAATTACAGTGCATCTAAATCTGAAAGCTATATGTCTTCTATAAAAAAATTGATTAGAAAATCTTCTGCTCCGTTGCAGCAAATAGCAAGACGAACTCATGAACTGTTCAATCGGTGTGCGGAAAAAATGTCACCCGGAAAAAAGGGAAGCGGAAAAAATGTCCCCGGAAAATAAGGAAAGGAAAAAATGTCACTAGGAAAATAAGGAACGG
>KK118153.1:0-14506 GCA_000611955.2 Stegodyphus mimosarum | reverse complement strand
TAGTACATTTGTCATTGTTGTCAACAATTAACGCATGCATCTGAAATTACAGGAAAATTGATCAAGACTTGAAACCATTGCGTCGCTTTACAAAACATTGCACCAAGTTGAGACGTCCGTATTGATAGTAACTCATAGATAAATTTTTGTGTGAAATTTATATTGCAATTTTGATCCTGAAAGCGAACACGAAATTAAGGAATGATTGAAAGTATATTTTTCATGCTTCACGTTTTGTTCAACTAATAATTAAGAGAATTCTTTTCTTTCAGTTACTAATCTATATTCCTGGAAAAATTTCACTTTAATATGTTATCACTAATTTAAATTTACAAGCTTTATTATTATTCGTAATTTTTTTCTTCAGTATGTTCAGTGTTATTTACATTTTGATTGGGTATATTTATCGTTCTTTTCTGTACTTCATTATGGATATTGGCAGCGACTTCAAACCAGATATTTCAAAAAGAGCATTCGAGCGTCACATTACGCTACCACTCACTTATCACTTACTACTTTAGCAAGTTTTGCCTCTGCAACTTTACAACGATGTATTGTCATACATTAGCGATCAAAAGACTTGTCGTAATAGATGACCATTGATTTAGCGGTCAAAGTGTTCTTCGATTGCTGTTCTTCGATTCTCTTCGGTTTCGTTTATTTTTAACGATATATATAAATTTACTGTACTTTCCCTCGCAGTGATCTTAGAAATTGTCAGTAATAAAGAAAAGTATTGATCACTAGTTTTGTCATCGGTGAAGAACAGCTACTGAGAAATTAAAGCTCTTAATTTTACTTTTAAATGTACTCAAATTTATTCCACTGATTCATAATGTTCGCTCATATGTGATCACTTAATGATTGTCAATCGGTAAATCAGTGGCAGCATTAGACGTCAAGACCCTAAAGTGTTTAAATTCCATTTCAGTTTAAAAAATCTATTTAAATTTTATTTAAAAAGTCCACCATAATTTAAAAATCCATTTTAACTTTAAAATCCATCATTACTATAGCTGCATAGCTCTGTAATAGCGATTCATTTGCCTGCTGGTGTCGAGTAGCGATCGTCGGTGAAGTAATAAAGAAATTCAACCTACGTGTAAAAAATAATTATTAGATTTTTATAGGAACATTTGCTTCAATTTAATATTTATTTAAAATTCTATCTAATTCTAATTTACTTCATTGCATCAAATAGAGGGCCTAGGGAGATGACCAAGTGATTTTCAGCACGTGGATCACCAGTGACTCTAACCAGCATTGAAAGTACTGAAGACTAACAATTCTGACAGTTATGCTTGCGCTTAGATTTAATTTTAGTTTAAATATGTATCAAAATTTATCGCACTGGCCCGAGCTGATCCAAAGCGGCATTCAACTTATATGCTACCAAAGACGAATGCCCTTGAAACATGCTGAAGTGTTCCTATTTAATTTTTAATTAATACCATACCCGTCATTATCTCTTGGAACAGTACAGTCTCTCCAGATGACCAACGACGGAACGATCCTTGATCAGTACCAACTTTCAACCGCTCCTGGTTGACAGTAGCCAAAAATCTACGCCTCCGACGCTGCGAAAATCCCATCTTTGACGCAAAACACTTTCCACACTCTGGGCAGGCATTAGCCAAAGGTAACGGGGCCTATGTGGTGCACTTGCCTATGTAGATCGTTATCGAGAGGTAGTTCTTACTACTTCTACCGCATCGGTCACACTCAGCGAGAGCCATCTTAGAGTGTCTCTGCTTATGGTGGTCCGTAAAGTTCCTAAAGTTTTCGAACTCCTCTTTGCAGTTTGACATGAAAAATTGGTTATGTAAATGATACCTTTTCAAAATCAACAAATCTCTTAACGTCACTTATTTTTAGATCTGTGAGCTAGAGCATTTCCTCTGTCATCCACAAGCCTTTTTCGGACTTTCATGGAATTATCCATAAAAATTTTATAAAAAACACCCAAAAAGACAGCGAATTCAACACGCTTTCGCTCGGAATGCAGTAAGTGCCGGGCATAAGCTATAAAAGAGAAAGGGAAGATATATGTTTCTGACGAGAAATCATCCAGGAAAAAATATTATGCTTGCGTAAAGGGCTAAATTAACGCTAGAGTTGCCTTTCCCTGTAAGTAAGCTGGAAGCAACATTCGTGAAAGCCGTTATTATGTTACAATTTAATTTTAACTCAAAATTTGTCTAAATTTACTCCACTGCCACCCACAGATGACCTATTGGTTGACTCTAAGCTGAAATGGACAGTAATCTTATAAGATATTTTCTTCCTCCTTCCAAAGTGCCTTTGAGGTGTAAATTGATGGAACGTTCGACTAGCAGGTTCAAATCAATGTGAGGGCACTGCATTTTTCATGTCTCCTGCTTCAGAAAAACCTAATGACCTTATACATTGTGCCCAGGTAAAAGGTGGTGGACAATAACACCTCGCCACCATGATTTGGCAACTATGTCCGTTCCTCCCCAGGAACCCTTTAAAAATGGGAGTATTTAAGATTTTTTACTTCCTTCTCACCGCGTGTAAATGGATAGTACGTCCGGCTAGCAGTGTAAGGTTCGATGTTCGAATAACGAGTAGGGTGTTGCACATTTTTCACGTCTCCTGCTTTAGAAAACTTAATGACTGTACAAGATAATCGATGGAATGTAAATTGACTAGAAGTGACCTTCAAGCTGTAAGTCGAAAGTAAACGACCTTCAAACTCTCGGGTAATCAATAGGCCAGTAGGAGTGATGGAAGCGTTGCCCAGCAGCATTTTGTTGACGGAATGTTTTTCTTATAATGTTGACTTTAAAAACATCCTTAGTGGAGTGCTTCGCAAATTATTAAGCCTATGTGTTATATTATACTACAGTGGATATATCATTTTCTCACTTTGGTGAATGCTGTCATTACGTAAAATATAACGAGTTTATTCTCCAAGTGCCTCGTGCATAATCAGCTTACAAAATGTTGCCACTTACAGTACAGCAGCAATGGAAGGTATATCGATATGATATGTATTTATATCTGTAAATATATGATATATATTTATATCGAAGCAGTAATTCTTAGAGAAGCATTAGATGTTTTACTTATCGTCCAAGCAACACGCACATACTCAGTCCTCCAACATTTGTTATTATACAGACAAAAAATAAATTCTCTCAAGTGTTTGCTCTATTAAACAGTTCACAAAGTTTCTCTTTCAGCAAAAGTTCCTTAATTTATCTTTCGAAACAGATCAGTCTGCAGTTGTTTGGCTGTCAGTTGCTTGTAGCCTCTATTTTGAAAACAATAAACATCTTTCTTAACACTTTCATACTACTTTATTTAATTCATATAAATAAAATGGCATTAAAAATTTCTTGCATTGAGGCAGACATGTTTCTAACACCTTTTATTGTTCATTATTAAAAAAAAGAACAAAGCAACTCTGTTTCTGTTAAATGTTTTCAAATTAATAAAAGATACCATTACTTTTGATAAGCAATTTCAAAGCATTATTTTTTACTTTCCGGATGTAAAAACCAACTCATTCAATACTTAGATGCCTGGTTTACAAGTTATGTTATTAACAATTTAAAATAAAACATTTTGAATTTCAGTGAAGCTTAACTAAAATATATACGAAACTATAAAGTATTTTGGAATTTATTTTTATATATTATGCCAAGGAAAATTTTCATGGTGTTTTCATATCTCCTGTAGCGATATTACCTAAGGAATTAGATTTCTGAAGATTTCATGAAGACAATGATAAATAAAAGCATTCATTTTTTTTATTCAAAGGGGTAACTTCAGCTTGAAGTTTAGCGTTTATATTTGAATAGAATTTTCAGCTCAATTTTTAGAAAAGAATGTAGAAACATTTATTGCATTTTTAATGCGTTACATTCAGATAAATACCTAAAACGCTGCTAGCCATTTCTTTGAATATTTATGTTTTCTATTTCCGACTACTTCTTCTACTTTATTTACTAATTAAAGTAAAGAAACCCAGTTCATGTTTTCTGAAAAGAATGAACATTGAGTTAGACATTATTTTGACAAAATGTGTTAATGTTTCACCGTTTGTGCCATTTTTCTTTCAAAATTACTAATTTGTCAATTAGCATATTGCACGGTAATGAAATTTTCCTTTGCTTCAGGGAAAAGTCCACATGTATCAGAATAAATTTTTTTCAGAATCATAATTTGTTTAGAAATGTCAAACTAAGGAATTCATACATTTTAAATGAAACATTTTGCTTTTGTAATTATAGAAAATTATTCTTTTTCTTCCTTTTTTAAAAGACAACAGGCAAGCATAACTTAAACAACACATTTGGCATCTAGAATTGCTTTTCGAATTTATCCGTTGGAAGTAACAAATATAATCTCTAGCTCTGAAGAATTACTCTTTTTGAACTTGATGCGTACAGTAATTTAACAAATTTAGAATTCTACAATACATTAATTAAGTACAAATAACTAATGTAACTGTATTTTAATATTGGTATTTATTTCAATATAGAGTTTTTTATGTTTATTAGTTATCTATTAAATAATATTCCTCTACAATGTAACATGTGCGTTGGAATCTATAAATGAATGTATAAAATAAGATGACTTAATTATATCAAAGCATGTAAAGCTGATACCTAAGGAAAAGAATGCATTTGTGAAGAGTGTTTCTATAGACAATAACGCAACTCGTAGAAAAAATATCGGAAGCTTCAAGCAGTCACCTCATCAGCCTTGTGGAAGTGACTAGCAGATAGCCAGCATCTGGCTATTTTAACCGTTCAGTCTTTTGGAGAATTTTGAGGTGAATGATCTTGCAAATTTTAGCTTCTGTAAGATATGTGAAGTCAGTTACAAAATATCTTATTTTTCTAAGCACGGATTTTCTGCTACTTCCTAAAGCGAAGAGTGCGTTTTTAATGAAAATTTTTGATTCAAAATCTGCTATATAAAATGTATTTATCAGAGACTGTTAAAAACTGAAATATTGTATCAGTCTTCTAGAAAATAAACATGCTTTCTGTAACGCTAATAACACCAAATGAATTTACCGTTATAATATGGGCTCACTAGCGGCCGAACAAAAGACCACTAAACGCTAGTCGTTCGAACAGCGTTCAAATCCTGCGAATGGCCTTATTATGTAGCAGTTTTCTTTGTTTACCTGTGGGTAATGTGAATACAAGTTCTTTTACCCTAAAAGTTTCTGACGGAGCCACCAAGGAAGTGGTTAGTGAAGCCTGGCTGCGTACCAAAGGGCCCGACTTCGATTCCCGGAGAAGGCATGGATGCAATTTGTCTATCCCATTATAAGAGGCATCGGTGGCCCATCTATTAGGTTCCTACATAATAAAGGGACCACCAATTTCGGCCTTAGTAGTGGCCAACGTCTGTGGATGGTTAGAGCCCCGCCACTGGAAGAAAAAGAAAGTTTTCCATGGGAGTATTTCTTTCTTCTGGCAGATAACCTTCAGTAGCTTTGTCAAAATCCAAACCAATCCAAATCTGTGCCACTTCCTTAATATATAGCTTTACAAATTGAACTTCTTAATTGAGTATTGTATTTAAATTTATAACTATTAGGTATATTAATAAAAATAAAATAAAGATTTACTGTTATAAGAAATGACTTTATTACTTTAAATTATTCAGATTTGTAAGCAGTTACAGATTGATTAAATTCGAAAGACAAATTAAAAATCTGCCATTTTGCCGAATATTGCCAAATGTCCATGCTCTGAGAACTGGTTACGCACGAAATTCTCAGAGGGGATAAATCTTATACTTTATGTTTCACGCAGAGATAATATTCCTAAGCGCTCATAATAAAAAAAGCAAGCATATGTTTCTTGCAGTTGCGACACTTGACGAAAGAGTTTGTCATATATCCCTGGTAGCATACGCATAACGTAACAATCGAGGAATTTTTGAAAGGCTAAGCTAAAGACAGTTCGAACATCAAGATTACGGGAAGAACTCAGCTAAAGAAATGATGTTGGTCACTGAACCTGCAAGGATTGACTCACAGTTTGAGGGACATTTGGAGTCAATCGCTGCTTTATGGTTATCGAGTAGGGCGATAAATACAAATGAAAATGGAAATGGAAATAAAAAAAGCCGTTCAACCCCTTTGATCACAGATTACTTACAGTTTAAGGATTATTTGGAGTCAATTCAAGCATCAGAAATGTGGCAAACCCCAGGCAGTAAATTTTAATCCAAATCCATCCACGCATAAATTAAAATCAAATCAAAGCCCACCGGTTAACTTCCAAGGCGTTGGTTACAAAACCGAAAGTCACCACTGCTCTTTCAGGCACTTAGTCCATAATGTTAGTTCGGGGTGTCCACTGATCTCAAGATCATTTGGAATACACCGATGGATTTCAGATGTAAAGGTATGCAATAAATTCAGGCATGTTTTAAAATTTAAACAGAAGCTTGCTGATACCTCTTAAGTTTCTTGACTCTTGTTGATCTGTTAGCATACAAGTTAGAGGTCAGTTGAACCAGTTAACCATTAAGGCAATACTGTGAAGCAGGCTGTAAATTTATCTAGATTTTAAATCAAGATTTAATTGGAGCACTGTGATTCTCATTAAGGTTATTGCTTAGCAGTGACTGTCCATGTTCATCAAGTTTACAGCAACTTTAGGTTGAGGGTCAGAAGGGATCTATAGTCAACCCATAGATCAAGGACGTATCACACTGGTATCCAAATTTATTCACAAATATGAAAACTGGAAAAACGAGCTCGATATTCGAAGAAAGTTTGGCAATAGTCGCAGCACAGCAAAGCAGCTGTCCTTGCTACTCAGATGCCATTATACTCATGAACAATGAATGCTTCCAATATAATCAGAGTAAGTTCCAATATAATCAGCGTAGCGCAGCGTCACTTTTTAAGAAAATAAGGAAGAATAATTAATAAAATTAGTCATTGGCGGCCTATGTGTTTTGAATCATCTGCATAGGACAATACAATGCTGCTACAATTTCAAAGCTTGCTGAAGGACTTCGCTTGTTTATGATAAGCACTTGGTATCTTAGAATAACATAGCGTAATATAATGTTCCAAATATTCTGGAAATAAGTCCTAATATAAGTCATTTCTAATAAAATAAAATAATAATTCAAAATAAAATAATAATCTGATAATTATACAAACCGACGTTATATAATTATGACCAATTATGTGAATACTTCAACGATCATTATACACTAATTTAATATAAAAAATCAGTGTTTATTACATTTGAGGTTTGATATATTCTAAATAACTGCTTGTTTGTCTTTAAACTGGAGAGAGACCTACCTGAAAGGCAATATAAGACAGCATGTTTTCGTCAGCGGGTAGATGGTTAAAATATCTTCGAATTTCAGCAATTCTTCGCGATTCTTATATGTAAGAGTAATGAAGATGCTTTTATGATCTTAGATTTTTAGCTGATTGTTGAATTTTTTTAACTCTATTGTTTATGTTTTCGAGAATTTAAAAACAATTAAGAAAATTAAATTCTTGGAATGTTTTATTCAAGAACAAACCCGCGTTTGCAACCAGTAAGACAGTACATTAAACAACCCGTTTATTGTTAAATACCACGTTTTCCTCATTTTTGTATACTAAATTATTAGCTATGGAGCTATGGAAAAACTTTCATACAAAAACCAAGAGGGGAAAATTATGAGAATAGTTTATCTCCGAAGAACGCGGTTACAGTAAGAAATTACAAATGAAACATATTGATGGATAAACGACCAATAACTATCACAATATTACTTATTTAAACGAAAAATGCATTACAGTAAGAATATATAGTAATATTAACTTTTTAATGTTTAGTAAGGTGTTTTCATTTATATGTAGCTGTATACTGAATCTCGCCCGCTCAGGCCTCAAATAATTCAGTGCTGCTTAAACTCCTTTTTCGTGCTGCCTACTACAGCTTTCAAGTTATCGCAAATAGTTACCATTATCATTTCTTCTTCATCGTTGAATCTGTCTTCTTTCGTGCAACGATTTTTAAAACCAATAAGAACATTACATACCCCCTTTTTCTTGAAGCTCGTCATTGTAACTGCTTCATCAGTCAGAGCCAAAATACGTGAGCTAATCAAAACAAGCACTATAGGGAAGAACACAGTTTAAAATTTAATGAAGCTCGCTTTTTGAGCACCTTGAAGAAAGGAAAAATTATATGAATACATAAAAAATATTCGGAACCTTGAGATAAAAAGTTTTGGAGGGAGGGGAATTACGCGAGTAAGTACAGTAAATCAAAACATGTAAGTGTAATTTGAAAAAAAATTAAAATAATCAATTGATCAAGAGAAGAGACAGAAAAACTGGCATATGAATATATAGTACACTTAAAAAATGCGATACTGCAAGGAAAACTTGATTACATATTTCACATATTTGAAGGCAAATATCTATATAATTCACATACAATAGAATTTATTTAAATTGATTTTCTATCAAATGACATCTCTATTAACAGAGCAGGCTATCAATTTAAAGAAACATAGGTAAAATATAGTAACATTAGAAAGATTGCTAGGGAAATCAATAGCATTCACAAATTTTTTAACCAGTTATTAGTCTCTTGGCCATTCTTATCAATATATAGTTGAAAAATATGGAAAATCGTTAAACACCAAATACAGTTAAAAAAGTTTTCAAAAACTTTTTCACAATTAAAATTAGAGTTTTTACGCAAAAACAAGCATTCGGCCAGCGGACAAGAAGGCAGATTTTTTGGTGCACAAAACTGGAAGTTTGCGCTTGGTCCCACTTGGCGAAAAGACACTGAAGGTACAAAAACTGACTTAATTCACTATTCTGCTAAGCTTCAAATGCAAACAAACATGGCTGCTCCGTTCGGCTTAGCCGCACTTAAATGCATGTTTTTGATAATTCTGCAACTATTGCATGCAGATTAACTAAAGGCAAAAAAAAACCTTAACAGGAACATAATAACAATATAATTCAATCATTTTTAAAACAAAAATACACACTTACCAACAAACAATGATAAAAAAACTGAGCTTATCGAGCCGAGTAACAGATCGGGTATATATATATAAAACTACTTTTATATACATATACTTTTGGTGCGGCCGATTTTAACCAAAAAGGGAGGTGCAGAATATACCAGTCATATATACAAAATTTCAACGTTCTGAGGCAACTCATTTTTGAGTTATGCGAGATATATCCGTACATACGTACATGTACGTTCGTACAGACGCCACGAAAAAAATCTCTTCAGAATCCGTTTTAAATCAGTTTTATAATTCGTTTGAGGAAAAAGAGTCTTTTATTCTTTCCTTACGTACATATGCCACGCAAAAACATCTTTAAATTGCATTCGACAGCGGTCAAAATGGATATTTTTGTTGGAATATGACACCCGAAATTTTTCGTGATTACAATAGTTCCTTTACCTCGTAAAAGAAAACAATGCTTAAACATTTCTGTAAGAATGTTGACTTAATTTCGCAGTTTCCTTAAATATTGGTATAGTTTGCTTATTCTGATCTTTAACTCAAAAAGGCTATTAATTTCGTTTTGGCACTTTGAGTTGATTCACTTTGAGTTTGTTCACTTTTTAAACTTGTAAGGTTCAACTCTTTAAATCTAAAGTTCTAATTCCGAACCCCACGAACACTTAACAAGCGAAAAATCGCTTAAGTGTGAACAGAACACGGGAGACTTGAGAAGGGTTTAAAACCTTTTATTATTCAGTATATTTACAATCAGTTCCGGCTTGGAACTTTACATAAAGCCGCCACTCGGAATTGAACTTAAATACTAATAAATTGAACTAAAACTAGCTTAAATAAAGCTCTTAAATAATATAGCCGAAGCTATCAGAATCCAACTAGCTGGTCTCTAAGTATTAATTAAATCGGCGAAGCCTAGCAAAGGCCTAAGATATGGTCGAGCGTAGTAATAGCTAAGAGAGATGTAGCCAGAAAGCAAACGCGCGCTAGTCAGGAAATCAGACTCTCTCTGTTGAAGTCGGTTAAGTCACGTCTTAAATAGTACTCATTCTCATTTGCATTATCTGCGTTTCTGAATTCACATTCTGACAGGAAATTGTAAGCTGAAATTAGAATAAGATGGGAAAGATACAAAACTTAAAATAACTGTTAATTAACATAAGGTAAACCTTACAAACTGTTGCCGCCAAATATGACACCGCTGTATTATATTTGCAGAAATTAAATAATGACGAATCTACATAAATGTTTCTCACATTGTGATAAAACAACGGTACCTAGAACCATCAAATTTTGAATAACGCTCGTTTCCACCAGAATATGGGCATCTGGAAGCCCAAATTTGGAATTTGGAATTTGTTTTATTATCGATTTCATATTTTGTAAAACTTTAAAGAATTTTTGATTAACAAACTCAACAATTTCAAAGCGAGCAATGGTAGCACTGTACTGAGTAAAAAAAGAAAAAAAGAAACATTTTTATCTCTAGCGCGCGAGACTGTGTATCGAAAATTCTAAATAGATGCTCAATTTGCGATATTGCTGTTGAACTGAATTTTATGGTTTAAATGCGAAGAATAGGATATTTAACGAATACAGGCAACAAACAAAATGTTAAAAAAAACGGCCCTTTGGGGGTAATGTAATTTTCTTTTATTTCATGAATATTTTTTTTTTATGAAATAAAATCGTGTATGGATTTGCATTTGTTTAATTGAAGGAAACAAATTTTGTTTGCGAAGGAAAAGTTTGTAAAAATGTTAAAATTGTACTTATACATTTATTTCCAGAATCTCTAACAAATAATTTTAGAAAAACTGGAAAAATTAGCATTATTTAAAATTTAGCGCTATTAAGTGAGTTTTCCATTATAGTCCCCGTTGCCTCGAATACCCGAAGTTCGACAATATTTTAATCTCTGATTAGTTTGGGTTGCTGATTAATTGCATGTGTCATTTAGCAATGCATGAATTTTGCATGAGTCTTTCAAGTTTTCCTATTGATAGAGAAATTTGTTCCTATAAATCATTAGTACAACGACTATAAAGAAAACAGACGATGAAATTGCTTTCATTTAAAGGCACTGAACCTTTAAGCTCTTCCTAAGAAACCAATTGTATTTTTAAAATGTAAATTTATACCCAACCCCTCCCCAAAAAATTTTAACTCTTTTGGAATTTTTATCAACTGGATTGCCCCATGGGACTAGCATTTCTACCATCTTACAGACACTTTAAAGTATATTCTGCCTCGCATATCAAGAAACTGTAAGAGAAAAAAAAATTATCTGATATACTCAGCTTTCCCATTCGAAACGGAAGATAAAGTATTTTTATTTAGTTTTTCATACATAGCTCAAAAATGAGTTCGAAAAGTTCTAGTTAATTATTCGTACATTCTTTTTTTTACTCTGCATGCTTTTTACAACTGCCTAGGAAAGAACTCTTTTTCTCTCCTTGGGGTTCACTTTGAGAAAGAATGGATCTCATTTTTTTTTTCATATTCTTCTTTCGAGTTTCTGTCGTTATCTTCATCTTTTCAATTGGTTCTCAGATTTCAAAATGAATTTCTACTTTCAAAATATTCTATGATAAAAAGTTTTCTTTAAAAGTTAACTGATGGAGTAGCTTTGTATTATGGCCCGAAATATTCTTTTGCCTTCCATTCGTTAAAATAATGACGGCATGTTTAATGGAGAACATATTAGAAGATTATTGTGAAACAAGTTATTTACAGAAAAACGCGTTATTAGCACAGAACTTGAAAACCAGAACTTAAAAAGTTGCTTCTGAATATGGTCTATTTGGAAATCTTCAGGTTCTTGAAAGCAAGCATATTCATGGAATACGTGCTTATGCATCTGTTAAAATAAAGCACTGTGATATCATCTGGCTTGTATTAATACCTAACGGGGCCCCATTGATTAAGATGGCTGAATACTGATATTTTGACCTAGTTTGAATTCGATCCCAGGCGAACGGGATGACTGCATCTTTGGTTTCCGTGGTTTTTGCCAAGTGTAATGTAAATAGCAACCATTTTCCTTCAGAAAGGTGCCCCTCCTCGCAGACAGATCTAGTGGCTTTGGCGTATTCAAAGAAACATTAGCACCAATTAAACATCAGACATGCTACATATAACAACTATGTTTCTATAACTAAGTTTCTATGTAGAAATTTTGACTGTAGTATAATTACTCATTAGGTTATGTTTCAGGTTTCAAAGATGACACTAGATTTAGAAGATTATCTTTTATTTGTTTGGATATTATAACAATGAGTTACAATTCGGACAAATTTGGTTTATTATATGAATAAACTAGCGACCCGCTCCGGCTTCACACGGATATAAAATACATAGCCTATGTCACTCACTGAAAATACTCATATGTATGCTATGTATTAAATTGGTTTAACTCTAAATTTTAACCAAGATCTTAATAGAAAATTCCAATCCATAAATTATGATTTTATTTAATCTAATTTTATTTAATCTTATGTACTTATAATTACTATAAGTGCGATTTAAAAATTAATCTTAGAATAGAATATCATTTATACACTCACGTTTGTGAAAATTGCAACACCAAAAGGAATCGTCATAATTGAATGCAATTTAATACACAGTTGAGTGGTAGTGGTGCAAATAAATGATTAAATGTTCAAAGCAAACAAACAAGAACAAGAGATCAGAATCAGTATTTTGTGTGGCCACCACGCGCCGCAATAAGTGCTGCTACACGACGTGGCATGGAGTCAAACAAAGTTTGAATGTCTGACTGAGGAAGAGCATTCCATATCGTTTGTACGCGTACCCAAAGTTCGTCTGCAGACGCAACAGGACGAGGATCACGAGCAAGACGCCGACCAATGACATCCCACACATGTTCAATTGGCGACATATCCGGGGAACACGCAGGCCAAGGAAGAAGCTGTACCTGCTGCGCTGCAAAGAAGGATTTAACAATCCGAGCAGTATGAGGGCGGGCATTGTCCTGTTGAAATACAGCGCCTGGCAAGCTTTGAAGGAAGGGAACAGCTTCGGGCTGTAGAACTTCACGGATATACCGGTTGCTGTTCAGATTGCCCACAATTCGTAGCAATTGAGATCGTCTATGATATGCTATGGCGCCCCAGACCATAACTCCGGGTGTTCGTCCACTGTGGCGTTCGATAATGCACTCCGGAAGGTGGCGTTCACCGGCATAGCGTCTGACACGAATGCGGCCATCATGGTACCACAAATTAAAGCGGGATTCGTCAGAAAACACGACATGCTGCCAATCAGCACGCCAGTCTCTATGCTGATTGGCCCATTGTAGCCGCAGGCGGCGATGGTCGTGCGTTAGGGGGATCCTGTATAAAGGAGTCCGTGCGCGCAGTCCACACTGCAGCAGACGTCTACGAATTGATGAAGCACACAATGAAACACCTGTAGCTATTGACCACAGTGCTGCCAATTGTCTAGAGGAAGCTGTACGGTCCGTCCGCGCCATGCGGACCAGGTGTCTATCATCGCGAGCTGACGTCACATTTCGGGGTCCACTCCCGGATTTCCGAGTTGTCCGACACTCGTCCGTCCACTGCTTCCAAACGCGCATCACTGTGCTGCTGTTACGCTGCACACGAGAGGCTACTGCACGATACGACAATCCAGCTTCACGAAGGCCGATGATTCTCCCTCGTTCAAACTCTGTAAGTTGTTCAAATCTCGCTCTCTTTCGTCGACGAGGCATAAGTACAGATTGAGTTAACGTTTACCACTAGCAGATAACCACCGATAACCATACACGCCTCGCTACAGCCGTCTATTTATTCGGATCCATCAGCCGTTCAGAGGGCGCTGCTCAGCATACGCATGCGCTACGGATTTGCAATTCTAATCATTTGCATATCATGCGCTACTTTGCATTTCCTGAAAATTTCAGCTCACTCGCGTAAGTCCTTCATGGTGTTGCAATTTTCACAAACGTGAGTGTATTTTAAAACTACTATCATACAATTATTTATCGTAACTTACTTATAATTACTGATACGTTGTCGCGCTGAAAAGCACGTTTTTATTAAGTATTGTTATTTTCCTCGCTAGAGAGCTTTGATAATAAACGCGTCCGATCGCTGCTAAATTCAAAGTGCTATAGGGAGAACCGCGACCTCCGACGCGCTATTTATAGATACGCTTCCGCAGTCCCGGCCGGCCGGTACCGCCGCAAACGCTACGTCCCGCAATTTTTAAATCTGTAATATCTTCGAAAATATTCATTTAAATCATATGCTGTAAAGGCCCATATAGATCTATATTAAATCAACAATGTATTTAAGGTATTTAATTGGATAATGATTAATGCTGTATTGGTTAAAATCGCTTCGAAAATTAGCCATTATTTGTCGTAAAAAGTAAATCACAAAAAAATGTTATCGTGGGATATCCATAAGATATAGACATATACCATCGCGGAGTTTTCTGTAGACCTTTTCAATGTGTACAATACTTAGTACAT
>KK118152.1:0-11110 GCA_000611955.2 Stegodyphus mimosarum | reverse complement strand
GTAAACATTTTTTGTGTACTTCTTTTTGGAGAAGGTCTTCTCCCACAAATAAGTAGTACAAAAACAGAAAACAGCCCACGAACAAATTTATGCAAATTATCAAATTGTGTCAGTGGAAGACTCTTATAAAATTCCAACAAAGATGAGTTTTGATATTTGTTCTTAATTATATCACTGCACTGTAGATCAATCATTTCCATTTGAAGTTCCGGGGCTAGGGTTTCAATGTCAATATCAAAAGGATTCTGAAAAATCTTAATTTGATTCGCAATGGCATCAAAGTCCGAAAAACGAGTATCAAAATTTATTTTCAAAGCACTCAAAGTTTCGATTGCAAAATCGATAGGAAACTCAGTCTCAGTGGTGTGGCTGAATATTTCACATGTTTTAAAATGTGAAAAACATTTACTGTGTAGTTGTGATTGAAACAGTATCGATTTCTTCCGGAATGATTTGATATTAGTGTTTAAATCAGGAAGATGCTGGTTTTCTCCTTGCAATCTCAAATTCAGTTCGTTCACATGTTTTGTCAAATCAACATAGAATGCTAACTTTCACAGTCATGCGTTGTTTGGTAATTCAGTAAGAGGGCGATGCTTTTCATTCAAAAAAATTTCGATCACTGCTCGAAGTTCAAAAAAGCGCTGAAGAACTTTCCCACAACTAAGCTAACGTACGGCAGTATGATAAGGTAAGTCATTTTCTCCAATCTCTTCAATAAATTGTCGGAATTGTCGGTGATTCAGCCCAAAAGATCTGATAAAATTAACAGTTGATATGACTGGTTTCAGAACTTCAGACATATCAAAACATTTTCCGCACAAAGACTGTTGATGAATGATACAATGTAAGACTAATGGTTTTGAACCACCGTCATTTTCTACAGCCTTTGACACAAGAGCGACCACTCCTTTATCTTTCCCACTCATGTTTTTGCCTCCATCAGTTGTAATACATTTCAAGTTTTTCCATCGAAGGTTCTTTTGATTAATGGCCATTTCAACTCCTTTAAAAATATCTGTACCAGGAGTTGTGCCATGAATACGATACATATCAAGAAGTTCTTCATGTACTTCATAGCTTTTATCTACTCCTCGAATATAAATCAACACCTGAGCAGTATCTGACACATTCGTTGACTCATCCAAGGCCAAAGAAAACCACTCAACATGTCCATTTTTGTCGAAAAGTTGAGAGGATATATTTTCAGCGATGTTTTCTACCCCTCGAGCCACAGTGTTTGCTGACATACTGATAGTTTTTAATAAATTTACCTTTTCAGGGCACATTTCTTCGGCTACTGCAATTATGCATTCTTTGATCATTTCTCCATCGGTAAATGGTTTTACACGTTTTGCAATTTCAAGAGCCACACGAAAGCTGACACGAGTTGCAGCCTCTTGTTCAGTTTTGAGTTTTGTAAATGAAGATTGCTGCGATTTCAATCCGCGCTTCATAGCTTCGAATTTTTCTGTCTGCAAACTTAGTGTATATTTTGAGTAATTTTGAAAATGTTTTGTTTCATAATGACGTTTAATGTTATATTCTTTAAGAATGTCTGTGCTTTCATTGCAAATCAAACATAGCGCCTTGTTACTGGACTCAATTACGAAATACTGAATGTTCCACTGATCTTTGAATTTTCTGTATTCACCATTAGTGAATACAGAAACGTTTTTTTCAGGCAAATTTTTCGCTTCTTTCCATACTACTAAACGAACAGGCAAATTTTTCGCTTCTTTTCCATACTACTAAATCACTCACAAAAGCAACAATTCAAATCAAAATACTGTTACAAAGATGTCTTAAACACGCACAAACACGTTTTACTCGTTAAACATCTAGAAGTGAGTGGAAGACACCAGAGCTTTCTCGAACCAACGAGATTATTCTGTACTTGCTATTAGCGCCATCTGTTAGCGATAGAAGGTACTACCTATTTCCACTTGTGTCCACCAAATGTCGTGTCACGTTACTCCTCATGGCTCGTACTCTACGACTAATCTAGAAATTACAGGTAATGACAGGAAAATTAATAATATGCAGTGTTGCCGTTTTGCGGACAGTGTTGCCGTTTTAGTCCGATTTGCAGCCTTTTTTAAACGTTGCGTACTTTTTCGGACTTTTTTTTTCATCAGTGGACAATTTCACTTTTTACCACCGGCAACAATGATAATATGGTTTTGGCCCTCGGAACTTACTGGAGTAATCAGTATGGCCCTAAGGCTGGAAAGTTTGGAGACCCCTGCTCTAGAGGAATGTGACATCAGCCCTGAAGCTTGCTGGAGGGTAGGGAATCTCCCAGTTTAGAGCTTTAGCAAAATTTAGTACTAACGGTTCAGTTGTCTGGCGGGATATGATATGTAACGTCTTAAGCTATTTCTATCGACCGCCTCGACAGTTTTGAGAAAAAGAATATTTCTAACGACCACCATGAAAATTCGAAGAAAAAGAATACTTCTAACCACCTCGAACTAAGATTATTTCTTAACGAATTCTCGGAAAGATGAACACAACCAGCAGTCACAAACCAATCTCAGCTTTTGTTCCCCTTATAGTTGTCCAAAGAAGAGACATTGTTCCATTCATTTACATCTGTTTATAGGTGCATTGTCTCAGACCACCCGGTTTGAACCCCAAGTCGGAACCGGAAAGTTCTTACGGAGTTTTTCCTAGGCTTGTAATCATTATATCCAGTTCTCAATCAAGGTGCTGTCACCAATCAAGAGACGCTCTTAAAAATTACGGACAAGTGAGGGTTCTGGAAATCTTTCCGACACTTCCAGGACAACTTGAACAAAAACAGGAAACGGAGTTCCAGTTAGAGCTGGTGAGAGTGAGAGTTAGTTGCAGTGTAGAGAGAGAGAAACCCTCTCTCGTGTTTTTCCAGCTCTATCGAGAGCAAATTTTGTTTCGCTACAATCTTATCTCTGCCAAGAGATTCAGTGGATGGTAGCCGGGTTCGCCGCACCGTACTAGAGAGCTACCTGCTCGGAACGAGCACTACTGGCTCAGAGAGACAACCGTTACAGCACATCAGAATTTTCCGCCCTGCAATCGTGCGAGCAAAACCCCCAGGAGAAGTGAAGAAAATAACATAATAGAACTTTAGAACTGAATACTATAAATACACTCACGTTTGTGAAAATTGCAACACCATGAAGGACATACGCGAGTGAGCTGAAATTTTCAGGAAATGCAAAGTAGCGCATGATATGCAAATGATTAGAATTGCAAATCCGTAGCGCATGCGTATGCTGAGCAGCGCCCTCTGAACGGCTGATGGATCCGAATAAATAGACGGCTGTAGCGAGGCGTGTATGGTTATCAGTGGTTATCTGCTAGTGGTAAACGTTAACTCAATCTGTACTTATGCCTCGTCGACGAAAGAGAGCGAGATTTGAACAACTTACAGAGTTTGAACGAGGGAGAATCATCGGCCTTCGTGAAGCTGGATTGTCGTATCGTGCAGTAGCCTCTCGTGTGCAGCGTAACAGCAGCACAGTGATGCGCGTTTGGAAGCAGTGGACGGACGAGTGTCGGACAACTCGGAAATCCGGGAGTGGACCCCGAAATGTGACGTCAGCTCGCGATGATAGACACCTGGTCCGCATGGCGCGGACGGACCGTACAGCTTCCTCTAGACAATTGGCAGCACTGTGGTCAATAGCTACAGGTGTTTCATTGTGTGCTTCATCAATTCGTAGACGTCTGCTGCAGTGTGGACTGCGCGCACGGACTCCTTTATACAGGATCCCCCTAACGCACGACCATCGCCGCCTGCGGCTACAATGGGCCAATCAGCATAGAGACTGGCGTGCTGATTGGCAGCATGTCGTGTTTTCTGACGAATCCCGCTTTAATTTGTGGTACCATGATGGCCGCATTCGTGTCAGACGCTATGCCGGTGAACGCCACCTTCCGGAGTGCATTATCGAACGCCACAGTGGACGAACACCCGGAGTTATGGTCTGGGGCGCCATAGCATATCATAGACGATCTCAATTGCTACGAATTGTGGGCAATCTGAACAGCAACCGGTATATCCGTGAAGTTCTACAGCCCGAAGCTGTTCCCTTCCTTCAAAGCTTGCCAGGCGCTGTATTTCAACAGGACAATGCCCGCCCTCATACTGCTCGGATTGTTAAATCCTTCTTTGCAGCGCAGCAGGTACAGCTTCTTCCTTGGCCTGCGTGTTCCCCGGATATGTCGCCAATTGAACATGTGTGGGATGTCATTGGTCGGCGTCTTGCTCGTGATCCTCGTCCTGTTGCGTCTGCAGACGAACTTTGGGTACGCGTACAAACGATATGGAATGCTCTTCCTCAGTCAGACATTCAAACTTTGTTTGACTCCATGCCACGTCGTGTAGCAGCACTTATTGCGGCGCGTGGTGGCCACGCAAAATACTGATTCTGATCTCTTGTTCTTGTTTGTTTGCTTTGAACATTTAATCATTTATTTGTACCACTACCACTCAACTGTGTATTAAATTGCATTCAATTATGACGATTCCTTCTTGATGTTGCAATTTTCACAAACGTGAGTGTAGAACGTTTACGTGGGCCGATGCTATTCGCACCACCGGTGCGATTAGCCTTTCAGGCTATTCGCACCAACATTAACCACGCATGCGCATTGGGTTGTCAGTTCCAGTTCCGTCATTTGAACTGAATCGAATCCTAGGTTGCGCGAACTGCTCACATTTCCTTTATTTATTTATATATAAAAAAGGCAGATTTTTATATTCGCAATGTTTATCGTTTTCCTGAACGGTTGAAATAGTTTAAATGACTGGTTTTGGGGCTAAGATCTTGTTTACATTTTTTGTACTTCTTACAATATATTTAGATTCAAAGATATGTTTTGTAAAATCAAGATTTTAACTTATTCCTCTCTGAAATTTTTCGTTTAAGAATAATAAAAATTAGAGCGAGTATTCCTGCGTAGAAAATTTAGACGTGAAATACGTTAATAGCGATAAAATCAACTATTAAATGAACAATTAATCATATAATACTGGTTATGAACAAATCTGCATGCTTGTTTAATTTTTCTATGGAAATTACACGTCAATTTCAATATACAAAAAATATTTCAAAGAACTTTGAACTTTGTTTGTACTAATATTTCAAAGAACTTTGATATATTAGTACAAACACATTAATAAATTAAATTTAAATAAATAATGGGCTGTGATTTGAAAGGCAAAAATAATTTAATATAAGAGATTTAGATTGAAAAATTTGCACACACAAATGAATTATCAGATTTTATAAGGTTTTATTTCATAAATAACTTTGAAATATGGTATTTGAATCTATAAACATGTGTGGACACTGAAAAATTGATGCATATGTAAGAACATTATAATTTTCAATAAGTTTTCCTATTGAATGATAAATTTTGACAGTTCTATGCTATAAGACTAGGGTCTAAGTTTGCATAAAATTTCCTCTGTTAAATGAAAGAATTTAAGTAATTTCTGCAGCCTTCTTGGCAATACATTAAAGATTTTTTAACTAATTACACGTTCTCACTTGCTATTAGAACCATCATTAAATCCCTATTTGATCTAATCTTTTCCTGAACATTACCATGGATATAGAATGACCTTGTCTTTGTAACTGATAATTATTACTTGCAAATTATTCTCTTGCTAGTGAATATGTATAGTGACATCATATGTGTTGTGCTTCATTAGCCAATTATTTTACTTGTTATAGATTATACTACCTCATTTTAAGTTCAAGGTATAATACTACCTCATTTTAAGTTCAAGGTATAATACTACCTATTTGATTGCATTACAGTATTATATTTTGGAATCTAGCAGCATTATCTATATTTATTGCATCGCATTTTATATTGTGATCTAGCACATTTATTATCAAATATTTCATTATTGCTACATTATATATATTATTATTGCACTGTATTTATATTATTGTTGTATCATAATTATATTATTGACTAGTTGACCTGTTCGATTGATCAGCCACTAAATGGTAACATAATAATGTCAAAATAAGCAAATGCAAGTATTTGTTAATAAAAGGTAGTTTATTTTGAAAGTTTTTTTTCTTTTGAATCTAACTGCTCAGGGTAACCAAAATATAAGATTGCCCAAAGAAAACAATTAATGCCACCTGTTCTTCCTATTAAACCTGATTACATTATACTCTATATTGAGATCTAGAAAGCATAATTATTACGACATATTTTATTATTGCTGCAGTATATTTATATTTTGGTTGTAGTAATTATATTATTAATGACTTATTAATGGGCATAAATAATTATATCTTCTAGTTTTGCATGTTATATTAACTCTTCTTTGCATGTATAGTTATACTTTTGCATTTAATTTATACTAATTATTATTATACAGAATCCTTGGCACACTTATTGGCTTCATAATTATTTCAATTGTTTTTGTTGATTTATTGAATTGTTCTCAAGTATATTGAGACGCCTTATATTTTGTAATTGTATTACTGTACTGAGATTGTATTTGATCTTGCTCAGTACAGGGAAATAGTTGCCCAGCGAAACTATATAATTATGACATGATTAAAATATTAGTAAAAATTTAATTTAATAAAAAATTAAAAAAACAGATAAAATGGTTAATAATTTGGATTTGTCAAACCTTTTCCTAATGCCAAAAAATTTTTAAGCATACTTCATGTGTATAATTCACTTTATTTTTAAAGTGCCATGACATCGCATTTCCGTTTTTTGTCACATATGTGACTAACTAAAAAGAATATAAAAATTACCAAATTTTATGGAATGAAAAAAAAATGGAAATTTTAAAATAAATATAATGTTCATTACTGTTTACTAGATTTCCTTTTAAAACTGTATAACGAAATAGAATTTTGTCTTTTTGCTACATTTATCACATACTTATAATATGTTACAAAGTGATTATCACATATATTACCATGGAATTGGTCATTTGCTAAATTTCTCATTGTTGTCATGAAAGTCAAATCTATATCATTCTTTCATCAAATCTTTACATCATGTACATGTCCACTATTAAAGGGATAATAATATCTCTAATACATATTTTAATTCGGCCAGCGGCTTTGAAAAGGTATCAATTTTTTATAGCTCACATTATCTGACAGCTCATTTTGTTGGAGTAAAATTATACCTAACAATAATTTTGTTATTTATTTGCAATTTATAATTATCTGTTAATAATGTGCAATTATGATTTAAATTAGTTATGCATTATTATTAAAACAATATATAATAATTAAATGTCATATTTTTGTAAAATCATTCTACGAAACACATTTGTTGAACATACATTGTTAATCAGCTTTATGTCAATAGTTTGTGTTATAAATTAGTACTTAGAAAATTTAACTGTTACTCATTGCATTAAAATAAATTTTGATTTTCTTTGAATGTCAACATTCTCATTAAAACACATTATTTTAAAATAATTAAAAAATATGAAATAAAACTTAGACAATACATTCTACAAATTAGATAATCTTTAATTAAGTAATAAAAAGATTTCAGCCAATAGAATTCACATCAAATGACAGTTATCTACAGTTTGGACAAACGCACAATTTGTGGTTTCTTTTTTTTTTTCTCTGCCCACGGTTCAAACCAATTACAGTTTGGCCAAACCCTTTTGCATTACCTTGTTTTTTTAGAGGCCGTATCAATTTTATGGATGACAATCCACAGTTCGTTTGTGATATTGAAGTTTCTTGTTCATTATTTGGCACAACAGTTTTCTCGGAATCTTGTGAAGATTTTATTTGGTCCTCATTTGGTGTATCTATTAAAAGTAAATTGTGTGGCTGTTCTGTGATGTCTTCATTTTGATCATGTAAAAATTCTGATACATTAATTAATTTATCCGTTGTTAATAAATTTGTTGTTAATATCCGTTGTTAATAAATAGTGTTTAAGTTTCCCTAGGTAATACTGATACTTATCATTTGGCAAAGTGGACATAATTAGGTTAATGTTTCTTGTTACTTTACTCGTTTCACTATATTTATCACTTTCAGTTTTCTGTTTTGGGATAATACGTAAGCCACCCTGTAGTTCCATGTTTTTGAACACAGGGTGAGAAGAAAGGTAATATGGTCTAGTCCACCTCAAACGAGCAAGAGAACTTAAATATATTGGTAGATTCTTCTCTCTTCTTACTGCCATAATATGACGGCAGGGCAAACCCATAGAAGAATAAAATCCACAGCTGCATGAATTTTCTGTGGCTATGATAACTGCAGTTCGTTTTCTCAAAATGTAAACATTATTCTCTACATTTGAGAATGTTACATTTCTTGACTGTTCATATTCAGTGCACACATGACCAGCAGCAAACTGAGTCAGATTTTTATTAATTTCTATCTCAACTTCATCAAGATTATCAGTTTTAACAGGCACTTTTTCCATCATTGTTATCGCACGGTGGTCTCGCTCAACATTTATAGACACAACAGAAATTATCAAGTCTTGAAAAAATTTACCTAAAGAACTATATCTGGTAATTACACTTTTGAGCTTCTGATTTAAACTTTCCAGTCTGTTTATAGTCCTGTTTTTAATAATAAAGTTTCTGTTTTGTTCATATAGAACCCATTCATCCTTTATATAATGCCAGTTATTATTATAATATGTAGTTAAATCGTGGATATTTAATGACATTAATTTACTATAATTAATGTCATAATCCTCTTCAGACTCGGAATAGGCTAAATCAGTCAAAATCTCTAGCACTTGATTCTTGAGAGCAGAATTCAATTTATCTAGTTTTAAAGGTATTTCACGTTTAAACGTACGCAGAGCGTGAAAAAGGCATATCTGAATTTTTGCTGAGGGAAATTTCTCTTCAAACACAATTCTATCTGCAAAGTCTTTGTCTCCCACTAAGACTTCAACATCTGTCCAGGCTTCATTGTTTTCTTTAAAAAAATCCAGCATTGCCCCTATACACATTTTGCTTTCAGAGCGAATGATGAAGAAAGCAACAACTTCACTTTCACCATTACCATCTACAGCTAATAAAACAAATAGTGGCAATTTATAATTGTTTAGTTTGTATGTGGCATCAAAAATTAAAAGTTCTGGATATTTCCTAAACACTACTTGCATTCTAGTATCTTGAAAATACACACCAATTAACTCTTTCGTTTCTTCTTCATATGCTACGTTTATGACAGCTCCTGGTATACACTTCATGGAGTCAAGCATTCTTTCCAAATCTGTCTGTCCATCTTTTTTCTCATTTTGTTGCAATTTTGTTGATATATTATGCAATGTTTTTAGTATTACAGGTTTTCCTCCTCTCTGCTCCATCAAATGTGCTTGAATTTTTTTCTTATTGCCTCCTGACTTTATGCTAAGTTCAGCTTCTTTCATTTCCTCTGCATTTAATCTCAGCTTCTCTGGAAGATGTCTGAACCTTTCTTCACTAAGTCCGTGATTACAGTGTTCCAAAAACGATTCTTTGACGACTAAAAAGCCATTACTAGCGCTTAACTTCAGCTTGAAGTTGCATCCAAGCTTCCCAGTTTTAACATTTAGCCTAATGCCTTTTGTCGATGACTGTTTATGAATATGTCCTTTTTTACATTCAAAAGTAACATATTTATACAATAATGTTTCGCGATGTTTATGACCCTCGTGAAATTTTTCCGATCTCGTTTTAATCAAAACAGCGAAATTTTGATTCTCATACAGTTCTTTTGTCCTTTCAAATTCAAAATACGTGGAAAACTTGTTTCCACACTCAAAAGGCAAGAAATTTGTTTTTGTCACATCCATCTTACTTCAAGTTATGTCAAACAAAAACGTTGTTCACAAGTTTATAAACCCTCGCTATCGTTTACAGCAAATCGGCGTAAAATGCTTGTAGCTGGGCTGATTGTGCGCATGCGCTAACGTAGGTGGTGCGAATAGCCTCTGTCGGTGCGATTAGCCACTGCGGTTTACGTGCATCCTCTGTTTGTGTGTTTCACATTTTTTTATACCTACTGTTTGATGAGAACAATATTTTATAAGTTTTATTTATTTATTTATTTATTTTGTTTTACATGTATCCAAAAAAGAACCTTAATAAATTTATTTACGCTACCTTTTGCCTTGGGAATTCGCCACAGATAGCTGGTGTCCAGATAGATCCGAACCATACTATTTTATATTCTATCATAAATAAAAAGTGCTTTTCTCAATGGAATGATCAATAGAATGATGCAAAACCCGTTTTGTCTGAGAATGAGACTATATCGCTATCGAATGAGAATTTTGTCATTTCACAGGTATATTTTTTGACTGAAATCCTATCAAAAATCCTAAATCTCTAAACAGAAAAAATTTTGCATAACAATGTAGCAATGTAACTTTTGAGCTAAACAATCTTCGACTTTTCGTGTATTTTATTATATCGCACTTGTCAAGAGAGATTACGAACTTGCCGTAAAACAGTATTTTTAGCAATCTACAACTGTTTCCGCTTGCTACGGCATGAGTACACTGAGGCAGAACTGGCATAAACATGACATGGATGCGAGATGGTTCTGTAAATGAGTAATTTATTCTCATAAACATATTGTATAAACAGAATGCTATTCTGATTAATTTGAGGGAAGTATCTTACTTTACGCGGTTGAAACTTCCTGAATAATAGATGTAAAGTACAGGATCTGAGTATTAGCGAGGATCACGCTCATTGTGGACTTGCTTAGGTCCGGAATGGGTACTGGCATGTAGCTTTAGATTCCAGTCAATTTTCCTTGTTTTGGCAAATAAAATTGCTACTGATTTATAAAGAGTTATTTGAATTTTATCTTCATGAAAAATAATACTTTGCTTTTGAAACTCAACTTTTTCTGCAAAAGGTGGGAATTGTACAACAGTACTCTGGAATCTGACAGATAACTGAGACCCCGACGAAGGAAGTTTACCCCTCACGTGACCGGATATGTACCGCCTCAGGGCAAGTAAATCTCAACACTAGTAGTATTGTAGAAATAGGGGTTATTGTAATTGGCCGTTTATCGCCTTCCTGGTTTGTTTTTATTTTACGTTTACGGATGGTAATAATTGATATGTGAATGGATTTATGGAA
>KK118151.1:186583-240660 GCA_000611955.2 Stegodyphus mimosarum | reverse complement strand
TTCTAACTCTTCCTTTGCCTGATTTTGCATTATCCTTAATTTATGGACATGAGTGTATTTTTATTCGCTTCCTTCTCTCCACCTTTTGGCTAGTATTACGAGCAGCGACAAACTTCTAAACGAAGGTCCTTAGCTGTCAGTTCACGAAAAAACAGGAAAATCGGTATTCGTTTCGCGCGTGGTCACCAAAAATTTATGAAAATATAAGAGCTAATTTCTTAGATAAAAATGTTTTAAATTTATACATCGACATCAGAAAAGCATTCGAAACAGTTGTTAGGAGTCTATTTATTATAAGAAGCTTCTACTTAAGTGGAGTGAAGAATATATTTCCTCTTGTAATGGTGCGCAAGCCAAAACATTCTTTCTTTCTGTTCATGCCCATGTGTTTGAAGCATCATAAACTTTTATATTAGTTCCATTAATCGCACCATCCATCCATCCCTTCTGTTAAACACAGACTACCTTCGGAGTCTTTCTTCTTTAGAAATTTTAAAGTATCTCAATGTTTATTTAGTTATGGTAGATTACCAAGTTACCTGTCTCGTTTCAATTTAAGATAAATATTCTATGCGAATGTTCGGTAAAAGCACCTCAAGACGTGGAATATTTAATTTTTGACTTTTCCACTTTCGATGGCCTTAGATTATGCCTGAAGAATGATTCAAAAATCTTGGTGTGACTTGGCCAGTGTACTTATCTGTTCTTGTGAAGTCTAGACCAGAGTTTATTAAACTGTGGGTCGCGACCCCCATCGAGGACTGCAGCAGGGGGTCGCCAAAAATTTTAGCAGTTTTGATATTTCTTTAACTTATTATAAGAATTTTACAATTACCAACTATTTTTACATAATGTATCTGAAAATAGGTAAGACAATATAAACAAAGAAAAAACGAAAACGTTTCGACGCATTATTTTTATTTTTTATAATATAAACGTTCATTTTACTTGGTTTGTACGTGACGTCGTCATTCGTCTGTTACTTATTCAAAATTTTCACATTTTGCTATGTCTTAAAATTAGAAATTAAAGTTAATGACCTAAAACTGCATTAGTATATTACAGTACAACTGAAGAAACTGACAGTTTCACTCACGTGTGTGTAGGATTTGCGCAATGCTTATTGGGTCCCACAAAATTTTCGTAGATATTATGGAGCCCTGGGGACGCGAAAAATATCTCAGTGATAAAGAGGGGTCTCAACTAAAGAAAAGTTTAAGAAGCTCTCGTCTAGACTGTTGTTCTGTATTTTTGTTTCTTTTATCAATTCACGTAATGTTTAATGTTTTAATTAACTTACTTTGTAAGGTTTTAGTTTAAACTAACAAAGTTTTATGCTAATTTTCTCTTTCCTGTAAGTTCTTATTTCAACTTCCCGTTAGAATGAGCGCGCGTTTCAGCTTTATGCTAATTTGAAGTGGAGCCAAGTTTTGTATTTAAAAGGATAGCAAGGAACTTCTCGGTGTGAGAGAGCTTTTAGTCTCAGATCACTGCGGCTCTGTTCGACGTCCTCCTGACTAGCGAGTACTTAAGTTCTAAGCCTTAGCGCTGTTACTCTAATACTTATTGAAGTAATCTAAGTGCGTTAGTATTAGCTAAATCTTGCTACGCACCATTGATCGTTTAGTATAGAAGCCAACCTCGCGTTTATAGCTCTGTGAGCAACGACTACTTAATTTCTATTCACTTTATTTTAAAGTATTTGATTGTTCAGTTTAGACCCAAGTGCGGTCATTATTTTCTGTTATCCCTCCCAAGTTGGGAAGTGGCTGTAAATAATGGTTTAATAAAAGGGGATTTTAAATCCTTCTTACGTGCAGTTATTCTACCACAGTTATTCTATCTTAACCACAGTTATTCTATCACAGAACATAGCTGCATTCAGCTCCCTGTTCAAGATCAGGACTTGAACAACTTCACGAATATGTTCGCCAAAAGTATGCACAGAACGCTCAGTCTTGATAACTTTTGTAAGCCCCGTGTTGTACATTTGTAGTGCATGAAGAGTTTGTATTTGTTCAAACAAAAAAGATTATCTATCAGCCTTTTACAATACTAGATTAAAATATGTCGCAACAGAGTGCCGTCTGTGCAAGACGTGAACAAGACAAAGCGCAATCTTTAAGATCAGAATTATTAAACTCCAGTCAGTCAGTATTCGAATCACGCCCAGCTGTCTTCTTAATGAATTTATTTCGTCTTTCTTGAGAGAAAGGGGGCAATCAAAACGAAGGCAGGGTAGGAAAGTGAATTGAAGAAATGAAATTCTAGTATTAAATATTGTGATTTTAAATTATCTGGAAAAACTTATAGAGCGGACAGAAAAGACTGAATAAGTAGATTTTGTAATAAAATGAGTGTGGAGAAATTTCACCCATGAGTAAAGGAGAACGCTCTTGATATTGATAACGGAAAGCGGTCCGTTGGTGTAATTCATCATTGCCAGTGTGTATTTCGACCGGTATTTATCACTACACGTACGTAGAGCTTGCTACCGATCTTGATTTTATCTATGGGTTACGAACGTAAATGAGGTAGCTGCTCAAATGCATGCAGAAAAGATTCATGAGTAGACAGCTACCAAAGCGCCAAACATTTGAGCATACTAAATATTAAATGAAAGCTATAAAACACCGAATCTTGCATGTATTTCTGTTGGTGGTTACACTTGCAAGCACGTATTGTAAAACGCTGAATGATTAAAAGAGTTGTTGCTTTTGACTTTACCTTTCATCTTGCTTAATTTTTGTTCATACCTTCGCTATGCACCAGCATGCATACTCCAATAGAAAATCTAAATTTTTCAATCCCTTGTTCATTTTTGCAAAATATTTTGGAATCATCCTTTATGAAGGCAAGTTTAAAAAAAGATAAAAAGACTTTTGAAAAATCCTTCTAAAATGCATTTCACTCATCTATCTTTTATCCCCATAAGTTTAACTATTTTCCGTAAGAAAAATATTAAAGATAGAATTATATAATTGTATACTTTATCATTTCATCTGGTAATTCTAAACTGCAATGTCATTAGCAAATGTTTTTCGAAATTTCTAAGCACAAACTCCACCGTTTGACCTAGCTGCTATAAATTTAAATACACAAAAAAAGGAAACTTTTCTGCACAGGAATCCTTAACTTTCACTACAACATGTTTCTTTCGTACATCCTTATTATAAGTAAGTATGAAATAAACATGTTGATGAGTTAAACTTTCAGTAAAGATTTAAAGCTTTCTCTTTAATTTATGCTTTAATTTAGCGTCTGCTTGTCAAAACCATGGATTTTTTTTGTAGTTGTCTCACAATTTTTAATAATTTAATATACTCATATTACATCTCCTGCAATATGCCTAAAATATTCGTTTTTTACCCATAGAAAGTTAAGAATTTAAGAATATTTTTTATTTAATCGTGATGCAGGAAACAACTTTCAGTCAACCTTTTTTTATATTTTCAGTGAAGAATTATGAAGCTTATAGCTATAAGTACCAAAAGATATTTTTCATTTTATTTTAAAAAGTAATGCATTTTTAACAATACATTGTCTAGGTTTTTTTATTTTATTTAATAAAACAATGCATTTGTTTGTACTTAACGATGTATATTTCTTTTGCTAGCCTATGCTCAAACACTACCTTGGGGAACGCATTTAACATATGCCCCATCAGGTCCTCCTAGCCCAGAGCGGCGTCCTAAAGAAATTTTGATACCTCCAGGTACAGCTTGATTTTTCTTGCTATTTATTCCATGATTTCGAAAAATTTAATAACAAAAACCATTCCATTAAAAATTACTACTTTTATATACCGCTTATTACAATATGGATATACGGTTCACATAAATAAATTCAGGATTATTTTTATAAGAATTTTAGTAATGTAATGCGGCTTAAACAAAACTTTTTTCTGTAATATCTAAGGCTATAATTCTTAACAGTATCTATAGAATTACTGAATGATTGCAAAAAGTTCAAACTGCGGAGTACTTCAAACGTTACACGGAAAGAAGGATTAATTTGGAAACTATGATAAATGAAACTACGTATTAAAAACACCTTAAAGCAAATGAGGAGGTAAGTTTAGTAATATTGTCTTCAGTCCCTTAGATTAATCGAAAGCTAAAATAAATAGAAAATATGGCATTACTAGTTTTTCATTTATTATCACATATTAGAAATGTCTCAATGTACTTGAACTATTAAACTTCCAAAGTCTCCAAATTGCAAAATAAAACACATATTGCAACAATG
The DNA here is from genome assembly GCA_000611955.2 of Stegodyphus mimosarum. Classification (NCBI taxonomy): domain Eukaryota; kingdom Metazoa; phylum Arthropoda; class Arachnida; order Araneae; family Eresidae; genus Stegodyphus; species Stegodyphus mimosarum. The sequence goes on along the minus strand of KK118151.1, from coordinate 236,412 downwards.
CTTACCTTCGTTTTCAAACAAATTATTTTAGATTATTTTAAAGAATTGTTTTTGAGTTATTTAATATTTCATAAACGATGTAATATACAATTTTTCGGTTCGAAAGAACAAAAATGTGTAGTTCACAATATTTTGTTAAGCAATGTTATATTCTTTCTATGTCACGTATTTCAACTTTAATTTTTCATTAACAATTTAAATATGTTATTGTGTGTGAAGAATTGCTCTTTTAAAAATGTATTTATTAAATATCTGAATTATTGTCGATAACTTTAATGACATTGCATTGCATACTTTATTAATAACATTGTAGATGTTTTTGATACTGATGAACACATTTCGAATACATTTCTACTGAGTTATAAATACTCAGGATAATATCCTTAGAATTATCTTGGTTAGCAGCATTATTAAAGAATTAGATGTCTAGCCACCAGCTTCATTAATTTTGTAAACTATTTTTCGCGCCATTTCGCGCCATAATACTATCGCTGTTCTACTGTTCATCATCTGCTATAAGAGTAAGGTTAGCTTAAACAATATTACGCGACACATTTTTAAGTAGCTTCTGGCAATTAACTTAAAATCTTCTTTCGTCTCAAGTGCTCCCTACCAAATACAATAATGGATATGTATTTTACGATCCTTACGATCCTTATCGTTTTTTTTTCAAGCATTTTACTTTGTAAGATCAGAATTTTCCTTTTAGGTGTGTGTCCTCCGCCGAAGCCTCAACGTTCTTTTCAGCAAGGAGGTACCTTACCTTTAGCGAAAGGAATTCGCTGTACTCCCCCGCCCCCAACGGGACCTCCGCCTTCCATCCCGTCCCCCCGGTCCGTCATGCCCAGACCTATAGGTGAGTATGTAACATTCTTCTTCGAGAACGTTTTCATGGGTTCCACCATTGTCCAAGATCTCTTCGGTGTAAACTCCACTCAGTAGGTTTATTAGCAACCATTCACCTATAAATTCCTGTGACTAAACTTTCCTTACAAAGGATATGGTACCAGACACAGAATAGTCACGCAAAGTTTATTTTTTCATTGCAGTGGATACAAAAACCTTTCCTATGTAAAAAAAGAGTCTTATTTTTATAGCAAACTCTATTTACCTCCCTTTGATGGCTTGGCTATAGAAAACTTTTATTCTGTTTGCTTTATACCACCGACTGAGAAATTCTGCGTATTGTCCTCTTAAGTTTACATACCATCAAGAGTTTCATATAACTGGGATATTTCATCTTTGTAATGGATGTTACTGGAACGTTTCGTAGAATTATTACTTCGTTAACTCCAAAACATGCAACTGGAGCAAAAGTAGAAGATTATATAACTTTCATTAATGCAAGCAGAACAAAGTATTTGACCTCCTTGAAAAGGACATAACTGTGTAGCCTTGAATCAGATTATCTGTAAGCGCTATTTCTTGTGTGCTTGTATTTTTCCAATATGAAATATTTAGTTTACTTAATTACACACTCAATTACTATATTTAAGCTTGGTAGCTATTTCTTAGAATTAATGGAATTGTAAGAATTGATTTAAGTTGTTAAAAATGTGAAAGACGCAAAATGTAATGGTAAAAAGAAAAGTGCATTAGAAAGATCTACTCTAAGGTTATCTTTAGCTATTTGCATGATTTGCGATGTTAATATCGTTATATAAGTGCATCAAATTTCATTTTAGACCGACATTCTGAAAGACCTTCAGTATTACTTGTCAGAACTACTGTTCCTTTTAATTCCCTTCACAAACATAACTGCAGTCCTGAGTAGGAACAGGGAGCTTACTCGAAGCTATGTTAATGCGTGTGTAGAAAATACAACAAAGATAAAAAGGGTTAAATTTACCTTTTATTTCTCATAAGCGTACAGTCGTTCCCCAATTTCGGGATACAGAGACCAGCACTTATGGTCTAAAACGTGGAAAATAAGAGTTAACTAAATAAGAACTAAATTTAGATGCTTTCCAGTGAGTTGTAAAGTGAAGATAGGCCTTTTAATACCTACGTATGTAGTGAACGGAATACAAAAAAAAACTGCAATACGTCTTCAAATATCAGCGGCAATTATGTTCTGGCCTTAAAGCAGACATGAAAAGCACGCGCGTGGTAAAACAGCGAGAAGCTTCTCTCTCTCTCTTTCTCTTGGTTAAAAGTCATGTCTTAAATACTTCTACAGTTTGCAACCTCATTTACATAAACAATTCTCTTTCGCATTTATTCTGGCCGGAAATGGAGAGTAATAGAGGATAGCAAAGTTTTAAAATAAAATAAATAATAGTGAAACTTAAAATCCTGTCGCACTTTACAGACAGATTGGAACTATTTACCGAAATGCTGTCAGTTACGCTCCTTAAAAAACGTTGTTTAGCTCCTTAAAGTGCATAATCGGTATGTGATTAAAATGTTCAGTTACATTATTGTCGAATTATTTTCTGCATACTATATACTACGTAGATGGCAAAAGAAAAATGAACAACATTTTCTAAGCTAAAAGTTCTGACTGTTAGTGGTTTTGATGAACTTAAAAAAAGGTTTGAAAAGTAACTATGCACAAGGACCACTTACAGAGCTGCAAGCCTTAAAAGAGTAACATTCCCTAGCTCACATAATCCGAAATACAAGAAGCTCTCTTACAACTTTCTCAATGAGGACAATGCTAATTGCATTGAAATATAAAAAATATTAATTTATACAAACTTCAACAACTACCGAGGGAGAAGACGTAGTTAATACTGTTGACAAATATTATAAGATGGTTAAGGAAGGGTAGATGAAATGACGCATGTGATCTCCAAATGTTAAGTATCAGTTTAAAGCCATTTTAAAATTGATCGTTTTGTTTCAGCAACCTTTTTTATTGTAAAACATTTCTATCTTTACTGATTTAATTGCTGCATGGAATTTTACAAAAATACTTAACGCACGTTTTTTAAAACATAGCACAGTATAATTTGCCTTTCCACAATCAAAGGAATAAATTCATTTGTAAATGCTTAAAATTATGAGCACTTTTTAGAAGGATTGTATTTCTCATTATAGGTGTTGTTTTGAATTCTTGTTCTTTTAAAAGGTCTTCAGAGTTATACGCAATAGTACGTGTAAAATCGTGGTTCATGACCAAAGGAGTACAGTTGCACTAAGTTGAAAACATAAAATATAATGGTTACTTTCCTTGAGTTTAACATATAATGTCAGACTATGACACGTTAGTCAAATCATACGATGAATAACGGAGATGAATGTAATTGACTGGTACAACATGAGTTGAGTCTACTTGATAGTTTATTTGGTGAGGCAAGTGCTTGGAGGCGTAGTAAATTATCTGGGATATTTGGCCTGAACTCTTGTTACAATCTAGTCTTCCCTAACTATATCCCATTGCAGGTTTCCATGCCTTCAGATTGCTACACCACTCTGGAATTATTCACGACTGTTAGCCACGTTGATAAGGCACGTCGGGTGAACTGTCTTCACCTCACACTCTCTCTCTGTCCGTCGGGAGGATTCAACTGCGGAATAGTTCACCTTTTCTGCTCAGCGCAGCCGTAAAGGGAGGAATGCAAATTTCCAAAAAATAGGAAATGAAAATCATTACTAGTAATTACAAATGTGCTTGAAATAGCATATGTATGTATGTATATATCTCGCATAACTGAAAAACGAGTGGCTTCAGAACGTTGAAATTTTGTATATAGGACTGCTATAACATGTACATGTGCACGTTCCTTTTTGGTTGCAATCGGCCGTACCAAAAGTATATATATATATATATATATATATATATAAAACCACTCTGTTACTCGGCTCAGTGAGCGTTTTTTATTCTTATATGTTGGTAAATTGCGCATTTTTTGTTTTAACTATTACTGAGTTATGTTGTTCTTATCTTCCGGTTAAGGTTTTTATTCCTTTAGTTAATCTGTCAGGACTGTGTGTTCGGTGCATATTCTTTGAAAACATCTTCGTGACAGCTTAAAGTCCTGATCTGGAACAGAGAGCTGAATGCAGCTATGTTCTGTGATTGAGTTGGAGAAAAACTGCACTTGAAAGGGATTTAAAATCCTCTTTTACTAAATCAATATTATTTACAACCACTTCCCAACTCGGGAGGGATACAGAAAGTAAAGACCACACTTGGATGTAAAATGAACAATTAAATACTATTTAAACTAAAGCTAAATAGAACTTAAATAGTCGTTACTCGCAGAGTTATACGCGAGGTTAGCCTTTAACTAAATGGTGCGTAGCAAGATTTACTAATACTGACGCACTTGGATTTATTTCAATAAGCAATCACGTAACAAGCACTATGGCTTAGAATTTAACTGCTAGCTGGTCAGGCGAACATCGAATAGAGTGACCGTGATCTGAGACTAAAAGCTCTCTCACACTGAGAGGTTTCTACCTCTGGTTTAAATAGAACTTGGCTCCACTTCAAATTAGCATAAGCTGAAAACGCGCGCTTCTTCTAACGAGAAGTTGAAAATGAGAAGAGATAGAAAGATTTAAATTAAAATAAAACTTTGTTAGTTTAACTAAAACCTTACAAATCTATATGCAATATTTGTAGAATTATCAACAATTTAAAAATTGTTTAAGTGCATCTAAGCCTAATTTTTTTTACCATAGCGGCTATCTTTGTTTACATTTGAAACTTAGAAGAGTAGTGGATTTGTTGCCAATCTAGAGAAACTAAGTTTCGCAACAACAAAGATAACGCCTTCTTTTATTATTGCGAATTAAATCATGCTCAACCCAGTCTGGAATTTATTCGAGGAGATAGGTGTTTAAGATTTACTTCGTAATTTTTAATATAGTTATTTTAAGATTTTATGTATTTTTGCCCTGTCGCGAAGTGAGAAGTGAATTAATTGAATGAGAAATACTGAATCGTCTGTGAAAAACTGTTCTTTTTTTGTTTGTTTGTTTGTTTAATTTCTTTTATTCATTGTTTTAAATTTATTGTGATCTTTGAATAGAACATGTGGCAAAGATTAGATAATTCTTCAGATGATATGCATAATTTTTGTGCATTCTGAATTATAAAATGAATTAGATGTAACGCTGTTAAGTGAAGCTAGCGCCAGAGTGTCGCTATGGTAAACAAATATAGTGAATTTTAAAGAGTGTATTTATTGTATTGTGGTTTATGCGCTATCGACGAAGTAGATTTAATTCAATCTAATAAGTTTAAATGAAATGCAAGAAAAATTGCCTATAATTTAATATCCCGTACAAAGAAGTCATGTGGTGTATATATCATATTTTATTCTTAAACTTATCTTTCAATCTTCTAAAATAGATGCACACTAAAAGAAATGATGGAACTTCGCAAATTTCTAACATAATCGGAAATAACTATTCCGCCCGCAACATACGTCTACATTGCGAATTTGGATATGTTTCAAAATATCATTAAAAACGTCTTTTGAAGATTTTAAAAAACAAAAACTACGAAACAAAAATGGTTTTGACTAGAATGCTTATTTTATAATCTTAAGCTCCCCTTCTTACACATGTTATAATGACATACATTTTTCCTTTTCCTGCAGCAACAGAAATAAGTTCTTATATACGCAAAAACATATATACGCTGTAACTCATCTTAACAGCTTAACATGAAGTCAATAAAAAGAAATATATAAACTTTTTTATAATATTCGAACTAGTTTGGAGGGAGAACTAAGCGTTTTAAATTTTATTCCAATTGACTTCCGTGACTAATTTGAGTTTATTTTGCACTATTTTGGTTAAAAATTTAAGTTATCGAAAAATCATCGAGAAAAAATTTAGGATTCCATGTTAAATGAGTTTTCACCAACATTTTGTAAAAGTATGGGGTCCATAAATCTGTAAGTACCTTAAATTATAAAAATTGAAGGAATTGGTAGAATTGAACGCGGTTTGCGAAAAAGTTATTCTTGTGAAAAGAGGAATTTTTTTTTCGGTAAAGAAAAAAAAAGTAGTTAAAATTTCCATCAATAGGGGGAGGCGCCGCGCAGACGCAGTAACAAAAAATATGTAAATCATTGTCCTATAAATTGCAGGTTTTACGACTAACAGCTCATTTCTGATTTTTCCTCCGACTTGCTCGTAACATAAAGTTTTAATTGTGATGCTAACATCAGTGGATAAAGCGTTATTAGTGAGATTGTTTTACTTCAGCCAAGAATCGCCGACTGAAGCTTTACGGAGATTTCGGGCACAGAAGGGATGGAAGAAATGTTTAGATCCTATCACTTTAGCCGGACTGACTTCCTTGTTATGATGTTTCGAAGAAACGGGAAGTTTATGTCATCGCATTCGTAGTGGCGGCGCACTAAATTTATCTTCCGATATGGTTTCGGAGATTCACATTTTAAGGAAACAATCATCGAGTGCAGTAAATACCGCAAGAGAAGTGGCACAGAACACTAGTATACCGAAGACATCCGTATTCCGTATCATTAACAATGTTTTAAAACCTTACCCTTCCTTACAAGTTGCAATCAGTTCACCAGTTCTAATCAAATGAAAAAGCTAAGTGATATGAGTTCACAAATTAGGCTTTGTCGAAAATCGATGGCAATCCACAATGGCATCTCAATATCTTGTGGAAAGATGAGGCTAATTTTTCATTGCATGAAACTGTCAACACCCATAACTGTCGTATCTGGACAAAGGAGAACCCACTTGCCTATACTGAGGATCATTTCCATTCACTGTGTTTAACTGTGTGTGTGGTTTCACAGGATCTATTATTGTGAGCGCTTTTTTCTTTCAAGAAGGTTGTGCAAAAGCTGGTTGGAAGACTTGCTCAATTATTGTAAAAACGCCACTTGCAGCTGCTGCAGGAGAACGTCATACCGTACTTACTGGGAAATAATGTTCTTGACACAGTAATGTTCATGCAATATGGTACTCGTGAAAGACCTCCTTGTATCACGACCGAAGTGAAGATGAACCGAAATAAATGGCCGAAATTAAGTGAACCGAAATAAATGGCCTCGACGTTCGCTGGACTTAATACCACTTCATTTTTGGCTTTGGGGTTATGTCAAGTCCAGAGTGTACAGCAATAGGCCATCTTCTTTGGGGCAGTTAGAGGACACCATTCGTCACGAGATCTCTTGCATCCGTTCGGATATGCTACTTGCAGCAGTTAACGGTGCTATAACTCACTCGTAATTTGGTGGTGATGGCGGATAAACGAATGAGAGTAATATGCCTATAAATATTTGCCTGCATGCAAATAAATATAGTTTTCTTTGAAATGTGTGATATTCTCTGGTATAGTACCCACTATCGATGAAAATTCTAATTATTTTTTTTCCTTTACTAAAAATAATTCCTCTTCACGAGAATAACGTTTTCGCAAAACACGTTCAATTCTACCAATTCCTTCAATTCTTGTGACATTTTAAAACATTTACAGATTTATGGGACACTGTATTTGGACAACAGCGCATTGCTTTTCTGTACTAAGTTTTCGAAAATGCGTGTCACAAATTGCAAAATGAGATTCAAAATTTTCTCCAAATTAAAATTGATATTTCTCTCTTTTCAGCAGTAGATTCCCGTGTGCCCCCGTATCCCCGCTTCACTGCCGAGCGTCGTCACGAGCCCCAGGGGGGTTACCGCCCTCCCCCTGAGCGCCCATATTCTGCAGGGGCAGTGCCCATCTACACAGTATCTCCCGAGCGACACTATGAGCCAACGTACAGGAAGAGTTACGAAGGTGGATACCTGTCATCACCTGAGAGACGCTACGAGCCCACGAGGGCTTTCGCAGCTGCTGCCCCGGTGTCGCCCTACGAGGAGCCCTACTATGGGGGGACAGAGAGGATCTACGGAACGAGATCGGGTTCGGTTACGCCGGTTGTGGACGAGGAGGCGAGGTTAGTACCTGACATCATACGACTATTCATTGTTAATTACAACATAATACTCATAACATCTATACTTATACGAATCCAGCTCATTATAAGACCATGGGCAGTTATACTGTTAGGAGGGCGGGCTGTGCCCTTATTGCACCTATACGAATCTTTAACTTTTATGTTTGAATGCTTGCTCCTAGTTTAAGTTTGTTTTTTAAAATGTTTATACGCATTTATTTATTAGTGTATTAAGTACTTATAAAAAGACAATATTTTTAAGAAGCTTTTGACATAATTTAGATGAATATATATGATATTGAGTATGGTAATAATAAAAACAAGATTTTTGATTTAATCTGAAGGCATGGTTAGATAACAATTAATTTCATTATTTGGGCATGTGTAGATAGAAATTAATTTTGTAGTTTAAACTGAACTGCGTTGCTTTTCATACATATAAACACAGTTTCGGTAATTTAGTTTTACGAACAAAAAATTTGTATTTGTTATTTTATTTGAAAGGGGAAATATATATATATATATATATATATATACAGTGGCTCACATTTGTCTTACGATACTTTGTGTTTTAGTTTTATTGGCAAGTATCATTTAGTAAATATTAGCGAAACTGCTTTATTTTTCTCTCACATATATTTTTGATCATCGTTTACAGAACTACTTGTTTCGAAGAAAAAATATTTAAAATGTTTTTCGTGGAAAAAAAACTTATTCAATTATTCGTCTGCAAAAATGAACTCACATAAGTAGTCGGACACTTTGAATAATAGTTTATATTTAATAAAAGCGTAAGGATAACGGAATATTCAACATTTCTTTGAACGTCATTTAGCTAAAATTATAATTCCCATGCTTTAGCATGGATTGAATTAATATTTTCGTGCAAGAATGTTCCATGTTTTTCCATCCCTCTATAAGAATTATTTTTAATAGAGCTTCCAAAGAAATATCAACTTTCCTTATTCTTTTCTCCAAATCATTCCATGCATGTTTGACAGAATTTAAGTCCGAAGAATATGGAGGAGTTTTCATAACTTCAAGACATTTATTTGTATAGTAACCATAAGGGAACATTTAAGCCTTTATGTTTAGGATAGTTGCGTTGATAGAACATGAATGTATTTGTATTCCAAGGTTTCTTGCAGATGCTTTTGGTTTTCATTAAAAGCATTTATATTTTTATACTGCTCCCTATTATCTTTTATGAAAACTAAATTTCCTATACCACAGACAACGAAATATTCCCAAACCATTATACTATTAAGGAATTTGTATTTATTTAGCGTTTTATTTAGAACTGTAATTAAATTTTCTTTATTTTCCAGTGGAATGCAGCGCGTGACGAAATTTAAGAGAAATTACGCCAGAAAAATAAAAATACAACATCGCGTGCATTTAATACTATTTAATAAATAGGTATCTCGTAATTGCACTGTTTTGCTATCCAGAAAAATCGAGAAAATAGATTTTACGAGAATATTCTCGTGCTTAATTAAAAACCTTATAAAAGCCGGATTAAAACTTCTCATCTCAGTAGTTGTTTTAAGCGAAATGTTATTGTTTACTTAGTGTTGTCATTTACTGTAGCGAATTCGCTGTGATATCGAATTAACTTTCTCTGTATTCTGTTTTGAACTACTGAAACTCTCAACGTTTCAGTAGTTCAAAACATAACTGCTGCGAGATATTGTGATATTGTACGAATATCTCTGAGGAAATATTTCAGCATTTTGTTTTATTTCTTGTGAAAAGAATAAATTTTATTAACATTTTATTGACTTGGGCATTTAATCCATTACGTACCCGTACGCACGAAACAATACCTACACTCTCGTGTTTAACAGTAGGCTGTAGGATTTTTCATTTTCAACTCTTCATTCGTATTTCGCCACACTGTCATTTATCCATCGGGCACAAATATATTAAATTTGGACTTCTCTAAAAATATAGCATTGTTCTAACGTGATGAGTATCTGCTTGCCATGGATTTTGCAAATTCTGGACATATTTTCGTTTATTCTTGTAGACGAAGAATTTCCTTTCTGCTGATTGCCAAATCTATCCATGCTCTCTAGCGACTTTTCTAACAGTTTCAGAAGTAAATTTTATTGCAAACTATTGTTCTTAATTCCCTATTAGTTTTATAACACTAGTTTTTGGGTCTTGTTTGATTTTTAATAGGATGAATCTCTGGCTTCTTGATGTTAACTTAAAATGTGGTCCAAACTTCAGTGCATTTTCTTAAGTTCCACGTAATTCCCATTGTTTCATAACATCAGGAATAATTGAATGCTTTGCATCCAGGGTATTTTGACTTTTTCGAATATCTTTACAATTTTTAAAACAATGAATAATTAAATGTCCAACAGAGCTAGTCGTTAACTATTAGCATTCTGCTATGTTCATTTCAAATATAGAACTATTAATACTTTTTTATGAACAAGTAATAATTTCTAAATGCAAATGATAATTCTTGTGATATACTTTATTTAAACCAAAACACATGGCAGGAAACGTCTACTAGCAGAACACCTCAATAAAAATTTCGTGTGTACGAATTCTTATGTGAGTTATTCCTTAACGCTTTTTAAATAAATTATTTCATTGCAGGGAATATTTTGATTATATTTATTTTGTAACAAACAAGGCTTAAAACAGAAAAAAAAATAATATAACTGAAAAATATCTGAACCCGAGACACTGATATGACGCCGCCATTGAGGGGCCGCCTGTATGAGACGATATATATAATTATACATCTAAGTATTCAACTACATAACCTTTGTTATAAATATATAAAAATAAAAAGAAGAAAGTATATAACGTATGCAACACATAATATATATAAATATATATCAATAAACTTAAAACATAACTAAATAAACATAAAAAAAAATTTTTTTTTAATCTAAAAGGTTTCAGATTTTAAATTACGTTCAAAGGGGCGTTTTTTTTTTAACATTTCGTGTATTGCCTCTATTTATCAAATATCATGCTCTTCGCACTTAAACCATAAAATTCAGTTCAACAGCAATATCGTAAAATAATTTTAAAATGAGCATATCTTTAGAATTTCCGATACACAGTCGCACGCGCTGAAGATAAAAATGATTTTTCTGTACAACGTTGCCATTTCTCGCTTTGAAATCCTTGAGTTTGTTGATCAAGAATTCGTTAAAGTTTTACAAAATATGAAATCTATGATAAAACAAATTTCAAATTTGGTCTTCCAGATGCCCGTATTCGCAGGAGGATTGCGTTATTTAAAATTTGAAGGCTCTAGGTACCGTTGTTTTATAACACTGCGAGAAACATACATACATTTATGCACGTTCTTCATTATTTTATTTCTTTAAATACAGTGCGATAATATTTGGTGGCAACAATTTGAGAAGTGAAACAACGCTTGTAGTGAATTAACGTAAAATGCCGAAACGAATTAGTAGTCTTTCTGGGCATTTGCTATGAACGTTAAAAAATAAGAATAATAAAAAATCCTCTCTTATTACAAATACATAAATAAAATGACAAGAAGAATTAAAAATACAGCGGCTCCCAAAAGTGTTCCTACATTTACTAGTTTGACTCAAATATTGCTTTATTCATTAATAAAAATTAATATTTTATAATGAAACTTCTTAATAATATCTACTAATTTCTCTTAGCAAAATTACATTAATTATTTTACGAACATATTAAAACCTTTTTGGGGAAATCTGTAATAAAAAGTAACAAAAATGTTACCTCATAAAATTCTTCGTACGCTTTAAAGAAATCTGGACATATTAGTGAATATTGTAGTACTGCCAGTTATTATTTTGTAGTGAGTATTTCGGTTAGTTAGTGTTTTGTAGTGAGTATTTCTGCCATTTAGTATTTTGTAGTCAGTATTTCTGTCAGTTGGTATTTTGTAGTATATTCTGCTGTATTTATGACAGATTTCAAACGTCTGAGCATAGAGTTCAACATTTTTTTTATAAATATCTGCATCAATATTCCTCCATTCTTCCATCATTGCAGTTTTTAGTTCGGTTTTAGCTTTAACGTTGTGTCTTCTTACTCTAACCTATAATTCTCTTCAAATGTATTCTGCTGGGTTTAAATCTGGTAACTGAGGTGGTGTTTTCAGAACTTCTGGGCAATTATAGACACCCAAAATGCAAATATTGAGGGCCGTGTGTTTAGGATAGTTAACCTGATAAAAAATAAATTTGTTTCCAGTATACAAATTTTGGGCCGATAATTTTAAATTATCTTTTAAAATATTTAAATAAAGATCATGGTTCATTGTGCTATCAATAAATACTAAATTATTTAATCTTGACACAAAAATACCTACACCGCCATGCTTTACTATTCAAACCAAGGCCTAAGGATAAAGCACTTCATTTTTTTCTGAATGCAATTATGCGCCCATCAGAACCCAAAATGTTAAATTTGTTTTCATCTGAAAATAAGACCTGATTCCATTACGCTTCGAACTTATTTATCATTGATTTTGAGAAGAAAAGCCTAAGCTTTCTATTCTTTGCACTTTCAAAAAATTTTCTTTGAGCAGGGTGCACATGTAATCCAGCTAATCTGAGTACTAGTCGAACAGTTTTAAGTGAAATTGATGTAAAAAAAGTTTTCATTAAATTCTGTAGAAATCTTTACAACACTCAAACATGAATTTTTCACGGAATTTCTAACTATAAATCTCTGATCACGTTAAGTCACGACGAGGCCCCATTTTGCCCAGAAACTTCTTTTTACTTTATTTTGGATCCGATTTTCATCTTTAAAGTGTTTTATCACATACTGCACCGTAGAATGGGATAAATGTACTAATTTAGGTATGTCACGAATCGAGTTTCCACCCTTATGATAAAACATTATCAATTTTCGAATACTGTTTGTTTCCTTGCCACTATGAGCCATTTTTAAAAATTAAGTAAAATATAACGGAGCAAAAAATAAGGCCAAACAATTTTTTAAAGTCACCAAAATGCAAAAAAAAGCGGTACACGATAATTTTATTTAGAAAATTTTACGAAAATGTTTCGGTCTACGATCACTCTTGTGGCGTGTTTTATCTGTGCCTCCTTACATTTTCAATTTTAGAAAAAGAAAATGAGTTAGTATTAAAACTTCAAAGGTTTGGATTTATTCAAACTCACATAGATATAAAAAAATCCTGAGTTTTATATTCGAATTCAATTCCCGGTTATAGCGCTTTTTCTGCAAATTCTTAAAATGCGCGAACATTTTTGGGAGACACTGTGTCTAATTTTGCATTTAAATGCTTTTTCAGTTATCGAAAAAGAATAACCTACTTACCAGAATTTTAAAATATCCTAATAGTTTTCGGCTTTATTTAGTATGGATACCTGGAGTTTCGTTATTTATCGAAATTAAATATTGGACAAATGTTATCGCCGTAGAAATAAAATTCAGTAATATAGTATAAGCAATTTAGTATCGATAAATACAAGAATTTTTTCAACTACACATATTTCCATGTCGGACTTTCATTTCTGAGTTTCTTTGATTACGAATATGATTTTTCATTTATCTTTGATATTATAAGAATGACTGCTAAATATAGTACTAAGTTAATCATTTAAAATCATTTTATTAAATTTCTTAACAATGTCCTGCTACATTTGCTATTTTACGTTGTAAGATCTCTCTGGCCCAACTTGTCAGTCACTGGGATAGTGAGTCACAAAAACGTGCGAAGGGGTTGAAACCCTTTTATTGTACTTTTAAAATTACAACTGCGTCTCCTCGACGCTCACAAACTGCGCCAACTCGGCGGTTGAACTAAAAGCAAGGTAAAACTGAAAATAAGAAACTAGATGAACAAATGTCAAACACTACCGACGAGGCTCTGAGATCTTAACTAACCGCGTTTTTAATTATCGCTGATATTCAGCAAGATTACTGATTTAACAGTTGAAGGTCTAGCACTTCTGCAAAGTTAGGCACAAAGGCCGACACGCGCTGATCTAAATTCTACCGAGCAATCTCTCCAGCGTAGCTTCAAAGCAAGACCTTTTTCACGCTCGTTTCGTCTACTATTTAACTCAACTAGCTTCCGCTAAATTTGAATAAACTGCGCGTGCTACTGTAATTTACATACTCTGGCACGGGCATTTCTAGGGGAAAAATGAAGGCTAAAAAGGAAAGGACTATGAACTTAAAATAAATGTTAGTTAAAATAAATATAAACCCTACATTTGCCCTTGCCAGAATTTTGAACACTTGGAAGCAGGTCCTAGAAACGACCTGTTGAAAAGTTTCAACATTCTAACCTAAAACTCAAGAGCCCCGTTTACATAAAACAACTTTTGGCTATGAAATTTTACAATGTTTGGCGTCGCTAATACAATTTCTTCGTGCTGAATCCTCTCTGCTGTCGTTTATCATTCAGTCTTTTCTTCCTTCCAGGATCTGGAAGGAACAAGTATGAGTATACTGAAAATACACTATGATTTACACTTTAATACTCGGTAGCATTTTACTTTTCGATGATTTTCTTTTTCTTATTTAACTATTTATTTCACATTCATTCTTCATGCAAACTTTAATTTAAGTTGCTTTGCCCCGGTTCTCCACTTTATTTGTGGTGTCCAACGGAAGTATTTCATGTTTTTTGTATATCAACACTTCCCCTAACCACAATGATTTGTTAGAATTCGATCAACCAACTATGACACACCCTAGTCCGTCATACTAAATCTCGATGAGCTATATTTAATCTTCTTAAACTCAAGTGTTAGTGGAGAACCCTAAAAAAAGTCGCATTCATTCTAAATTCCCCCTCATTCAACTTTTCACATACAGGTTTTCGCTCCAACGCATGATTTTTAACTTCTAGTTAACATTTAGATTTTAACTGGTTTCTTTTGCCATTTACTTTTAGTATGTAAAATTTTATGCTTTTCCACTAAATTCTACTTTTACATAGCTTTAAAGTATTTACATATCTTTACAAAATTCTAATACATACGATTTTTACAATATACAATAATATGAACAAGAAAAAGATATTTTACTTCACGTTTCTTCGCCAAGCTGGCGGCCCTGAAACTAAATTTTCCATTAATACATAAAATACGAAAATATTTTATATCTGGCCAAATTTTGGCTTTAACATAACAAAACCAGTCTTTCGACCAACATAAACTGCTTGTTCTTAGACATTAAACTTAAAATAAAATCTTGCTTTGCTTTCGCTAAATACAGTAAACAAAACTGAGTCTCAACCGAGACAAATTGACTTCCTTCAACACCTAGAAACTTCGTATTTACACATAACAGTTCAGAACAAAAGAAAAATTTATAGAAGGTTTAACTTATCTTTGACTTTTCGATGCTTGGAACTCAGTCATCCTCTTTTCACAGAACTCTGTCCATGTCAGAGAATTCATAGCAGTCAGCCTGCGCCTTTGACTTCTTTGGCTCTCCTCCATAGGCTTTCTTTTCTGGCCTCTACGTGCTGGTCTTTTGGGGTGTTGGTATTCCGGTTCCTGCCTTTTCCTCTTAGCACCTGGATGGTTGTTTCTGGGGGCCTCCGGTTTGCGTTCTTGCTTGAATTTTTTCTGCTGGTTAAAATCTTTTCGCTCTCGTTGTCTCTTTTTTCGCAGGATCGGCGGCCTTGTTTCTCTTTGGATATCCGGAACTGGACGCGGCTGCGTTGACTCTGCTTTTCTGTTGTGGGATCTTGTTACTGGTTTTTTTCTCTTGCTATCTTGCAAGGATTTTTTACGGGACGTAGTTGTTCGCTTAACCTTTTTCTCTGCTGGAGTCTGGAGGTTTTCAGTCCTTCTTTTCGGGATCCTTGCATAACTTGTAGAAGGGCTTTGTTCTTCGGTGATTCTCTGCTTCTTGGGTTCTTCGGCGGTTCTCTGCTTCTTGGGTTCTTCGGCGGTTCTCTGCTTCTTGGGTGGCGGAGCAGACGGCCTTGCTTCTGGACCTTCCAATTGTTGGGAACTTGAATCCTGCAAGAAACTTTTGAGCACTTCAAAATCATTTTTCTCGTAAAACTTCTTCACCTGGTCGGGACTTGCTTTACAGGTTTCTCCTCTCTCGTTCTTAAGGTATAATATGGCTCCCTTGATTTCCTGAATAATATAGGGACCTTCAAATCTCGGAGCCAATTTTGCGGAAAAGTACTCTGGTGCATTTGATAAACAAAATTTTCTTTTTAAAACTTTGTCCCCCACTTTAAAATCTGCTTCACGGCGTTTTCGATTATAATAAATTTGCTGTCTGTTTCTTGCCATATCTGAATTTTTAACCGCCTCATGAATCAATTTCTGCACATCTTTTTGCCTAAATTCTTGTTCCCTTTGTTGAACAAAGAATAATTTATCTAGAGGTGTTATTAACTTACGCCCTAAAAATAATTCCGCTGGTGTTTTTCCAGTGGAGTCATGAATTGCTGTTCTTAAAGCATAAGCTAACTCATCTATGTAGCCATCCCAGCGCTTGTGATGTGTGCTAACATAACTTCGAATTATTTTTACAATATTTTTATTAACTCTTTCCGCGATGTTTGCCTGTGGTCTGTACGGAACCATCTTGATATGGCGTATGCCAAGTCCAGAGCAAATGTTCTCGAAAATTTGGCTAACGAATTGTTTGCCGTTATCGCTAATGACTTTTATCGGTGCACCGTATTTGAAAATGTACCTGTGTAAGAATGCATCTGCAACTGTTTTGGCTGATGCACGTTTAAGTGCAACAATTTCTGTCCACTTTGAAAAATGATCTACAATTACTAAAAGATAACGATTTTTATTTAACTCACTCTGGGGGAAAGGGCCAAGAAGATCTATGCCTAATATTTCATTCGGAAATGTAGCGCGAATGCTATTTAAGTACCCGGCCGGGCTATAATTAATATCATTAATTAACTGACATTGCTTGCAGGACCTGACATACGCAGTTACTATTTTGTATAATTGCGGGAAATATACCGCCTCGCGTACCCTTTTTATTGTTTTTCTGATCCCCAAATGACCCGATGTTGGCGCGTCGTGTAATTCCTTCAAAATGCTCAATCGAAGCGAGGCTGGGATGACTGGCCTATACTCGAAGTTTTCGTTTGTTGATTTAGTATAAAACAATAAATTATCTATTATCTCATAGTTCTGTGCTCTACTTCTTATTGCGGCCACATCTGGGTTTTCGAAATTATCAGGGTCTTTTAAATAAGCGTAAATATTTCCGAATTCAGGATCAGCTTTCAATTCAGCAATAATTGTCTCTCTAGAATCTATGATTTTAGAAGTTAACACAGTGCATTTGAGTTCATTTCCTTCATCGTCCAGTTTTATTCGGGATAGTGCGTCCGCGACATTATTTTCCTTTCCCGGTTTATACTTAATTATTAGGTTATATTCTTGAAGTTTTAGAGCCCATCTTATTAACCTGGGCGTTAGATTTTTTCCCGAGTAAAGTCTACCAACGGCCGCATGATCCGAAAAGACCGTTACTGGGGCTTTGCCAAAATGAACTCTAAACTTCTGTACAGCCATTAATACTGCTAATGTTTCTCGCTCCGTCGCTGTATAATTCCTTTGGGTAGCGTTTAATGTTTTACTAAAAAATGCTAAAGGATGCCCTTTCTGCATGAGCACTGCACCTATGGCATAGTCCGAAGCGTCGGCTGCAATTTCTAAATTTTCGTCACCTTCCGGGAATTTCAAGACAGGGGCATTGATGAGCGCTTCTTTTAACTTCTCAAAAGCTGTATTTGCCTCTGCTGTCCATGTAAACTTACTTTTCTTTCTTTTAAGTACTAACAACGGCTCTACAATATTAGCAAAATCCTTTATGAATGATCGATAATAAGAGCATAACCCGAGGAAAGAAGACAGTTTCTTTGCGGTTTTAGGAGGGGGGAAACTTTTGATAGCCTTTATCTTTGAATCTTGAGTTTCTATGCCCTTTTGCGAAATTTTATATCCTAAGTATTTAAGTTCTTTTGTCGCGAACTTGCATTTTGATGCGTTAATTGTTAAACCGGCCTCTTTTAATAACGAAAAAACTTCCTGCAAGTCCTTAATATGCTGCTCCAACGAACTACTTGTTATAATTATATCATCTAAATAAATTAAAGTCGATTTTCCTAGGACAGGTTTTAGAACAATGTCCATAGCTCTCTGAAATGTCGACGGGGCCCCACACAGCCCAAATGGCATGCGTAAAAATGCATAAGTTCCTGATTTTGTGATAAACGCGGTTTTATGTATATCTTCTGGTTTCATAGCTATCTGATAGTAGCCCGATGTTAAATCCAAAGTAGTCATATATCTCGTAGATTTAATCTTTCTAATTATTTCCTCAATCACCGGCAGAGGGTAAACCGGGAACTTTGTAATGCTATTTAATTTTCTATAATCAATAGCAAACCTCCAAGCTTTTTTATCAGAAGGCGGGAAATCATTCTTTTTCCTACATAGCACCACTGGACTCGCGTAATCACTGTTTATTGGCGAAATAATCTGATTTTGCAGCATTTCGTTTATATGCTCTTCAATAATGAGCTCTTTCTGTTTATCATACCTGTAGGGTTTGGCCTTACAAGGTTTATTGCATGTTAGTTGTATGTCATGGGTTACAATTTGACAATTACCCGGACGTTCTGAAAACAAATTTGAAAAAGTACTCACCACCTGTTGAATAGCTTGGCTTTCTTCAAGGGTCAAATGACTTAAATCCAATTCAGGTTCCTTTACCGGCTCCACCACCCGTCGTTGCATCTCCAGCGTAATTGCATTTTCCTGAAAATCCAATCTGGCTTTTGCGGACTTCAAGAAATCCATTCCCAAAATCACTGGGTTCTGTAAATTTTTCACCACGAAAAATAATATTCTAAGGTTTTCTTCTTTTATCTGCAGTTTTAATGATAATTTTCCGACACACTGACATGTTTTTCCTTGGGCGGCTATAATTTCTGTGTTTCTATTTTTAAATAAACGTAGTCTATGAAAGTTGTCATTGTAGAATTTGTAGCTGAGGAAGTTTCCTTGAGCTCCTGTATCCACGAGCGCTTCTACCGGGACTTCGCCGACCAGGACTTGGATGACTGGTAACTGGGAATTTTTTATCACAACCGTGTTTAGGTATCTTCTTGAGGGATTTTGCGAAATTTCAGGGGTCTGGACCCTCGCTTTTACAGGCCCCTCTAATCGTTTAAAGCTTTCTTCTGACCTTCAGTCTTCTGGGTACGCGGACGGTTTTTTTCGAATTTCTTCTTCGCGCTTTGACCTTCGTTCTTCGGTGACTTAGCTTGATAGCTCTTTCCTCCATAAGAGTATTTCGTCCTATCGGCCGCCAAGTTTGAGAACTGTCTTCTGGAACCTTGAGGATATGCTGCCATTCTAGATTTTTCCGCTATTCGTCGGTTTTGGAACTTGACCGCCAACTCGAAGAGTTCCTGCAAGGAGCTTGGATTTCGGATTTCCATAAAGTCTTGGACAGCAGGTAGTAATCTGGGTAAGATTATTTCAATTACCTCATTATCGGCTTTCTTTCCATACAGCATATTTACCAGCTTGATTTTTCGTAAAATGAACTCTGTTAACTCTTCGATGTTTCGCTGATAAAAACTGTAAAGTTCAGCTTCCAACTTTGCTCGGTCTTTCACTATGGGAAAGGCTTTTAACAACGATTCTTTAAAATTTTCAAATGTGTATTCTTGACCTCCAAATTCTCCTAATAAAAATTTTCCAATATTTTTCCACCATAGTGCGGCCTGTCCTTTTAATGCAGACGTGGCGATGGCAACTTTTTGCCTTTCGGGCACAGGATACAGCTGGAAATGGCTTTCCAGGCCTTCTAGAAATATTGCTACAGAATTTTTTCCGTCAAAATTGACGGTTGGCTTGATAGCTGCCCTCATAGTTTGGATTAAATATCCGAACCCTTCCAACTGGTTAGCCATAACTTGCTCTTGAAATTCTACAGGAGTTTCCACCAAATTATCGGCCATTCGAGTTCGTGAGATTGTCGGGCGCCAATTGTAAGATCTCTCTGGCCCAACTTGTCAGTCACTGGGATAGTGAGTCACAAAAACGTGCGAAGGGGTTGAAACCCTTTTATTGTACTTTTAAAATTACAACTGCGTCTCCTCGACGCTCACAAACTGCGCCAACTCGGCGGTTGAACTAAAAGCAAGGTAAAACTGAAAATAAGAAA
The DNA here is from genome assembly GCA_000611955.2 of Stegodyphus mimosarum. Lineage (NCBI taxonomy): Eukaryota > Metazoa > Arthropoda > Arachnida > Araneae > Eresidae > Stegodyphus > Stegodyphus mimosarum. Next base: position 216,337 of record KK118151.1, on the reverse strand, counting down.
CTAGATGAACAAATGTCAAACACTACCGACGAGGCTCTGAGATCTTAACTAACCGCGTTTTTAATTATCGCTGATATTCAGCAAGATTACTGATTTAACAGTTGAAGGTCTAGCACTTCTGCAAAGTTAGGCACAAAGGCCGACACGCGCTGATCTAAATTCTACCGAGCAATCTCTCCAGCGTAGCTTCAAAGCAAGACCTTTTTCACGCTCGTTTCGTCTACTATTTAACTCAACTAGCTTCCGCTAAATTTGAATAAACTGCGCGTGCTACTGTAATTTACATACTCTGGCACGGGCATTTCTAGGGGGAAAATGAAGGCTAAAAAGGAAAGGACTATGAACTTAAAATAAATGTTAGTTAAAATAAATATAAACCCTACAACGTCATTATTTGTATAAATAAAATAATTTTCTAACACTGTGTATTCAGTCGATATCAAAATTTCTAATTCTACTTCTTATCTTTATTATCGTCTGCATAATATAAAATTTGATGTTTATGAAGTTTTAAAGTAATATAGAGACTACAAATCTCTACATATTTTTTTTTAATTTTATGTAAATGGGAGTGCATTTTTTAAATATTTTGATATTTTTCATTTTATACCATTTTACATTCAAATGACAGGAATGTAGAAGCAAACTCCTAAGATTTAAAATTCAGGTTTTTATTTTCGTTAATTTTTAATGTTTTCTACCAAAAAAAATGTAATTTTATGGTTGGCAACAGTAGAAGTTATATTTTTAAATATTTAAGAACAGAATAATATTTGAATGGATCTGTATATACTTTTTATATATTTATTCATATATTCACCACAGAAAGCGCAGCTAACCTACAATTACAGTTATTTATATTGAAGTATTATTGTTAAGCCTTAAGTACGTATATAATTATAATTAATATATTAAGTTAATTACTTTATATTGAATTGCTATTATTATTATCGATATATTAATATATTATGTTACTTATTTTTTATTGAAGTATTATTGTTAAGCCTTATTACTTAAGTATTTATTGCTAAGCCTTATTCAAAGTGTCATAATGTAGATTGAAATTTTCTAACTGGTCCTTTCTACGCGTCGCCTCGGAAAGTTTAATATTGTTTTTAAGTTTCCAAGTTCGATGCTTTTTGGCACAATTATCTGGAACTTTTGTGTGAATTTTTGTTCCATATAATTCAGTGGTCTTCAAACCGTGTTTCGAGAGTCAAAATAAAGTTCTCTTTGACATATACCATACAATGGCTCCCAAAAGTGTTCGTACACTTATGATTTTCATTGAAATAGGGCTCTATCCATTAATTGAAAGTAAACTTTCTGAATGAGATTTTAATAATAAGATCTATAATCTATTCGTAACAAAATTACATGAAATATTTTTAAGATATAGCAAAACTTTATTTTTAAGAAATTAATAATCAAAAAATGACAAACATTTCATTTCGCAAAAGTCTTCGTACACTGAAATATTTTTGGATGAAATCAAAATGAGATACATTCCGCAAGAGAAGAAGAGGGGAAAAGTGGTCACGTGGTTTAAGAACAACAATTCCGCAGTCTACGATGGATTCTATAGCCGATGTACCACTAAAATTAATTGATTTTCCTAATTTAGAAATTTACAGCTATTGTGAAAAATTAAAAAGTACTATTGGAAGTTATTTCTCTTTTCTTGATGTTAATAAAAAAAGATCTCCTCTTGTTCAAGTTAATAACATTTGTTTTAAAGTAATGCCAGATAGTAAGGTACTTCTAGCAAGCTGTATTCAGGCAGAAATGAAGAAAAAACAATTCATTATAAAACGTCTGTGGAAATTTCTGCAGAAAATGAGGTAAGATTCATAAATTTTCTTTTATGCACGATACTTACCAATATTCATCTTTTACTTTATTAGGAATATTAAGTGTATATCAATAGTTGAAAAATATTTCCGAGATCTCGAATAATGTTTTCCAGACTGTACAATGTAAATATTTGTTAATAGTTCATGAGTACTTGTTCTAAATTATTGAAAGAGTTGAATTCATGCAAGATCTGCTTATTTGCAAAAGCATTAACAGCAAGCCAATTTTCTCTTATTAATTACGGTGCCATAGAACATGCTATACCACTAAATTTTTAATTTTATCAGATTGTGTTTTAATAATGGGGCTGTTATAATCAAGTTTTAATGAATACGCATAAATGTAGTACATTTTATCGCGTTTTACTATAAAATAAAGAAATATCTATGACCAAAAAATTATTAATTTCACAGCTAGAATTACAGCGAACTCAGTCGTGCAAATCCATACAATTTTCTTTTTGACATTTATACTCTAATATAAAAAATACATATTAATCTTAAGTTTATGCTATCTGTAGATTAAGAGTCAGTTATGAACAATTAAATTTCAAGGGGTACAAAATTATGTATTAATTTTGATCTGTGTATAATATTAATATCACTACCGTCGCATAATTTTAGGCGAACTGTATTTATAATATTCCAGACATTTGAGTCTACCATTTTGAAAACCATTTTGTTGTGCTTGTCAGGCTGATAAAATTGTGACTTAAAATTATAATAGTAATTATATTTTTCTTTTCAGTGTAGAACAACAACATACATGAACATTATTTTATGCATTTCCTTCTGCAGTGTACAGAATTATTATTGCAAACGATTCATGAGATTTCAAAAAAGTACTGGAAATAATTTAAAAAATAAAGTTAATTAATACTATATGAAATCAAGTAGAAAGCTTTCAAATTTTACTGATAAAACTATAAATGTTCAATGTGTGTTTTGGTTTTATGATGTACATAGAAATGAGTATTCCAATCCTCTCAACATGTATTGTAACTGTTTCTTTAGAAATGCTTGGCCGTCTAAAGTTGTTGCCTTTATATAGGCAAGTATTATTCTTAAACTGTCAATACTATCTCATATTCTGGTGGCTTGTTGGAATATACTGTTGCCGAATATCCGAATTTTCAACACATCTACCACAGCACAAGCTTGTTTGTTTACATTAGCAATTCTTACATCATGTGACCTCTGACGTCACCGGAATGTATCTCATTAGAATTATCGTTTGCCCCTTTTTTTAATTTTTACATTGTGGTGGCATTCGTAAGGAAATTACAAACAGCATTCGAAAATTGATAATTTTTCACCATAGTAGTGGTAAATCAATTCGAAATATCGCTAAATTAGTTAATTTATCCCATTCTACAGTGCAGTATGTGATAAAACGCTTTAAAGAAGAAAATCGGATTGAAAACAAGGTAAGAAAAGGTCGATCGAGAAAGTTAACTAAACGCGATGAGAGATTTATTATTAAAAAATTTGTGAAAAATCCACGTTTGAGTGCTGTAAAAGTTTATTCAGAATTTAATGCAAAGTTTTCTACTTCAATTTCACCTGAAACTGTTCGACGAGTTCTCAGAAAAGCTGGATTACACGGGCGTTCAGCCCGTAAAAAATTTTTTGTTAGTAAGAAAAACAGAAAGCTTAGGCTTTCATTCGCAAAATCAATGATAAATACACCCGAAACGTACAGGAATAATGTCCTATTTGTTGACGAAAGCAAATTTAACATTTTTGGTTCCGATGGTCGAATAACTGTATGGAGAAGAAAAAATGAGGAACTTCATTCTAGCATGGCAGCATCAGGACTAGGTAAGTTGGTATTTATTGATGGCACAATGAATCATTCTCTTTATTTAAATATTTTAAGAGACAATTTAAATTTATCAGCCCAAAATTTGGGTATTGGAAACAACTTTATTTTTAATCATGATAACGATCCTAAGCATACAGCTCTCAACATTCGCCTGTGGTGTCTCTATAATTGTCTACAGGTTTTGAAAATGCCACCTAAGTCGCCAGATTTAAACTCCATAGAACACATCTGGAAAGAACTGGAGGTTAGAGACACGACATCAAAACGAAAAGTGAACTCAAACTAGTCATGGTGGAAGAATGGATGTACATTCATACAGATATTACAAAAAAAGTAGTAAAATCTATTCCCAGGCGTTTAAAAGCTATTGTGGATGCTAAAGGATATCCTACTAAATATTAATTTAACGAAAAATAAAAATATTTTTTAATATGCCAAGATTTTTATACGGCAGCAGTAAAGTGTACGAAGACTTTTGTGAGATAAAATGTTTGTCATTTTTTTATTATTAATTTCTTAAAAATAAAGTTTCACTATATTTTTAAAATATTTCATGTAATTTTGTTACGAATAGATTATAGATCATATTATTAAAATCTCATTCAATATGTTTACTTTTAATTAATGGATAGAACCCTATTTCAATGAAAATCATAAGTATACGATCACTTTTGGGAGCCACTGTATGTCAAAAAGAATTAAATATAACGCTTTGCAAAAGTAAACGCTTTAATAATGGAAAATGAATCACGTCTAGAAAATAGTGTTAAACATTTTATAATGAAGTACCTTTTTCAATTGATGAACACTATAAGGGAATATTTCCAGAAAAGAAAGCAAAGTATGACTGGATAAAAAAAACGTTCGAGTACCATGATAAATCAGAAGGCATGTCAATAAAGGAAAACGGTCAACTTATCAACAAATTCGACACTAAAATTTAAATTTAAGCAAGAGCAGCTCCTAAATTTTTGGTTCCAGATTCGTGCAGAATATTTTCTAATAATAACAAGAATAGCTTCTAATAGTAATAATGCAGAATATGAAATGCTATCGCAGATAACATGAACAGGGCTAGATTTCGATAGTTTGTGTAGAATAAACACGAACACATCCAAGTCACTAAATATAGTGTAAAGGCAGATACAACTGGAGCCTGAATTGATACTGTTAATGAGTAAATTACATTAATTTTATGTTAAAAGTTAATAAAAAATGCAATACTTTTTCTTATTGTCTTTATATAAAGTACCTATGATACACTGATCTACTTTAAATGTTATTTCAAGATATATTTTTCTTAAAGTGGAATATGGCTTGCCAAGGAAACCTTATAGTTCTAAGGGTTCCGAGAGTACACAAAGTTTGAAGTCCATTGCTATAATATGATTACTGGTTGACATCAAGCAAATACAAACTTCTGATAAGCCTAAGTAGCATCGAAATAATATGCAATAGTTTAGAACATACAGAACTTTAGGATATACTGTAATTTTACAAAATAAAAATGCAGCTCGAAACTTAATTCTCTTTTTAAGTTTTTCCACCAAATGTAATTATTAATTTCCACCAAAATTAAACAATGAAGAATCTTGATGTATGTACCTATTGTGGAGAAACGAAGTCCCCTAGTGCTACCAAATATTTAATACACGGAATCTTCCACCCGAACATGGGCACCTCGAAGCCCGAATTTGGAATTTGCTTCTGATTTATTTCATAGTTTGTATAAATTTAACGAATTTTTTATTTAGCAAACTCAGCGATTTGAAAGTGAGATGTGGAAAAATTGTGCGAAATAAAAGAATTTTATCTCCAGTGAGGACGACTTTTGCCATTCGGTGAAATATAAGATTTTAATATTGACTAACATTGAACGCATGGTTCTGTGGACTTATTACTAATTAAGTATTTAAGATATTTATCTTTAAATTCACAAATTGGATTATTTGAAAGCAATGTGTTGCAACAACCCTGCATCAGCGTATTGCCATTCAGTAAAGCGTAAGACGGTTATCTTTCAAATATAATCTTCCCGTTATTAAATGGCAAATCAAATGATTGAAAAGCAATAATCCTTGTTCTTGATTCATTTTTATGATAACTATTTTAAGCTGCTGCCGCGACTACCTTTCAAAGAAATAATATAATGAATATAAAAAAAATGTGTATGGCAACCATTCGTCCAAAACTCCATCCAAGCACTATCGAGAATTTTACAGATATGCTGTTTTCAAAAGTTTTGTGAGTTTGCTTTTGAATTTTATGTAGAGTTAGGAGAAAGCGATGCTTAATAATAAAACTGAAAAGACAAAAACAGTGTGTTAGCAGGAGTGAGACTAAGAGCAGACTGATCACTTGCGATGCTCAGCGAGAATATAAAAAAAACTTAACAAATATTCTGGTGCGATGTTAATATGTGAATCCTTTCAGATTTTTTTAAGATTTTTATTTGCCCATTTTTTTGTAAAACAATCGGGTTAAAGAGTGTAGATCATTATGAAAGTGTAATAAAAGTACTGCAATAATATTTATCTCAGAATTCGAGCATGAAAGAAAAAGTATATAATTGTTAAGTTTAGGCCAAGATTTAAGAATGGCCAAGATTTGAAAATCTTAAAATAGGTAATAAATTTGTTTTTCGAAATAGTTCAGAAAAAAAATTTTAACATGTATTAACGAATCATTTTTGCAGCAGTAAAAGAAATTAATCTCAATTAATGATGATTCAAAATTTGTTTGAAATTTTTTCCGTTTAAATTTCGCAAAGTTATTAACCACTTATTTACCAAAAATATAATTTTAAAAGTCACGTGCATAAATGTCAACACACGAAAAATAAGGAAGTATCATTTAAGTACTTTGTAATGAATTTGTATTTTATCTCCCTTATTTTCATAAAAGTACTATATAAAATATTATATGTTATGTACAGCTGGTTAAAAATTATTTATATAATTAGAAATTGGCTTCCTCCTAAGCAAGACCATTTTATGTTCTTAAATTTTATGGTGAATACCAGTATAAATGATTTAAAGTTTGTTCCTCTGATGTTAAAACGTCAAAGCGTGGTGGATATAATTCTGAAAATGCCCTAATGGTGTTTCCTGTTACTGAATAATTGCTTTTTTTTGGTATTTTTAAGTATATAAAATTCGTTTAAATTTGAACATAGCATTAAAATAAAATTTTACTAAATTTGCGGATTTGGGTACATGATAATTTCTGTAATCTCTAATTCAGTAATCGGATATTATCATTCATAATAAAGTGTTTTATGATTATTTAAACTTCTGTCTAGTAAAATGGTTAAATTTAAGCTGAAATTTAAATTATTATTTGAGAACACGTGGTTTTCAAATAAAGTACAGTTTAAATGTGGGGTTTTACTTATTTAATTCAAACCTTAGAATAAACCTTAGAACCCCACAAACACTAATAAGCGAATAATCGCTTCAGTGTGTGAACAAACACGTAAGACGTAAGAAGGGTTAACTACCCTTTATTTCTCAGAATAATTACAATTAGTTCCTAACTCGGAACATACACAAAGCCTCCACTTGGGCTTGAAATTAAATTATTATGAAATTAAACTTAACTAAGCTTAACTGAAAGGTATAGCCGAAGCTATCAGAATTCTAAGTAGTTGGTCCCTAAATATTAATTAAATCGGCGAAGCTAAGCAAGGGCCTAAAGTATGGCCGATCGTAGTATCTAAGAGAGATCGTAGACAAAAGGCAAACGCGCGCTAGTCAGGAAAATCAGACTCTCTCTCACGAAGTCGGCGAAACATCGACTTAAATAGTACTCTTACTCATTTGCATTCACTGCACTTCTGAAATTACATTCTGGTAGGAAATTGTAAGTTAAAATTAGAATGGTAGGAAATTGTAAGTTAAAATTAGAATGGTAGGAAATTGTAAGTTAAAATTAGAATGGTAGGAAATTGTAAGTTAAAATTAGAATGGTAGGAAATTGTAAGTTAAAATTAGAATAAATAGGAAAGTTACATAACTTAAAATAATTGTTAATAAAATTAGGATAAACCTTACAATATGACGTATAGTTTAGAACATACAGAAAACTATACATTATAGAACTTATAGTTTTTTACATTATTTGATCTGTAATTTGAACTATTATTATTATTTGCATTTTATTACGCTGTTCTCCTTAATTTATTTTTAGTACTTCTATGAAGTGAGAGAATTGAGTTTGATGACTTATTTAATGGGTTCGTTTGCGTAACCACAGAAAGTCTATCCATTTTTGTAGTAAACACTTGTAAGGTTTATCCTAATTTTATAACAGTTATTTTAATTTTATGCACCTTTCCTAGCTCTTCTAGTTTCAGCTTACAATTTCCTACCAGAGCGTATTTTCAGAAACGCGTTTAATGCAAATGAGTAAGAGTAGTATTTAAGTCGATGCTTCACCGACTTCGTTAGAGAGCCAGAATTCCTGACTAGCGCGCGTTTCCCTTTGCTACGTCGCTCTCTAAGCTATTACTACGCTCGGCCATACTTTAGGTCCTTGATAGCTTCACCTACTTAATTGAGATTTAGGGTTCAGCTGCTTAGAATCCCGATAGCTTCGGCTATATCTTTTAGTTAAGCATTAGTTAAGTTTTAATGCTTATTAATTTGAGTTCAAGCCCAAGTGGAGGCTTTGCTGTACGCTTCGAGATAGGAGCCGACTGTGTTCATCCTTATTTTGAGAAACAAAGCGTAGTTAACCCTTCTTGAGTCTTACGTCTCTGTACACACACTCAAGTGATTTTTCGCTTAACAGCGTACAAGTTCCTCACACTGAACTCTGAAGTAAAAGGGTCGAACCCACAGACTAATAAAAGAGTGTAAATTATGGATATAACAATAATGAAAGAGTATACAAATTACCAAATAGCAAGTATTTCAACAACACCAAAATAACGGAGAACAGTTTATTTTCATGAAATTGAGATATAGGTTTACATTAGCACTTAAGAATTGATCACATTTTGTGTGTGATAATCTTCAGTAATGTTTTCTTTCTCAGGCTTCGGGTGGAACACATGGAGCGCCAACTCGCCAGCCTGACAGGACTCGTCCAGAAGGCGTTGTCGGCACCCCTGCGGCAGCCCCCTGCATCTCAACAGATTCCGACGAGAGATGTTGCAAAAGAGAGAGGTCAAGGGGGTAAGTAAAGATCACCATCATTATTGCTTTTATCCTTCTATAGTATTTTATATTAAATAAGCTCCTGTTTCAAGTATACATTAATGAAAGGGGAAGATGCAGAATTTAGAAATAAATTTAGCAAAAATCCTGCCTCAATGTGTTCAAACCGTCAGCTTAAAGTTCGCCGTTTGCTTTTGTGTATTAAATATCCATTGGCGTTGCCATGTCACCTAAAACTGTTACAAAAAAAGAAACAAATGCATAGTGGTTTTAATAAACCCTGATAATGTAATTTTACGGGTCTAGCTAGTGATTAATAATAACTAAAATGAGCCTGTATTTATTGCTTTTAAATCGCTTGTTTTGTCAGCTAATAGAATAAATTTCAAAGAAAAATTAAATATTGCCTTGCGCTTTTCTGAATAACACACTGCTGCGTGGAATAAGAGGCAACACATTTCCTTTAATAGCTGAGTTTTTTTACTAAATTCGAAAGACAAATATAATGCGTTCTGCCGAATGGCACACTTTTTATATCGCTGAGTTTTCTAGTTAAATTTGAAATATAAATATCTTACACTATATCTTTTCATTTATCTTGAAATACAGGGTGCGTCATAAATTCGTGCAAAGTTCAAAAATTCGTAATAAAAGAAGGAATGCACGGAAAAATTTTCTGTTTGCGCCAATATGGTCAGAAAGACATTGGATTTTTTTCCATGTAAAAAAAAATGTTTCCAAAAGTAACCGACAGAGGGCGCTCACACGTCATACTGAGATGTTTTATGCAAATCAGGCTATCAATAAAACACTTGGCTGGAAACGGATCCGTCATTCGAAGTCGGCAGCATGCTTTCTTTACCAGATCGGGCGTTGGTGGTTAAATTGTTCTACAAGAATGGTGAATCCACAACTGTTACATTGCGAAAGTTTCGCACGGAGAAAGGACTGAAGGCGGAAAAAAGCCCTATTTCATTGAATGGGATACGGAATTTAGTACGACGTTTTGAGGAAACGGGGAGTTTGGAGGATCGTCAACGAAGTGGCAGACCACCCTTGAGAGCGGCCCGTGTCCATGTGGTACAAAGTGTGATCAAAGATATGGCAGCCGAGACATCAACGGGGAGTAGCAGTGCTCGTGAAGCTGAGAGAAGAACGGGGATTCCGGAAGCGTCGATTCGACGTATTCTGCACGGAATGTTGGATCTGTATCCGTACAAAATCCAGCGACTTCACCAGTTATTACCGGCAGATACAGATGCAAGACAAAAGTTTGCTACATGGGCGCTGGCACAAATGGAACGTAACCCACAATGGTTGCTGAACGTCATGTGGACGGATGAAGCCCACTTTTCACTGCTTGGTGACGTCAATACGCAAAACAGTGGTATTTGGGCGACGTCAAACCCTCGTGAGTACCAGAGCCAACCACTGCATTCTCCTCGTGTGACTGTTTGGTGTGGTTTCACCGCGTCTTTTATTCTGGGCCCTTTCTTTTTTGAAGTACCCTGTCCTGTATCCGGCGTGAAAACCTGTACAGTCACTGCAGCACGGTATCTTACGCTGTTGCGTGACCACGTTGTACCTGCATTGCAGGAAAGACATGTGTTACCTGTTGTCCCCTTCATGCAGGATGGTGCCCCGCCCCACATTTCACGCGACGTGAAGACGTTCCTGTTGGAATCTTTCACCGAAGACCGAGTGATAAGTCGCGGTTGTAAGATTCAGTGGCCCTCAAGATCACCAGACTTGACCCCGGCAGATTTTTGGTTGTGGGGATACTTAAAGCTCGTGTGTACCGGGGCTCCCCAACCACACTGGTGGAACTGAAAAATGCCGTTCGACTGACCGTCGCTGCCATCGATGGCGACATGCTACACTCCGCTGTAATGGGCGTAGTGACGCGCCTCACTTGCCTATTATCTTGTGGTGGGGGTAATGTTGAACATCTGTTACTATAAAATAGTAAATGCATATTGTCTTGTTATTGTGATCTGTTTGATTGTCTGTTTCTGTTTGCGTGATTTGCATAAAACATCTCAGTATGACGTGTGAGCGCCCTCTGTCGGTTACTTTTGGAAACATTTTTTTTTTACATGAAAAAAAATCCAATGTCTTTCTGACCATATTGGTGCAAACAGAAAATTTTTCTGTACATTCCTTCTTTTATTACGAATTTTTTAACTTTGCACGAATTTATGACGCACCCTGTATAAATATCTTTGCCGAGCGGCAACACAAAGCTTTAAAATCGTCGACATCTAATCCAAAGTTCACTGAATTTGCACGAAATACGAAATAAATCCAAAAACCTTCCAAATTCGGACGTCGAGGTGCAAAAGTTCGGATGTAGGACTATGTGTGTTCAAAATTTAGTGGATTTAGATGCCGCAATTTTTCCACAAAATGCAAGAGACATACATACATACAGATTCTTCATCATTAAATAGTAGAGATAATAGAAAAATTCAACCGTATTTTATGTAAAAGTAGCTTCTTCAAGAAATAAATTCAATATTCTTAAGGCTTTTCACATTAAAAAAAAATCTCTGATAGCCTTGGTAAATGATTTCATTTTTAATTCCTATAAATTTATTTCCTTTTTACAATATTTCCAATTTTGCCGAAGAGATGACGTCAACTATCTACAGTGCATACACTGTGCTCCTGAGGAAGAAAACCGCTCACATTTCTCACAAAATGCACACATCTCATTCGAAATCAAAGTTAAGCAGATTTAAAATTTTACCATTCAAATTTGAGGTCGAATTTTGCATGAAGTGTGTATTCAGTTAACGAGCCCTCATTCCTGCCTACACTACTTGCACTTGTATTAATCTATGGAAAATAGCAAAAGTTCGGTATTTCTTTATGATTAGTTTTTTTTAAATAAATTATTAATTAAAGATTTGGTTTGTTTGATTATGGAAATGCACAGTGGAGCTACCTGCCTAAGGGAACGGTTGCATTTGTGGAGGACTTCCTAAGGGATAATAGGCTCGTTTCCACTTTACACATGAGAAAACCACAAAAACACCTATACAGCCAGCCCGTTCGCCTGGAATCAACCCCTGGTTGAACTACCAATGTTCAGCCACATTACTGCTTCCGCACTGATGGGCTAAAATGATACGTATTTTAAACAATAGTAAAATTACTTTACTGTAGCTGTTTTTAAACTAAACTGAAAGTAGATAAACTTGATCACATAAATGAGGGGCAAAAGTAATATATAATCAGCAGTTTTAATTAAATTAATCTTTCGCAAAATAAGCATGAGAAAAGACTATGTGAATCAATTGAGGCATATTCGCCTCTGGTGAATAAACCGCAAACTATAACGTTATCTTGAGAATAGAGTATTTATATATATTCAACTATATACAGGTTGGTCATAAAAGCTTCCCCGATATGGGAACCCCTAGCGACTTATCCGCTCAGCGAATCGGAATGAAATTTCAGATATTGTTATTTAAAGATACGCTCTCGAAATTGGGATGATTTAAAACAAAAAAGCTCTTACTACAGAGAAAACATTTCGAAATTTTCAAATGAAAACACCCATTTTTTTTCAAGCGCAAATTAATCTGCGTGTTGAAAAACGATAAATGGCGTCGGAAAGATGCACGTACAGGAAAATTGCTAGTGTAAAACGTTTGCCAAAAAAAAAGCATTTTAAAGAACCAGAGTATAGCTTAAAGTATAGCTTTTTTTACTTAAAGTATAGCTTTTTTTTTTTTTGATGGCGAGCAGTTGCCTGTAAGGGCACTGCCACTACTAAGGCTGGAAGTGGTGGCGCCATTTTATTGTGGAAGCATCTAATAGGCGGCCAACGCTACCTTCCTATGAAGGGACAGACAATTTTACATCCATACCTTCTCCGGGATTCGAACACGGGGCCTTCGGTGCCGTAGTCAGGCTCCTCTAACGAATCTACCGACTGGGCTGCGAAAGAAGTAAGACAAAAGAGAGGAAAAAATCGTTTAATGGAATTGCAAGTTTTCAGTTGTCAACGTTCGCAGATAATGCACGTGATTGCATTTGGTAGATTGCTGACAACAACGAAGAAAGTAACATCGCAGGAAGAATCTGTAAAACTTCACGTTTTATGTAGACCTTCAATTCTTACTAATCTCGCTGATCCGACATGTACACTTTAGATTTCAGATAACCATAAAATCAGAAATTGTTTCGAAAGTGCGATTGGGTGATCGCGGTGGCCACAAAACTGCAAAGTTATGGGAGAAGAATCTACCTTGAAACGTTGTACACGTTGAAAACTTGTAAATCCAATGATTTGTTTTTCTTTTCAAATGTCTTACGCCGGAAATTTTCATCCTACCAATGCCATTTATGATTTTCATCGTTCCAATGCCATTTATGATTTTTCAGTGTTCTGATCAATTTGCGCAGGAAAAAAGTGGGTGTTGTCATTCGAAAATTTCGCCATTTTTTCACCGTAACCGTAGTTGTTATATATCTATTATTTTAAATCATCTCAATCTAGAGTAAATGTCTTCAAATAACAATATCTAAAATTTCATTTTGATGAGTTGAGCGGATACAGTGGCGTAGTGAGCATAACTGTCACCCGGGGCGCAATATCTTTTTGGGGCCCGCCGAACAACATCTAGTACTATAATATATAGAATATACTCGTAATAAGAACGTAATACTAATAATTATAATCAGCAGTATCTGCTTTAAAATACTCTATAATGTATTACGAATAGTTAATGCCTAACTACACTTCTTCAAAATGGTATACAGTTTTTCGGGATAACAGGCTCAGGTTAGCATTAAATGAGACAAAAAATTTAGTTACAAAAATCACGCTTAGGAATGGACTCGGAAATGTGTCAGTGGAAAAATCACACATTCTCTCATTTAGAATTAGTTGAAAAGATATCTTTTATTTTGAATATTTATATAATTGGTTTTAAAAACAATTTTTAAACATTGTAAAAAACTTAATATATATTATATATCAGTAGATATATTTATTAATAATAATAATATAATATTGTAATACATTAATACAATTAATTACTATTTATCATTACTATTAATTGCATTTTTCTTGCCTTTCATGAAAAAACATTATTGATTCCTTTATTAAAATCGATCATTTCAAATTCTTCTCTTTTCATATTTAAAAATGCTAGGCCACTTATCCGATTTTGTCCCATCGGTGATTATAGATATGCAAAAATTAATTCTAATTTCCTGAATGTACATTTACAGCTAGCAAGTCATACTACTAAAATAGTAAGAAGTATTTGAAGTGCGACTCTCAGTTTTGGAAAAACATTTTTTCCACGTGAAATCATAAAAGTAAGAAGCTAGAATGGAGTTTTAGGTTCAATTTCTTTTCTGCTGCGAAGTAGTAACATCTTGCAGTCACATATTTAGACATAGAGTTATGTTCTACTAAAATCTGTATTAGAAAATTCCCCAAAATTTTTTAAATTCTTTTCAAGATCAGTATCGACATTGTCCTTGTTTAATAAATTTTCAAAGTCCAGGAGAAATCCAAATTTAGAATTAAGATCATTTAGTCGTTTAAATAGTGTACTTATTTCATGCTGAAGATGATCAAAAATTTTCATAATGCGAGAAATTTCATTTTCTGCGAAAGGCCAACATCTCTAGCCAATTCTCCGGGCACTTTTCAACGTCTTTTAATACGGATTGTTTAATTGTAGCGTATTTTTTTCAAACAGACTTAGCTTTTTCTATTTCCTCTTCACAGACCTCGTCTCGAATTTCTGCAAGTTCAGTCGCTAATGGCTCAAGATCATGCAACGCTTCTGAAGTTTATTTTAGGATCTTGTAATCTGAGCTGTGCATGATCAGTTCTCCTCAAGAGTTCATGCCAGGAATGAAGTTAAGAAATTAAAATTTAGTGCATTTTGCAATAAAATTACAGCTTCTCTTCTGGTGTCACTTGTGGTAGAACTGTCTTCTTCTAATTTTTCTAATAGTTCTACTAATTCTATTAATTCATTCGACAGTAATACTAACCGCTTGTGCTCTGGCACTCCATCTTGTTTCAGATTCATGTTTAACAGTTTTCTTTAAACCATGTGCTAATTCCTATCGTAATATTACAAGCGAGAAAAAAAGGTATATGTTTTTTAATTATACCAAAATATGTTACAACGACTGGATCTTGCTTAGCTGCAGTAACTCCCACTACGTCTAAGGTGGGAGAATCACAATTAATAAATAATACTTCATTCCCTTTTCCATAGTTCTTTATTGAATGCCATATATGTGACCTGACATCATGGCAGTGTTATCATAACATGGCGATCTACAGTTTGTTAATGAAATCTGATCGGAATTTAATTTTTCTAAAACTGTATTTACAACGGAGGCTGTATCTTTAACGTGTATTTCAATAAATCCTGAAAAAGATTCTTTCACAAAAACTTTTCTACTGGTAAAATAAATACATACATGCCTAAAGATTTGCGAAATTTATTCTCATTGAGCGATATCAGGAGTCGAATCAAGTCCGTAATATTTATTTCTTTTGATGTCACTTATTAGTTGAATAATAGAGTTTGGTGACCGCATCAATAACAGTTCAAGGGCGAAGAGCCTGTAATAACGACTGTAGTGCATTGTTTGTTATCGTTTTAAAATAACAAACGTGAGCTATATGTGGATTTCGCTAATATTTCACTATTATAGTGTTCAAAAAGCGGAAAAAGCGTTTTGCATACGTAGGTATTTGATTGATTTACTGCAAACATTATTTATAACATATTTTATCAGACAAATCAAGAAAGGAAATAATTAATTATATTACAATAATTATTAATTTAAAATTTATTCCCCAGAAATCGATCAAAATAAAAATTGAAATTTTTTGGTTCTTGGGGACCATTTGGCGCCCCTCTGCGACAGGCGCCCGGGGCATGATAAACACCCTTGCCCCACTCTCGTTGCGCCACTGAGCTGATAGACCGCTATGGATTCATGTCATTTCAGTAAAAGTCCGATTTTGTGTCAAAATACCTATATTAGAACAATGCTATATATACATATAATACATATCCTAAGTCGCGCTTTCGAGATATGAAAAACGCAGGTTGAATTTCGTCAATCGGCCTAGTAGAGTGGTAGATAGAGAACTGTAATCTGCCTTTTTTTGGCAGTGTACAAATGTAATTTTCCAGATATTCGAATTTAAAAATTAAGAGAGATGTTAGAATATTTTTAGGTAAAGTATTTTAGATATATCGTTCATTGAATGATTAAAATTAAAAGCAGAATTGTTTGCTTCCGATAATCGCTTGCTGTTTATTTTCCGAAGGATAAAATAAGGTGTCTTACAAAAGCGAGTGAATGTTTTTAGTTTCGAGATTACTATTTGCTCTTAAAACACTTTTCAGCTTCTCAATACGGATTCAAATGCATCATTTATGATTTCTGGTCGAATTTTTTTCGCTATTCCTGTGTTACTAATTTAACTGACCATGTGTAACGTGTATACGAGCCAGTTTCCCTTAGAAAGTCCTCCACGAAGGCATCCCTCCCTTTAGGCAGATAGCCCTCGTGTGCTTTGCCATAATTGAATAACCTAACCTAACCTAATTTAACTGAAATTTAAAAAAAATTTTTACGAATTTTATTTGCCAATTCTTGCCAAATTCATCAGAGTTTAATTCTGGGTACTAAAGAGCTGTTTGGAATATTTAAGACATGTAAGCCCAATTTACATTATAAGAGCTGGTATATATAAGACCAAGATCTGGTTCACCTGATTGAAGTTTCATGAAATTGATCCCTTAGCTGAAAAATTTTGAAATTTTAAATTCAGTCATTTTTTTCTTATGAGCTCTAAGTCATATACAAAGTTGTAGGTTTATACTGTAAGTCGACAGTTTTAACTTCTGACTTTGTTGCCCAGAAGAAAACATACTATAAAACTTAGTTTCAGTAAAACTTATACCCGTCACAACTGTTTTGAAATCATTCATTTTCCCTCTGTATTTTAAATGCTAAATTTATTGGAAGATAAAATTGTATTGTTATGTTAAATTTATGCATTGATAATGTGTAACAGAAATTTAAACTATATTTAATGACTTTATTGCATTTACAGAAGGTTACTCCGAAGCACGTTCATCAAAATCTTCTTCCTGCACTTCTCTAGCAGGTAAATGAATCTTATGCATCAACTTACTTTTCCTATCGTAAAGATGAGTCTAAACTAGCTTTATAACTATATTAATACATCATATAATGAAACATTTTCATACTAAAGGAATATTTTATTTTTCTGTATGGAATTTAAACATTTACATTTTATTTACTTTTAATATAGAAATAGCACCTGAATTTTTTAAAAAAAATTAAACCAATGTCCTTTTTATTCACATTTAAAAAGAAATCTTAACTAAACTAAATTTTGAGCAATTTAATTTCGAAATTCAAAGATTTATGTGATTTGTTCCTTTGAAGTCATGCATGTTAATTCTTCTTTTTTTAAGGCAATAATGGAAGAATGATTTAAAATGCATTTCATAATTTTTCTAATATTTGTTGACTAAAGTACTTTTTCTAATTTTCTAATCAGCGGCTCTGAAAATGTTCGTACACTTTAAGAATTTGTAGAAAAAGCACTGTAGCCCGGAATTAAATTCAGATATTAAGTCCAATATTTTTTCATATAATCTCCATGTAATTTTGAATAAAAGGAAACTTTTTTTAATACTGACTTATTTTTTTTTTGTCTAAAATTGAAAATTTAAGAAGGCATAAATAAAACACGTGCTCTTGCACCAAAAATTTCATAAATATAATTACCGTCTGCCACTTTTTTATTTTTATATTTTGATGACTTTTAAAAAATCGTTTGGCTTTATTCTTTGTTTGTTAGCTTCGTTATATTTTATTTAATATTTAAAAATGGTTCTTGAAACAACTAGTAGCATTCGAAAATTGATCAGTTTTCATCATAAGGGTGGAAAATCGATGCGGGATATCACTAAATTAGTAAATCTATCCCATCCTCCCACTCTACGGTGCAGCATGTGATAAAATGCGGTAAAGAAACAAATCGGATCGAAAATAAAGTAAGAAGAGGTCGTCCGACAAAGTTAACTCAACACGATCAGAGATTTAGTTAGAAAATTTGTGTAACATCCATCTTTGAGTGCTGTGAAGATTTCTACAGAATAAATTGAAAACTTTTCTACTTCAGTTTCACATGAAACTGTTCGACGAGTACTCAGATCAGCTGATTAACATGGCCGCTCTGCTCGAAAAAAACATTTAAAGTGCAAAAAATAGAAAGCTTAGGCTTGTAGAGTCATTAGGTTATTTCGAAGCAGGAGAGATGAAAAATGAGCAACGGTTTCACGGGACTCGAACCCCGTACCTCTGGAATACGCACCCAGCGTGCTGACCTCTACACCACTAAGTCATGCGAAGAAGGTGGGAGAAATACCTTGTAGGCTTTCCTTCGCAAATCAGTATAAATAAGCCCGAAGCGTATTGGAATCATGTCTTATTTTCAGATGAAAGCAAATTTAACATTTTGGATTCTGATGGGTGTATAATTTTATGGAGAAGACAAAATAAGGAAACAATTCAGTAAAGCATGGTGATGCAGATGCCCTTATTTGGGAGTGCATGACAGCATCAGGATTAGGTAATTTAGTATTTATTGATGGCATAATGAACCATGCTCTTTATTTCAATATTTTGAAAGATAATTTAAAATTATCCGCCCAAAATTTGGTATTAACTTTAATTTTTATCAGGATAATGATCGTAAGCACACGGCCCTCAATGTTCGCCTTCGATGTGTCCATAATTGTCCATAAGTTCTGAAAATACCACCTCAGTCACCAGATTTAAGCCCTATAGAACACATACGAAGATTATTAGAGTACGAAGACATAATATTAAAACAAATACCGAAATAGAAGCAGTAAGGATGAAAGAATAGAGGAACATTGATGCAGATATTACAAACAAACAGGTGAATTCTATGCCAGACGTTTGAAAGCTATCAAAAATGCTGCAGGATATTCCATAAAATACTAAATGACAGAATTACTACAATATTTACTAATATGTACAGATTTCTTTAAAGCTTACGAAGACCTTTGTGAGGTAAATTTTCTGCTATTTTTTGATTATTAATTTTCCAAAAAAAGTAGTTTCAAAATGTTTATAAAATAACTAATGTAGTTCTGCTAAGAAAACTTGTACGAACACTTCTGCAGCCGCTATATTCATTTTAAATGGGTAAATATTATTATGCAGTTATACAAGAGTAATAATAGAGGTAATTCGCTATTGAGGAAGTGTAAAGTAATATTAATTATTTATTTGTTATATTAATTATTTGTTATTCGTAAAGAACAACTATAATCATGCATTTTATTATCTACGAACGTTAAGTAAAATACGTGTTAATATTTATATTATATGTTAAAATTACTATTTTAACATTTATTATCTCAAAAAAGTCAATTACAAAAAATTGCCATTTTTATATTTAATGTTAGTAATGTGCATAACACCTGCAATGTTTTATACACCGAAAGACAATGTTCATGTAGTTAATGCAAACAGAGAAAATAAGCATAAGTACTAAAACACTGCAATACATACTTTACTATTCCTTTCGGTTTCCTTCGTGGAATATTTCTTCCTTCGACATCCTTTCTTGTAAAAAGGCAACATGTATTGTTAATAATAGATTGTTTCAATCATCAGTAAAAACAGTTGTTAGTGAATAAGTTTGTAGGATCAAAAGCTATGCTCAAATATTCGACTGCGCAAAGTATTCCTTCTGCTGTTCAAAGAGTCAGCAGCTGGTCTAAAATCTTTCAGTGATACGAATGTATCAGTGTCATCAAAAGGGAGAGTGATGTCTTAAAATTAGTCTGAAGTTCTACATTTTCATCTCCATATTAACTTTCAGGTAACAAAGGGTTTAAAATTATTGTAAATTTGTACGTTTGAGATAATGCAAGATATTTTTGTTTTTAAAGCATTTAGTAAATGTGAACAATATCTAATGTATTTATAACACTAACTGTTTGTCACTATGTCTTATTGGTTAGTGAACAATCATCTTTTTGACAGGAAACAATGAATGTATGTAAAGCTACCTTTGAAGTTTATATGAATTAATTTTTACTGTTTTATATATGAATGTATGACTTAATATTTACAATATTTTTGTTGCAATATTTTCAGTTTCTGTATAAATTAAATAGCGTTTATTTTGTATGACTAATTTTTATTTCAGAAGAAAATCAAGATCTCCAACCTGAGCAACATTCTAAATATGCCTTTAAAGGTGAGAAATTACTTTTCTAATACTCCACCTTTAGGAAATTTAAAACTTCCTATCATCTTTTATGTCTGTTTATGTTGATTGCACTGAAAATATTTGTAAATTAAAAAACTGCACATAACTGATATTATATTATGGTGTTGCTCTATTTATGTAAATTTATAATCCCATTAATGCAGATTTTTAGTTTTTTAGAAAATTGTTTTTCCCATTTCATACTTTTTATTTTTATTTTATTCTTAACAATAATGTTTTAATATGAAAGGTTTTAATAATTAAATGATAAAAGTGTATATACATTAGGTAATGTTAAAACGTTTCTTTTTACATTAAGAAATTTTTTAAATATTTTTAAAACAAAAGTTGCGTAGGAAAATGAATAAATCGTCATCATTTATTAGAAATATGAATCCTAAACTCTCATTGTGGTTACTTTGTGGCTTTGAAAGATCATACTCAAGATAACTATTATCCTAAAAAGCCAAATTAACGTAAGCAACTTCTGTTCTTGGTGATGAAGAACTACATCTTCACTTGAAAATCGTCTACCTTGTTTTTTATATAAATTAATACTTTTAGGTAAAAATTTTACGTTTACGAAGAGTATCAATATTATAATATAAATTATTACAAGGAATAAAATCTATTTTCATTATTGCAAAATGAAAAAAATAAATTTTTTACTTTAGTTTATTATATACTCTTCGAATGTTAACTCTTCTGTGCAACATAAAAAGACAAAGCTAATATGTAAATTATGAACTGATAAATGAAATTCCTTTTCCTTATACTAATTCCTCTTAATATATTGATTGGCAATACGCTTATTTAACATCTTTTAATTTTAATTCCAAATATATCATCTATTTGTTGTGGGTTATCTCATTTATCTGACCTAATCAGAACAAATCCCCGAATTTTATCATGACAAGAAGCGTAAAATCGCGTCTGGCGTCAGCAGAGCGAGTTGAGCACCATATAGATAAAAGTACGACTTTACCCAGCTCCGTCTCAGTTCTGATGGAGATCATCCCCAGAAATGAGTCTGAGGGCCTCCTGCCTCTCTTCTCTTACTATTAAACCAGCCGAGAGAAATTTTGGCTCGACGTCTATTTAGAGTGCTGCACAAACACTGTGCGCTTATAAACAGTCATGCTTTACAAATATTATCAGCAGCCAGGAGAACTAACCATTGTGCCGATCAAAGGGGCATATCATCCATCTACAGTAATCACAAATCATCAACCATTGTTTGTATTGGCTACATCCGTAGTGATGGTTCTGTTATCAATTAAGGAAGTTTCATACATATTAAACATTAAGTTTAATGTTAATTTTTATTTTACATAGTGATTATAAGTGACGATATACAATTAAACAAATTTTTCAAGTAATCAAAACAAAGGAAAAAAGATTAAATATTTAAATCGATGTAGTAAACTGACGTAATAGAAAAATAGAATAATAATAAATATAAAAGACATGGGTATTCCAAAAACAAAATTTCATAAGAAAATAGCCTCTATTTTAATGGAAGATTTAGGTATTCACACATGCCATAAATATTAGAAAGAGATTCTAAGTGAAAATACCTTGCAGTGGCATCACTGATTTCATTTATCGGTGCTTAAAAAACAAAACATTTTTAACTTGCTGAAAACAGAGAGAGGAAGATTGAATTGTGAATCAAAAACATATTGCTTTGCCTTTACGTGATAATGCAAATATGTTTTATAAGCATTATAAACTATTTATTGATTAAATGAACTTCACATAATTAGAATATTTAAAAAGTCTTCAAATTTTAGATTTAGTAAAGAAAAAGATGTTATCCCCATCTTTGAAAAGAAAATACATTGATAAGACTGCGATATTATTCCAAATTGCATTAGTAGAAATCTCACGTAAACTAATTGCGCAATTTCTTCTCCATTTATTTATTTATTGAATGACCTTCTCGTTTTGAATGAGAAAATTTTTTAGAATGCTGATATTGATGATACGGAGTAGGAAATCACTTTTTCAAAATACGTTTTGCATAAATTAGTATTGTTTTAATTTGTAAAATAAACTAGTAACTAAGAAAATGACAGACTAAGAAAATAACTCTGAGTGAAAAAAGATACTTAAATATAAATTCTGAATTTGCATGCTAAGGGAACGAGTATTTTGTATGGTACAAGTTTGCAGCAGTTATCAAAGTGGAAAACGAAATCTACATGTATATCTAACAATTTTCCGTCCTTTATACAGCATATGAGGGAATGAAACTAATGTATAAATTGAAAAGCCTATATGTTTGTATCAAATATTTGAAATATTTTTGTGTTCAAATGTATGAAATGTGTGTTTGTAAATGTCAAGCATATAAAAAATAGATACTGAATTTGCTTACGTATAGATATATACAGCAAAACTTCTAATCATTTTGGGTTTACATATATACTACATGCATGGAAGCGAAACAATAACAAGAATGAAAACATTTAATCCATAACTGTCTTTAAACCGCGCATGATGCTACATA
Source organism: Stegodyphus mimosarum (assembly GCA_000611955.2). Lineage (NCBI taxonomy): Eukaryota > Metazoa > Arthropoda > Arachnida > Araneae > Eresidae > Stegodyphus > Stegodyphus mimosarum. Next base: position 193,644 of record KK118151.1, on the reverse strand, counting down.
AACGTAAAGTTGTTAAAATGATTGAAATATGCTTATTTAAGATAAAAGGCGGTGCTCAATAATGAGAGTTACCCTCATTGCGAGCCCTTCTGACAGTTGTAAAAATGTAAACACAAAACGAAAGTAATAAAATATAAAACATGCGACTAAAAAGTAAAATGCGTAACAAAATAAAGTCTTGTTTTCAAATGCAAGATAAAATGGAATATTTATAAAGAAAATGCAAAAGTGTATTTTGAAGCTAACGTTGTATTATTGTTGTCTTGTCCATGAGTTTCATGGATGGATGATTGCCAGAGCCTCAAGGAGGTTGGACTTTTACTTCTATCCCAATTTTGAGAGAGAGCACCCCGAAGGAGGTGGGGGGTCCGAGGGTCTCCCACCCCTTTCCCTTTTCACCAAACCATACGAGAGGTATTTCGGCTCGGCATATATTTAGAATGGCCCCATGCCGTAAAGACACTATACATTTACAAACTTCGCCGCCTTCTCCGGAATTCGAACCCGGTCCCTTTCGTACCGCAGTAGGCTTTCCTAACCACTATACCGACTGGACGGCGAAGCTAACGTTAAACAATAATATTCTGCGTGATGTATTAGTGCTTGATTCAGCATTTACACTTTTGCATTTTCATTGTAAATATTTTATTTTGTCTTGTATTGGAAAAGAATTTCATTTTTTTATGTTTGCTGCTTTTTATTCACATGTTTTTATATTTTTTTACTTTCATTTTTGTGTTTACCCTTTTTCATAATTGTGAAAGTGGCTGTGGATGAAGGAAGCTCAAATTATTAAATACTAACTAAATGTTTCCTTCTAATTTAAATAAGCAAACTTAAATCTTTATGAATGCATGTATACATATCTTTCATGTATAATAATATATAAAAATATAGATAGAATTTTTGTTATTTTAAAATTTCAATTTACAATGGATAATACCCTTCAATTATAATAATGTGTAACAATAATGCATAGAATATGCTATTTTCAAAACTACAGCTAAACGTAAATAAACTAAATTAAAAATTTACTGTAGTTGTTGACAAAAATTGCTTTAAAGAATTATTCTAGGATTATTTACTTTAATTCAAAAAGTAATTGAATTATTTTTAAAGCCAATCACATTAATATAAAGAAAGTTACATATTAAATCAAATATTTTTAATTTGGAAAATTTCTTTATAAAAAGTTATTACTTTTACGCATAACAAAATTTTAAAATGGTTAGAGTGCCTAATATATAGGTACTTACTTTGCTTGCCAAAAACAACTTATGCTGAAATCATGTTAAGCCATGAGTGTACAGTGGTTCAGTTTAAAGGTCTGAGTGAAAATATATTCAGAGACTGATTTTTTAATACCTTCAAATTGCACGTGGGGTTAATATCTTCAGAGTACATCTGGTTCATATTTAGAATTATAAAACTAAGGGATGTTGCATAAACTCCTAAGTATCAGCATTATTTTAATAAAGAAAGACCTAGAAAGAAGGTTTTACGTGTTTGATTGGATTGTCTTCCTTTATAAAATTTTTATAAATATTATTTTAGTCATATTGCTAACGGCCCACCAACGACCGAGCGGTAAAATCGCTGAGCAAAGTAGCTGCACTGGCGTTTTTGTGGTTTCCCTCGTGTGAAACGAGTATACGAGTCAATTTCCTTAGGAGCCCTCCACAAAAGCATCTCTCCCCTTTGGCAGATAGCTCTGGAGTGCTTTTTTGTAATTAAATAAACCAAACCATAGTTTTAACGTGTAATGAATCGCTTTTCTTTCATGTGATATGCCGCCATAGCCACTTCTTCCCTCATCGCTAGTAGAGAAGAGATTTCAGTGACTGACAAATTATCGCTTTGCTTAATCGACAGCCTTCAGACATGCAATAATCTAATTTCGTTCGAATACTAAGAAAAGATCAAAAACTGTCTGAAAATAGCTGTGAATTCTTCAAGCGATGCCAGGATTAATTTTAAAACATTTGCTCATTCAGACTTTAATTCTGGTTCCACTCGAAACATTAGACGTGGTAGAATTTGCAATAAAAATCGGCAAGTTTTAAATGTGTTAAAAAATAGATGGCATTTGTTCAATGGAATGTCTAAAGGAATAGACTATGGGGTTAATTTAGAAGTCAAACAATAAAAATCAGCGTTATAGTTGCAAATTTTGCAGGACTAGTTTCGATGGTTTTACCGAACCATGAAACCCAGCTGCCAAAGGGCAAATGATTTGTTGTTTGACTTTTAAATTAATCTTTGTTCGGTGTGTTGTTTTAATCTAGACTATGGGATGTTTAAGAGGATCCAAGACAAAATACTTCATCCCATTGAAAAATATTATAAAAAAAGAAGTAATAATCTGTACAAAAGGTTGTCATGTTTGTTTAATAATTAATACAACCTAGCTTTAAATGTGCTTTAACCTGTATTTAATTATTGTCAAGTGTTATGAACAACACTGTAATCTGTTGCTTCAGTTTCATTTGTAAAATAATTTTTAAGTTACATTATGTTACTTTCTTTTAAGAAGCTATCTTTTTCATTTCCCAAGCAAAGTTATTTGCTTTTTAAGCAGTAGCGACCCACTAAAATGTCATTAGTGTTCTGTTTTTGAAATTTTTAAAAAGAATTTTGAGACTTTTTGGTGCATTTTGATTATTTTTGAATAATTTTTGTTTATTCCTTTCCATAGCAACAAGACACTCGCATAAAAAATGATCTTTTTCACAAAATCATATTTAAAGCAAAAAAGGTCTACCTGAAATCAGAGCAAGTCCTAAGCAGCTAAATTTGCATAATAGTAAATTTTTGCATCGCATGTTTGATCGAAAATCCAAACCTTCTTTAATTTTAATTTGCAGGGGCGTATTATTTAAGTTGCAGACTGGGAAGTCCTTATGCAGAATGAGCAGCTGCATAAGTTTATTTATTTCTTCAAGAGTTAAAAGCAATCGTTAATTTTCCAGAATTTTAAGCTTATAAAATTAAATTTTAATTATTTAAAATATCTCTCTCGATGAGTTAATTTATAGTCTTTTCATATTAAAGTAATAAATGTCTGAATTATTTATACGTAGATTTTAACAAAATACATTTTAAACTTTATCTAAATGATAATATTGGTTGTTATAATTGCGTTTATAGATGATGTTTGTCCTAAATTATATGTATATAGTAGTACTTAAAAAAGGACATATAATCGCTATCTTTTCTATGGTAATGGAGTTTTAATTGCCAATCTTATCTGAACAGGGATGTTGTGACAATGTAAATAGAACAAGCAATATTTAAAACGTTAAATTTTTGGAAGTTCTGAATTTTAGGAAACAATAATTATTAGTCAAATCACTACACTGTTTGAAAAAAATAACTTGATATTAAAGTATAACGAATGAAATTCCTGTCAAATTTAATTTTAAAGACTCTTGCATATTCATTAAAGCTTATTGTAACTGCTTTAGCGTTTTTTATCGAGAGGGCAAAAGTTCTTAATATGTTTAGGGGCACCAAAATTCTAAATACGCCCCTGCTAACTTGTCAAGTGTTTTTCTGGAGACTAATTGTGTGCCCGTCCTGCCCTGTAGAGGAAAAGTCTGTGTCGTTTTCGGATGAAACCACCACCGTCAGCTCACCCGTCCACCAGAAGCAGCACTCCCCTCAACACGCAGGTGAACATTCTATCTATCCCTCTATTTTTCCTCTCTGTCTTTGCCTTCTGTTCCCTCCGTCTCTGTCCTTCTGTGTTACCCTTCTCTATTTCTTTGCTAGCACTTTGAACAAGTTTTTGTTTATTTTTCCTCTTTCAAAGTGCTTAATGCTGTGAAACGATGCATTCGACCACATGCAGTGACATACTTTTAAATATCATAACAAATTTCAGTACTGTGCTCAGAAATTGTTAAACATGAATTTACTTAGAAAAATACTCGCGACATAATTTTATATTTATTTGCAATATTAAAGTGAGTAAATAAATTTATATTTTTTTTCTATATGACTGAAGGATTAAATTAATTAAGATCAGTCAGGTTAATAAAATTAACTGTTAAATCAAATATATTCATTTAGAGTACATATGAACATTGATGAATAAGACAATAGCGAAGTTATAGAAACTATTGGATTTAACTATTTCTAATACCGTTGAAATATACACTCACGTTTGTGAAAATTGCAACACCAAGAAGGAATCGTCATAATTGAATGCAATTTAATACACAGTTGAGTGGTAGTGGTACAAATAAATGATTAAATGTTCAAAGCAAACAAACAAGAACAAGAGATCAGAATCAGTATTTTGTGTGGCCACCACGCGCCGCAATAAGTGCTGCTACACGACGTGGCATGGAGTCAAACAAAGTTTGAATGTCTGACTGAGGAAGAGCATTCCATATCGTTTGTACGCGTACCCAAAGTTCGTCTGCAGACGCAACAGGACGAGGATCACGAGCAAGACGCCGACCAATGACATCCCACACATGTTCAATTGGCGACATATCCGGGGAACACGCAGGCCAAGGAAGAAGCTGTACCTGCTGCGCTGCAAAGAAGGATTTAACAATCCGAGCAGTATGAGGGCGGGCATTGTCCTGTTGAAATACAGCGCCTGGCAAGCTTTGAAGGAAGGGAACAGCTTCGGGCTGTAGAACTTCACGGATATACCGGTTGCTGTTCAGATTGCCCACAATTCGTAGCAATTGAGATCGTCTATGATATGCTATGGCGCCCCAGACCATAACTCCGGGTGTTCGTCCACTGTGGCGTTCGATAATGCACTCCGGAAGGTGGCGTTCACCGGCATAGCGTCTGACACGAATGCGGCCATCATGGTACCACAAATTAAAGCGGGATTCGTCAGAAAACACGACATGCTGCCAATCAGCACGCCAGTCTCTATGCTGATTGGCCCATTGTAGCCGCAGGCGGCGATGGTCGTGCGTTAGGGGGATCCTGTATAAAGGAGTCCGTGCGCGCAGTCCACACTGCAGCAGACGTCTACGAATTGATGAAGCACACAATGAAACACCTGTAGCTATTGACCACAGTGCTGCCAATTGTCTAGAGGAAGCTGTACGGTCCGTCCGCGCCATGCGGACCAGGTGTCTATCATCGCGAGCTGACGTCACATTTCGGGGTCCACTCCCGGATTTCCGAGTTGTCCGACACTCGTCCGTCCACTGCTTCCAAACGCGCATCACTGTGCTGCTGTTACGCTGCACACGAGAGGCTACTGCACGATACGACAATCCAGCTTCACGAAGGCCGATGATTCTCCCTCGTTCAAACTCTGTAAGTTGTTCAAATCTCGCTCTCTTTCGTCGACGAGGCATAAGTACAGATTGAGTTAACGTTTACCACTAGCAGATAACCACCGATAACCATACACGCCTCGCTACAGCCGTCTATTTATTCGGATCCATCAGCCGTTCAGAGGGCGCTGCTCAGCATACGCATGCGCTACGGATTTGCAATTCTAATCATTTGCATATCATGCGCTACTTTGCATTTCCTGAAAATTTCAGCTCACTCGCGTAAGTCCTTCATGGTGTTGCAATTTTCACAAACGTGAGTGTATAAAGAACTAAAACTTTCGAATTTAGAATAAAAAAAAAATTTTTTTAAGAACCAATTTTATTTATCAAACTAGTCTAAATGCCTATTAAAATATACTTATTGTTAGGAAAAATAAATTTCTGTAAATATGAGATAACTATTAATCGCATGGCATTTGCCGGCAAACATCGTAAAATATATGAAGAAAACTGTTCTTTAAAAGTTGCAATTTTTAAAAGAGCTATAATCTAGTTTTCGAAAATTTTTGCTTACGGTCTTCGTAATAAAGTGAATGATACAAAATGAACAATTAAAAATTTTAAGATCTAAATCATAGATTTGCTAATTATTTAATTAATGATTCAAGCTAATTATTTATTATGATAATTTATATTTATTTTTTTAATATTTATTTATTATTTTATGATAATTAATATTTATTTATTTTGCTAATTATTTATTAATGATAATTAATGATTGCTACTTAAATTCTAAAAATTGTTCAATTGCCTGAAAATCTTTCATCTCTGATTGGACATTTTACGAAATTTTTTATAAGCTTTCCTCATTCAACTGAAATTCGTAAAAACGTCCTTTGCCCTTTCAGAGCTTTGTAATTGTACAGTGCTATCATTTGTACCTTGAATATTAAATACCTAATCCTTAATAGCTCTAATAATTTGGGCAATGTCCATAAAAGCATATAAAATTAATATCCCTAAATATCACGAAAAAATTTAAAGTAAAACACCACTTAATATTTTCAACAGAAAATCAAACTATCTGTCTTTTAGCGTAAATTTCGTCTTCTTTATTCGTATATGTATCATCAAATAAAAAACTTTTATTGAGAACATTAATATTAATTTCATCACTAAAGTAGCTTTTAAATCTGACTCCGTTTTAAAATATACTCTATATATAATCATATTTCAAATATTTTTTTAATTTGTTATAACGATAAATAAAGAGAAGATCTCTATTTATTAATTTTGGTGTATAAACGCTGTTTCTTGCCTAGCGATTACTTGCCAAATATACATAACAAATCAACATTTTTTTTTAAATATTAAATTAAATTATATCAGATTACATCTGTATAACATTAGTATTTAGTTTAGAATTTTATCTAATTCTAGAAATAAAAGGTAAAGTTTCATATGCCAGTATAATCAGTCTTTAATAAAAAATAATAAACTAATAATTGAAGAAATTAATTACTAATTAAATAACTAATAATCAATTATAATAATGATTAATTAAGTAAATAATTATTAAGTAAACTAGGCGTTCATTAAAGAATTAATAATTAATTAAGAAAATTAAAAGACTTAATCATTAATTTAGAAAATTAGAGAAATTGGACATGTGTTCTTAAATTTACAAATTTCAAAACTTCAGCATTCTTCAACTGAAAAATTAAATTAAATTTGTCCTTATTTAAAAGAAAATTATATTTATCTGTGAAGCTAATAAGCAGCTTATTTAAATGGATATAATTTTCT